>JASXTE010000002.1:27325182-27925182 GCA_030280995.1 Hemileia vastatrix | reverse complement strand
CAGAGGCAATCTGGAGAGCATATCAACATTAGAGTGAACATTTCCAGCTCTATGGATAATTGTCATCCTTCCTCTGTATTCTTGAACAGCAAGTTGCCACCTGAACATATGTCTGTTAGGTGTCTTTAGGTTTAAGAGAGATTTCACAGCACTACAGTCAGTTACCAACTCAAATTTTTGGTCATCCAAATAGTAATGAAGCTTCTCAAGAGCCCAAACAACTGCTAAGCACTCCAATTGAGTGGCACCATATTTCAATTCACTATTTCTTAAGGTTCTTGAAATATAACAAATTACAACCTCTGAGGATTTATCATTAATAATTTGCTTTTGGTGAAGGGCAGCACCCAGACCAATAAAGCTAGCATCTGTATAAAGGACAAATGGCTTGTTAAAATCTGGAAGAGCCAATATAGGGGCTGTCATTAAGCAACTTTTGAATGTATCAAAAGCTTTTTGACAGTCATTATTCCAGAGAAAAGCAACATCTTTTCTGGTAAGTTTTGTAAGAGGCAAGGCTATGACCTGATAATTTTTAATATATTGTCTATAATAGCCACACATACCCAAAAAACTTTGGATTTCTCTTACAGAAGTTGGTTCTTTCACATTTTGAATGGCAGCAACTTTATTATGGTCTACACAAATTTGTAAGCCTGACACAACATGGCCAAGGACTTTCAAAGATTGAAAACCAAATTTACACTTTTTTAAAGATAAGGTCATATTGATATCACCCATTTTTTGGAAAACTCTATTCAAGTGAATCATATGCTCATCAAAAGTTTTAGAAAAAACAATAATATCATCAATATAAACCATGAGCCAACCTTCAATAATTTCTTGATGGAAAGTGTTATCCATAACCTTTTGGAAAACTGAAGGAGCATTTTTAGGGCCAAATGGCATCCTAACATACTTATATATTCCCATATGAGTAGTAATAAGCAAAATATTTTGAGAATTTTTCTCAACTGGAACTTGATGATAACCTTTATTACCATCCAGACAACTAATAAATTTTGCACCTTGCAAGGTAGCATGTATTGAATTAATTCTGGGTAAAGGATAAATATCATCAACAGTATAAGTATTAAAAGCTCTGTAATCTCCACATAATCTAGCTTTAACCTTTTCATAAGAAATCAAGACTGGGGAGATGAAACAATATTTGGGGGTGACATCCACTTTCTCAATGATATTCATTTTCAATAATGTTTCAATATTATCTTCAATATCTATTCTTTTTGATGGAGAAGCAGGATATGGTTTTTTCTTAAGGGTAGGAGGAATATCACTCAATTTACAGGATAAGGTAATTTTCATCTCTTCCTGAACAATTCCCAAGACATGAGAACCATGAGCAAAAGCCATAGGGAAAGAGGTAATAGAGGCAACAAGAGAATCCTTTTGTTCACTAGTCAACTGATCACCAAAAGAAGCGGTATTTATTTCATGTAATAAATCATCCATTTCAGTTGTTGTTCTACCTTTACACTGGATCAGTGAGTTACAAGATTTCAACAAATGCCCAGAAGTTCTAGGAGAGGAAATTTTGAATTTCCTTTTCCCATTCATTCCTAAGGTAAAGCAATTATTTTCTGGGTCCAGTTTCACACCAAACATGGTTAAAATATCATTTCCAATAATAAAACAATTGCTTAAATTATCATTTTTCATGACAACAAACTCACAAACAGCTCTGACAAAACCACCATTATATTTGAAGAATACAGAGGTTTTGTATTTGCCAATAGGAAATAAGGTAGAACCATACCCTCTCCATTTTTCAGAAGTTATAGGTAATAATTTACTCAAATATTCCTTATCCACTGAAGCCAAAGCTTTTTCAGATACTACACTTCCTCCAGCACAAGAATCAAGAACTACATCAACATTTTTACCATTAATGATAACAGGTGCCTTTAAAGGGGATATAGGAATAGAATTGTTAGTAATATCTTTAATTATCTCAGCATTTTCTACTGAAGGTAAATTCAATACAAAATCTTCAGATATATCATTTAAATAATGGACATCATGTTCCAACATTAAAACATCTTTAACAGATTCATTGTCATAGGAGATATCACTTTCACAGTCACTGGAAGAATTATTGACATCAAGTTCAACTTCATCAGTGTCTTCATTTTGTTCAACAAGATGAATTTTCTTGTCACAAACATGACCCTTCTGCCACGGTTTGTTACATTTATAACAAGTATTTGTTGCATATTTTTTAGGTCCAACTGGGGCAGAGGGTTTACCAGATTTTTCTGGGAGCTTTATAGAAGGTTTATTTTGATCATTATAAGATTTACCAAGGTAATTCTTTGGTTCATATCTATGGTTGAGCAGTACTTCATTACAGATATTAATGAAAGAAGAATTTTCCCTTACATGCTCAGTTCTAGCCACAATCAAATCCCTAAGAGAATTTGGTAATTTATACAAGATTTTATCTCTCCAAATATCATAATCCATCTTTGGATCAATTGCTCTAAGGATTTTAGTTATTTTCATCAGAAAAACAATGGGCTTTTCAACAGAGGAGGATACATATCTAGTATTCTCATACAGTCTCTGCTGAGCTAACCTGAATTTTGAACCACCAAACTGATTCTCAATCAAGGATTTCCAATCATTCCATGTATAATGATTGTTATCTAAAAGAACAGATTCATACCACAACAAGGCTACATTGGAAAATTAAGAAATTAGCTTAGAAACAATTTCCTCATCAGGTAGTTTATAAGATCTCTTTAAATTATCAATTCTTTGGATAAAGTGTTGCCAATCAGAGGAAGAATCACCATCAAAGGTAGGATATTGGTCTAACTTAGGCCAAGTTTTCTGACTACTGGGATGGTCCACATTTTCGTTTGAATTATTCATTATTAATAATTCCTGAAGTTTAGCCAGGTGTTCAGAAATTTCATTATTTACAGAAACAGCTGGTGCATGACCATCACAAGATTTTTTGCTAGTAGCAAAAGATTTTACAGACTCATTGTCAGTTTGTTTAATGGTTGAAATATGAGGAAGAAAGGATGAACTTTGCTCAGGTTTTTTCCCTTTATTTTTATGCAGCTTATTTACAGAAATCTCATTTAATTCATTATTGATGGTTAAGGTTGAGAACTTTTCCTGCAGGTCAGACACATAGTTTCTTATTCTTGGAATTTCAGACATCTGGTCATTTACGTTTGCAAGAGATAGAACATTTCTGTCCTCAGAAACTGAGTGTTTGGTACTTAGTGCATGGAAATCATTTTTTAGCTTTTTAAACTCATTTTGCAGAGATTTTATTTCATTTTTGAATGAATAATTTTCTTCAATAAGCACTACGCAATATGGGGGGTGGACTTGCTAGCAAGTCCTCAACCTGAACTCAGATGGAACTCAGATGGAACTCAGACTGAACTCATACTGAACCCATACTGAACTCTACTTGAACACCCACCTAAAACTGTTCTGCTGAGTGGTGTTCATCCCTGATTGAATGGTTCCTTTATCAATAGGTCAATGTGTGTTCAATCTATGGTGAGTTTGGGTCCAAGGTTGCGGACTTGCTAGCAAGTCCGCCCCCCATATTGTGTGGTGAAGGGGTTTCAATTCACTCAAGGTCTTATGTAGACTGATATTTCTATCTGAGATAGCTCTATGGTCACTTCTTATTTGTTTTTGTTGACTAAGAACAATATTCAAGGTTTCTTTGATTTTTAAATAAGCTTTATCTTGTACAGAAGAACTCACTTTACATTGCAAGTGTAAATTATTTAATCTATCATTTTCATGGATTAACACATCTCTCACATGTTTGTCTTTCACAACATTAAAATCAAGGGTATCTTTCAATATTTCCTCAGAAGTTTTTTCAATTAAGGTATAGATTTTCAGGGGGAACAGAATCATTTTTAATTGCCAGAGAAGGATTAATTAAAGAAGTAGAAGTTAAATTTAAAGGTTCATCAAATGACAATTTGCTAATTACATCAATAGGGCTACTAGTTACAGGAAGCTGTCTTTTAACAGGTTTAACTGTTCTTTCACCATGTTCAATAATATTACCTGCAGAAGAAGATTTATTAGAAAACATACCCAAGTGACTATCAACCAAATTACTTACCATGGCAGAGGAGGAAACTTCCCCTGTGACTGGGTTTGGGATTGTGCTTGGGCCTTCTTTCTCCTGCCTTGTTGGTAGGGATGAGGAGGTGGATGGAAATTGGGTGTTCTGGATGGGCCAGGCTGATGATGAGGAGGGTGTTGCACATTCTGTTGGTAGTGACTCATTAGATAATCCCATTTCCATTGCTCTACTTCCATAGTATTTGGATTTTGGATGGTTGAGCTGGGTGGCTGTGAAGGTTGAGCCTGAAACTGAGGCTGATTGGGAGGCAACTGAGGAGGGGCCTGGGCCTGAATCTGGTTCCTGAGTTCTTGGACCTGATCCCACAATGTGTCTACCTTTGCTTTGTATGTCATATTTTCTGTCTTCAACTCTTTTATATGACTGGATAGGTTGCTGATTTGTTGTGGCAGAGGAAGCTTTTTTATTTTCAAGCCTTTTGGAAGACCTTCTTGAGGCACTAGAGGCTTTACTTCCTTCTGTGGTACTGGGGGAAGGGGGTTTGGTTTGTTTACATTTCCTGTCATTTCCACATCCTGCAGTATGTGAATTCTTTGTGTTAGCATAAGATTTTTTATGTCCAACTTTAGAAGAACTTACAGTGTCAGCATCATAGTCAATTTCAATTTCATCCACTTGCATGTTATCCATTTTTCCAGCCAAATTGTTGGACATACTAGTGGGAAGATTTTAATTTACTTCTTATTTTTTTAAAAAAATAATAAAAGTTAGTCAATAATTTCTCCAAATAATAAAAAAAAATTTTATTAATTAAATTATAGAAAAAAAAAATTTCAATATAAAGTAATAATTATAAAAAATTAATTTAAAAAAAAATGGATTGCAAGGTTAAATTGGGAATAAACAATCAAGTTAATTCAACCAATTAATTACCAATATTAAATATGGCAATATATTTGGGACTAAGCACAAAGTACTTTTAAGTCAACCAAAATTAACAATAATTAATAATAAAAAAAAATTAAATTAATAATTCAATTTGTATTAATAAAAAATGTTCATTCTTCTAGGACTAAGAGGATTTAACACTCTATAATGGTCAACTAGGAAAAAAAATTTTTAATAATTGAACACTTACACTCAGTGAATCAGCAATTAAGCCACAATCACTGTTATTGCAGTAAAAATATAGTAATATGAGTGAGAGGTGCAAAGGTGAACTTACTATAGTGATCGAAAAATCACTTCAAAATAATATAAGAATTAATATAATATAAACCTAAGAAATCAAACCCAAGTTCGAAACACAGTCGCGGCAAAAGTTTTGTTTTTGCTAGGTGGTCCGTGCGTTTTGTTGTTCGTCGCCAGGCTCGATTGTCGTCGTCGTTTGGAAAGGTCCCCAGTTTTCAGTCAGTCTTCTTGAAGAAGGTAAGGAAAAGAGGAGAAAAGGAGGAGAAAAGGAGGAGGACAAGGGAAAAATAAAAGAAATAAATTATAATACAATATTTAATTTATTTAAAAGGAAAACAACGGCGAGCAACTTGAGAGATGACAAAAACTTAGGATTTATTAATAATAATACTATTTAATGTAAGGGTTCTGCGCGGCAAACACTTTTAATTACTATCAGACTTAAAGCAACCTTTAAATTGTTATATAGAATTTTAATTAGAATTGTATTACTAATAAAAAAAATATAAACGTAGTAAAATAGTATTTAATTTGTGGAGTGTATAATAAGTGATGAGGCTACAGGGGATTATCCAAGGCCCTTTTATAGGCAATGGGTCCTCTGAAGCGCCACTATATTTGTAAATACAATAATTAGAATAGAATAAAACAAATATATTGTAGAAGTTTTAGCACAAAGGAAAGCTAAACACAGGTCAATCAGCAACTGTGCACCTTACAACAACAAGTAACTACAACAAAGCGTGTGCTAAAACTGGACAAAAGACTCTATTCTCCCCACACAGTGCAAAGACTGTCAGATGCGGCCAAAAGGGAAAGCAGTGGACAGGAAGAAGCAGTGGAAGGGATAAAGAGAATAGAGAAAAAGAGAAAGAAAAAGATTTGGATTTCATTGCAAAAACAAACATACCTAAACACAGGTCAATCAGCAACTGTGCACCTTACAACAACAAGTAACTACAACAAAGCGTGTGCTAAAACTATAAGGGACACAAGTGTGAGCTGCTGTGGTTAGGACTAAAAGAATTAGAGAAAAAATAACAGAAAAGAAAAGGAAAGAACCTGGACAAAAGACTCTATTCTCCCCACACAGTGCAAAGCCTGTCAGATGCAGCCAAAAGGGAAAGCAGTGGAAGGGATAAAGAGAATAGAGAAAAAGAGAAAGAAAAAGATTTGGATGGGGAAAACGGAAATGGCAAAGAGAGGCCTCATTATATGACAAAGTCCACCATCCAAAACAATAGAAACTAACACGACGTCGACAAAACTACTAAACTACAATACAGAAAAAGAGACAGGTTCACATCCAAGGAAAAAGTTCCCAGCCGGGGAAAAGATTCACACTCCAGGTAAAGAAACACGTCCTCAAGGTCCAGAATCAATACATTGACTCCGGGTGGGAAAGAAATGTTGTTCTTGATGCTGGAGCTCGTATCTTTGAAGTTCCTCGGCGGAAAAGGTCAGGAAAAGAGGATATGAGCAAGGAGAATGACTTGAGACGATGGTAAGAAGCTGGAGTAAGGAATGGGTCAGGTATTAGAGGCAGAAATTTCAACACCCCCCCTTAATATCAGACCCATGAGTTTGAGGAGATAAGACAGCTTGACTTTTCCCAAAGATTTTGTAAGAAGATCAGCTACCATGTGTTCAGTTGAAATGTGTTGAAGCTGAAAATGATTTTTGTTGATGCTTTCAGTAATCCAACAAAGTTGAGTGTCCACATGTTTTGATCTTTGACGGTATCTGAGTGAATCCTTGCATTGTGAAATGGAACTGGCATTGTCAGCAAGGATTAAAGGTGAAGGTGATTTAGGAATATTGAAGGAAGTAAGTAATTTAGTCAGCCAGATTGCTTCACATCCAGCATCCACAATACCTTTGAACTCAGCCTCAGTACTAGAGATAGTGACAACTTGCTGCTTTTTAGAACTCCAGGAAATAGCTCCTCCATTGAGTATGGCAACATACCCTCCAGTTGAGCGCCTGGTATCAGGATCCCCAGCATAATCAGTGTCAGAGTAAATAAGAGGACAGAGTGATGGATGATTTGGAATTGGGCATTTTCCTCCAAAAGTGAGAGATGATGATGAAGTGGCACGCAGATGTCTGAAAGTGTGTTTGACAGCAAGCCAGTTTTTGATACCTGGTTCAATAAGATGTTGAGATAATGCACCAGCTGCAAAAGAGAGATCAGGTCTTGTTGCAACAGACAAATAGTTGAGTGCACCAATAGCAGAGCGGTAATTGATTTTTAGAGCATTGAATTCAGCAATTTCTTCACTGGTTGCTTTGACAGGATAATCATTTGGGGATAAGGGAGTAAGACAGGGATTGCAGTTGGCCATATTCCAGTTGGACAAAACTTTTTCAGCATAAGAATCTTGTGATAAAGAAAGAGTACGTGCTGTTCTGTTCCTGGTGAGACGCATTCCCAAAATCCAAGTGGCAGGACCAAGATCATCCATCTCAAATTCAGTTTTGATTTTGTCTTTGAACCAAAGAAAATGATTACCAGTAATGACCATATCATCAACATGAAGATAAATGATACAGATTTGTGATTTGTTTCTCCAAACATACACACACTGATCACACTTAAGGGGGGAGAAGTTGAGCTTGCACAAGTAGTCATTTATACGTGAATTCCAGCAAAAGGGAGCTTGTTTGATGCCATAAAGAGGGCGCAACAATTGGCAAACTTTACCTTCATTTCCAGCAGTTAGTGTTCCTTCAGGCTGTTCCATATAAACAGTTTCATTTAAGTTTCCCTGGAGAAAAGCTGCCACTACATCCATTTGATGAACATCCCAGTCAAAATAAGCTGCTAAAGAAAGAATGGTCCTGAGAGAAGTGATCCGTCCGATGGGTGCAAAAGTTTCATGAAAATCTATTCCTAGGATTTGAGAATATCCTTTTGCTACACAACGGGCTTTGAACTTTGAAACACCACCATCAGCATTAGGTTTAACCCTGAAAACCCACCTGCAGCCAATTACATTAGCTTTTTCAGGCCTGGGGACAATTTTCCAAGTGTTACAACGCTGAAGTGCTTGATGTTCATGTTTCACAGCCTCTGCCCATTCTGCTGAATATTTGGAATAGATTGCTTGCTTATAACACTGGGGTTCAGGAATTTCATGAGCTAGCAAGGGAGCTTCTAGAGAGAAAGCAAAGGCATTTGCTGCATATAACCCAAGAGGATCAGGAGAATCAGAGTAGGAATCATGTTGATAATGATCATAATAAATCTGACGTAAATGTTCAGGAGTTGATGTTTCAGCTGAAGAGATGTCAGAATAACTGGGGGATTGTGATGAGGGAACATAATCAGGATCTGCTGGATTGTCTGGCTCAATTGATGAATATGATGGATCAGATTGACTGGAACCTTCTTCATCTGGGACATTGGAATGAGGTAATCTTGTTAAGTGACCAGGTGAAGGACAAGGAGTTGAATTGGAAGGTGTGCCTGACATGTGAAAATCAGAGGAAGAAGAAGAAGAAGGAGAATTATCTTCAGAATGTGAATCAGAAATGTTTCCTGAGGATGGATCAGGAGTTGGAGACTCAGAAGGAGATTGAGCTGGAGAAAAGGAAAGGCCAGGTGTTGGAAGTGGTTGACTGTCATGAATTTGATCTGGAATTTGCTTCATCAGTTGTGACCATTGAGGGCGCTTAAATCTGGAGTCAAGAAAGGGGAAGAAATTTTCATTGAAGGCCACAGATTTGGCAATAACAATCTTTTTAAGCTCAAGGTCCCAAACACGATAATTTGTTGTTCCAACTTCATATCCAAGCATGACACACTTTCTGGAGTTAGCTGAAAACTTTCCAGGACGTTGATGTTTATCAAGGAAAGCATAGCAAGCACAACCAAAAACTCTGAGGTGTGAAACTCTGGGTTTGGATTTATTCCAGGCTTCAAAAGGAGTTGATTTGTTTTGAAGAGCTTTGGTTGGTAATCTGTTTTCAAGATATACTGCTGTTTTAACTGCTTCAGACCATAGGTGAATTGGTGCATTAGAATGAAACATCATGGTTTTGGATTTTTCAGTGGTAATACGGTTTCCTCTCTCAGAAATTGGATTTTGTTGGGGAGTGTAAGGAGCCGTAACTTGAAGAGCAATGCCATGTTGTTTAAGAAAGTTGACCAGACTAGAGTTGATATACTCACCACCACCGTCACAAACAAGCTTTTTGATTTTGAAGCCAGATTGCAGCTCTACAGATGCCTTATATTCCAAGAAATATTTGAATACTTGGGCTTTTGAGGAAAGAAGGTAAACATGACGGTATGAAGTGGCCTGATCAGTGAACTTAAGGTAATACTGAGACCCATCAAAAGAAGGAGGCTGAATTTTCCCAGATAAATCTGTGTGGACAACTTCAAGAGGATTTTTGGCAACAGGCAACTGGCCAGGAAAGGAAGCATGGGTTTGTTTACCCAACACACACGGTTCACAAAAATGCATTTCAGAGTCAGACAAACTAGAACTAGATACATCAGATGCCATTCCATTAAAAAGTTTTTGAATATATGGGGCGTAGGGATGTCCTAATCTGTTGTGCCAGAGAGTTAGAGACTGACTTGAAGCTTTTGCATAGAGAGCTGAGGAGTTAGGGGGAGACATGCCTTGTGGAACCACAGAAACTTCAAATAATGAATTGGAGATGACTCCTCCCATATAATTCTTTCCATTACGTGAAATAATGAAGTTTGATGTAGGATTAACTGGTGCAGGGATGAGAAGACAACCAGTTCTCCAAAGACGTCCCAGGGAGATGAGATTCCTTCCAAGATCAGGGACATAAAGAGCATCAGAAAAGAAAACTTTTCCTTCCATTCCTCCAGAAGCAGCAACAGTTCCTTTTCCAGTTGCATAGATTGATTTCCCAATACCAGCAAGTTGAATTCGAATGTTGACAGGTTGAAAACTGATAAAACTGTCTCTGTTGTTAAACATATGACAGCTGGCCCCAGAATCAATAATTGGAGAAAGGTTTGAGGAATGAGAAGCCATGGAAGCAGAAGCGTTGATAATGCAGTCAGAATTTGATTTTTCAGACAAACAAGCAACAGCTGTAAAAAGAAATTCTTCATCAGAAGGGAAGACAAAAGCACAATTGGCCGTGGCATCAGGTTGTTCTTCCTGAGGAGGGGGAACAGGAGTTGCTTTGTTGGAATTGTCCTTTGATGGGGCAGCTGAGTTGGCTTGGTTCTTCTTGGGACGGAGTTCAGGATGTTGAACAAAGCAATGATTGTCATCATGTCCAACATTTTGACCATGAACAGAACATGAGAGTTTGCTGCGTGCCTTGGATTTGGATGATTTTGATGATTTAGCTGAGGCAGAGTGAGCATTGACATTTGACATAGCATTGTGAAATTCATCAACAACTTTGTCATCAGCAGCGTAATCCAGGAAAGAAGATAAAACATCATCCAGATGCAGGTGATCAATTTCCTGTCTGTCTCTGGTGAGCAAACCACGCCAATGTTTGAAGGAGGGTGGAAGAGTGGCAAAAAAGAGATAAATAAGAATTTCCTGGGGAATGATGAGCCCAGAACGGATCATATGGAAGTTAATGCCTTTGAATGCATCAACATGAGTTTTGGGGTCTCCTCCTTCAGAAAGAGAAAGAGTAACCATAGAGAGAAAGTGAGAAATCCGTGATCCAACTTTATTGCTGGCGTGTCTTCTTGCAAGAACAGACCACATTTGAGCAGAGGTGTGGCAAGTGTTGACCAGCTTCTTGTTAACATCATCCAATCTGGTGATGATTTCATACCTGCACCTGGTGTCATTTTTGATCCATAAAGCAAGTTGAGCTTTGATTTCAGCGTCTGAAGGTGAACCATCATTGTGAGGAACAGGGGCAGGGACTTGTCCAGAAACAATGCCAAAAAGATCCAGAACTTCAAAGTGAAGACGCATAATGTGTTCCCAGGTGTCATAGGATTCGTCAGTGAGAGGGGTGACCATAACCTTACTTGAATCCTGATTGGAGGCCATGATTTGGTCGAGTCAACAGCAAAGATTTGGAGAGAAAGAAGATGAGATGTGAAGAGGGTGATCCAAAATCTGAGAGAAAAGGCTGTTTTATTGTTCAGTAAGCGGTTTTGTTGTAAGTATTCTTGAGAGAGGTGCTTTAGGCAACTGGGCCCATAACCTGTAGAAGTTTTAGCACAAAGGAAAGCTAAACACAGGTCAATCAGCAACTGTGCACCTTACAACAACAAGTAACTACAACAAAGCGTGTGCTAAAACTGGACAAAAGACTCTATTCTCCCCACACAGTGCAAAGACTGTCAGATGCGGCCAAAAGGGAAAGCAGTGGACAGGAAGAAGCAGTGGAAGGGATAAAGAGAATAGAGAAAAAGAGAAAGAAAAAGATTTGGATTTCATTGCAAAAACAAACATACCTAAACACAGGTCAATCAGCAACTGTGCACCTTACAACAACAAGTAACTACAACAAAGCGTGTGCTAAAACTATAAGGGACACAAGTGTGAGCTGCTGTGGTTAGGACTAAAAGAATTAGAGAAAAAATAACAGAAAAGAAAAGGAAAGAACCTGGACAAAAGACTCTATTCTCCCCACACAGTGCAAAGCCTGTCAGATGCGGCCAAAAGGGAAAGCAGTGGACAGGAAGAAGCAGTGGAAGGGATAAAGAGAATAGAGAAAAAGAGAAAGAAAAAGATTTGGATGGGGAAAACGGAAATGGCAAAGAGAGGCCTCATTATATGACAAAGTCCACCATCCAAAACAATAGAAACTAACACGACGTCGACAAAACTACTAAACTACAATACAGAAAAAGAGACAGGTTCACATCCAAGGAAAAAGTTCCCAGCCGGGGAAAAGATTCACACTCCAGGTAAAGAAACACGTCCTCGAGGTCCAGAATCAATACATTGACTCCGGGTGGGAAAGAAATGTTGTTCTTGATGCTGGAGCTCGTATCTTTGAAGTTCCTCGGCGGAAAAGGTCAGGAAAAGAGGATATGAGCAAGGAGAATGACTTGAGACGATGGTAAGAAGCTGGAGTAAGGAATGGGTCAGGTATTAGAGGCAGAAATTTCAACATATATCAAAGAGTAAATGAAACATAACAATGTAGAGAAAAATATGAAACAAATAATTAAAACCCCAATTAAGAATCCAATTTTCCCGCCATTAATTCCCAAATCAGTAAGTAAAAATAGTGAATAACTAAACAAGATTGGAACATAGGAACTATGAGAAAAATAATTCCAAACAGATGGTACAGTCTGATTTAAGGATATTTTAAGTGAAACAAAAAAATACTTTGACGCAACAAAACATGTAATTAATCTCAATTTAGTATAAATTAATTAATTGGTTTTTCCTGACACAATTAAGGGTCAAAAGAAGCGTCATTAATTATTGTTTAGTATTATATGAAAGGTGTTATTTAATATATAAATTTAAATAATTAATTTAAATATATTATAAGTCAATTTTACACTTATAATTATAATATATATTTTTCAATTAATTAAATATAAATTTATAATTATTAAATACATAAGAATGCACCATTATTTGTAGAATATATTATATTATGTTCAATTTAAATGTATATAAAATTTATATAACCAATAAAATTAATATAACACTTGTATATAATAAAATACTTATATAATTTTATTATGCAATAAAATATTAATTTATATTCATTAAATACAATTTTTACCCACTCTTTCAGGTTTTATAAGTTACATATCATTTACTGGACTCCTGGAATAGCCTGGCTGACAATAACACTTTGTAACTCAAAACATCATACAGAACTTGAATTTTTATATCATATAAGAGTCATGCCTTCCTCAATCTCAAACTGTGATAAATTACATAAAGCAATAAATTTAATAGCTTTTATCTCCTCTTGATTCTGATTTTATTGTCAGCTTTTTGAGGACCACATTCAGAAGACAACAAAATTCAACAATCATTTGGCAAAGTCATGCATCCATATAGAATGTTTATTGGAATATTGAAAGACCATTCTACTGGCCCATAGGAAATTAGAAGCCATCTTAGAAAAAAAGATGAAATAAAAGAAGTGGTCCACTTATACCTCATAACCTTCTAGCCAACATCAAAGATCAGTTTCTAAAGTTGCATGAAGATGAGGAAGCTAATATACCTCCCACTATATACAACATTTCCATTTCTCAAACTTCCAGCATAGGGTTGAAAATTCTTGAAACCCCAACAGCACATTTTTAGAATTAGTTTGAATTTAATCTTAAAAATGTGCTATTTGATGCATTTACTTGGTCATATTTTTTTGACAAAAATGTAATTAAGCACCATGAAAATCTGAAATATATTTTAATTCTTACTTTTAATGTAAATTACATGCATTTAATTGAATAAATTTTTATATCTATATAGTAATATTTTGTGCTTTTTGACCTATCCCTATTTTCTGGAATTTGTGCAAGGGCTCTAACTGACTCCAACCAAAATATGGCTGAGCTGCATGAAGCAGCCCCACAAGCAACTTTCATTTAACTATGGGTTGCATATTAGGGGGTATCAAACATTACTAAATTCACCACATAAACATGCCACAAAAAAGTTATCAAACAAGCCATTGAAAAATGAAAGACAATTGCCCTAGACAAGTGTATTTTGACAGTGTATTTGTTCCCAAACACATATTCTTTTGGGTCAAACAAGTCATCAAAACACTTGCCTTCTTCATCATGATTAGTTAGCACTAGGTACAGAGATGCCAACACTAGGTACAAAAGCACCAACACCTAGATTTTTTTCACCTAATCCTTAAAGTTTATTCATAAAAAAAGGTATGTGAATTAACAGCACTTAATCAATACCTCAATCACAAAATTACCCTTAATCTTCATCACTTTTCACTAACATAACATGCCACTTTCAGCCCACCATCAACTTGAGATCACTGCTACAGCTCAAGCTCTTGTTCTAATGGCTAATTTTGATACTGATTCTGATGATGAACTACCCCCACCAATAGAATCTAGCAGTAATTCATCATCTAAAAACAGTGCTATGAATGCTAAAATAATACCAATCACCCTTTCTCATTTTGAAGGCCTAGCTTAACTAATTTACAATTTTGTGCAATGGAATTTCCCAGTTTCATTCATTTTGGTTCAGCTCCCAGACTTGAAATTGCATAACATTTCTAAGATTCAGTCTCACTAAGATATCTCATCTTCTCTTCATCTTTCACTTCCATCACTCATTGTTGGTCTGATACTTCTCACTTCACAACTCTCAAGGTAAGTCAGTTTCTCATTTTTTTTAATTTAATTGCTGATTGACATGTGTTTTTTTTGTCTGTTTTTTTTTGCTCTTTTTTTTATCATTTTTTTATTTTAATAACTGATTAATCTGTTATTTTTTCCTTCTTTCCCTTCTTTATTGGTTCTCCATCTTTCTTATTCTTGATTTACTAACATTAGGTGTTTTTTGGTTCTTTTTCATCATTGTTAGGTTTTTTGTCTTTTTTGTCCTTTTTTTTGCTAAACCATTTCAGAATCATTCAAAACCATTTGAAAATTTTTTCCAAGCACTTTATACTTGTTTTAAGGTGTTTTTGGGTAATTTTTAGTCTTTTTTTCTGCTATAACACTTCAGAAACTTTTCCCAAGCATTTCCTAGTAATATTTAGGTGTTATTTTTCAGGATTTCTTTGGTTCTTTTTTCACTAAAACTACTCAGAAGCATTTGGAAACAATTTGGAAATGTTATAAAATCATTATAAAGTGATTTTCAGGTTTTTTTGGTGCTTTTCTGGAGTTTTTTGGGAACTTTTTTCCACTTTTGTAGGAACTTTTTGGACAATTTTTTGGTGACTTTTGGGGCATTTTTGGGACACTTCTTTTTAGTAAATTTTGGTGCAATTTTTTGGGAAAATTTGACACATTCCTGGGAATGTTTGGGGAATTTTTGGAGACCTCTGGATTCTTTTTTTAGAACTTTTTGAGAATATTTTTTTAACTTTTTTTGGTGAATTCTGAAACTTCCAGTAAGTTTTATTCAATTTTATTATATTTTTATTTAGATTGAATTTCTTTGCATTTTTTAGATAAAAAATGACTGAACCTCTAGAGTTGGTTAACCAGATTCATAAGGTAAGAAACAAGGTGTCAGTATAGTCTAGTATATAAGTATGATATAATAGTGTTTATTTATGGTCCTACTACTTATTGATAAATGATTTAGTGATTAAACCTCAGGGGAAGACTAATAAAATAGTTATACTCAAATAAAACTCACAATACTTGGATTTAAATGCGTGCTAGTGGTGGAAAATAGATGAATAAAATATAGTTGTAGCTTATATAAAGATAATATCAATTTATAATGGCTTTATAATATATTTCTAAGTGTTAATAATTGTATAGTAGTGTTTGTTAGAGTTTTAGTAATTGAATGATGATAAATAACCGTCAAAATCCCTTCTTACTTATACCCAAATCCACTGGAGTGCACAGACCTTCAATCCAGATGATGTCACTGCTATCCCCGGCAATTACAGCACTGTGAGGGCCCATCACCTCCCCATGGCGTCCACTTCAAGCAGTTTCAACACCCAGACCTCCAGTAAGGACCCTCCATCACTATTAATAATAACACAGACCCATACCATAAATAGAAAATCCAGATAAAAGCGGATACCATAAAGAAACAGGTAAAATAAACAATCAAAAAGAGATTTAATGAAACCAAAAGCATATAAAGGAAACAAATAAAATGTCCAAGCCCCCAATAACATCCCCAAGCATCCACATTAACCCAGAAATATCCTTCCAACCCATAAATCCGTGAATAACCATCCAAGGAAGTAATTTTAGTTGTCCAAACTGGGTGTATGCGCCTGATATAGGTGTCTATGCTTCTGTAGGCGTTGTGAGTCCACTTATTTTGTCCATATGACCTAAAATAAGCAGAAAAACAAAGGTTATAGGCTATTAAGGGGCTAAAACCCACTTATATACCTAAATATACATAATATACTGCATATTTCACTGAATATGAGATTTATGTATACATATAAGCTTATGTATGTCAATAATTACTTCATATCACTTAAGATAAGTATATTATGACTCCATTAACACCTTAATAAGCACTATTAGGCCATGGATAAGCTATTTAAACTATTATAAGTTATATAATAGAATAATAATTATATATATATATAATAAAATAATATATATTATTATTTTAACCTTATTTTTAAGATATAGGCTTAATTTACTTAAGGTTATCTTATTTTAAGCATAAGAAATACTCAGTCCTAAGGATATTTAGGCTGACACTCCCTCACCCCAAAAAAACAATAAAAAAATGTTAAGACATTTTAATTAAAACTAAGGAGTGAAATAATAAAAATAAAAATAAAAAAAATAATTTTTATAATACATATACTGAATAAACAGTATTATTTAGATTTAAATTTTTTCAAGAGATTTTTAAGATCAGAGATTTCATTTTCTGGAATCCACTGGTCATATTCACTTGATTTATTTTTAAATCTTAATAGATACTCAACTCCCTTTTCTTTAGTAAGGTGTCTCTTTTTAAGTATCTTTTCAATTTCTGCCTTTTCAACTATTTCTTCAGGTTGCTGTTTAAGCTTTCCTGATCTTCTTGGAAATAGAGCAGTATTATTAGAATGGTATGATTTTATAAGAGAAATAGGAAATACTGGATGTTTTCTATCATATGGTGCATATAGAATAACCTCAACAGCATTATTACCAACCATCTTTTTAACTACAAATGGTCCAATGAATGGATCCTTCAATTTAACATTACCATTTAAATTGAAATGTAGTGTTGAAATAAGGACTTCATCACCCTCTTTGAACATTTGTTCTTTATGGGCTTTATCCCATCTTTTCTTTTCATACTCAAACACCTTATTTATACATTCTTGAGCATGTTTTCTGCATATTTACTGCATCTGAAGAAAAGATTTAGTACCTGGATGGATATCTAATCTAGGTAACTTATTAAGAGTTTTAGCAAGGGTATTAGGTACATAACCCAACCATAACTCAAATGGCTTTTTGCCAGTGACAGAATGTACTGTACTATTGTATGCAAATTCTAAACCTGGGATAAGGGTTACCCAATCATGTGTGAATTTGTCATTGTCTTTAAAATTAAGACCAAAAGCACAGTATCTTCTTATCATATCTTCTAAGGTTTGTATCATTCTTTCTGCTAGCCCATCAGTTTGTGGATGGTGTGCTGTAGAAAGTTTTAATTGACACCCTGAAACATCCATAAGTGATGTCCAGAACTCAGAAGTAAATTGAGGATCTCTGTCAGAAACTATTGCTTTGGGGAAACCTTCTGTATTTAACATTTGTGTCCACCATAAAAAAGCTAAGTCCTTTGCAGAAACCTCTTTGTGGGTAGGAATAAATTTACACATCTTTGTAAATCTATCTACAATTACCCAGCAGGAGTTATAACTCTTATGCCCTGCTATTGGCAAACCTGTTACAAAGTCCATGTTAATGATTTCCCATGGAGCTTTTGGTTGCTCAATTTGTTGTAATAAACCAGCTCTTTTGCCTGTTAATCTTTTAGATTTTTGACAAGAGTCACATGTTTCAACTTATTTCTGAACATCCTCAGACATGTTAATCCACCAAGCTGTGTTTTTTACTCTGTTTAATGTTTTATGGTAGTCAAAATGACCTGCTAATATATCATCATGACATATACTTAACATTAACTCCTTCATTGAAGGGGGAATCACAATTACATTACTTAATTTTTTCCTGTAATATATAAAACCATCCTCAATGGAAATTTTCCTTTTTCTAATGCCTCTTTATACTCATTTGGTAATGTTTTTATTAAAACATTCATTGAAGCATTAGATGGATCGTTTAATATTGTAGTGAGTTTACTCAAGTCAGGATCAGAATTATAATTATCAAGAATTGATTGCATAAATTCATCCTCAAGATCTACAATATAAATCCCATAAATGTTAATAATCTCTGACTCAGGAACATAAGCAGGATTATCATCATTATTAGGCAGAGGTAATCTAGATAACAGATCTACATTAGAGTGCAAGGTTCCTGCTCTATGTGTAATAGTCATCCGTCCTCTGTATTCTTGTACAGCTAATTGCCATCTAAACATGTGTCTATTAGGAGTTTTCATGTTTAAGAGTGACTTAACTGCACTACAGTCAGTTATTAACTCAAATTTTTGGTCTTCAAGGTAATAATGTAGCTTCTCAAGAGCCCATACTACCGCCAAACATTCAAGTTGAGTAGCACCATATTTCAATTCACCACTTCTCAGAGTACATGAAATATAGCAGATTACTACTTCTGACATTTTTCCTTCAATAAGTTGTTTTTGATGCAAAGCAGCACCCAGTCCAATAAAACTTGCATCTGTATATAATACAAAAGGTAATTGGAAATCTGGTAATCCCAAGATAGGAGCTGTCATTAAACATTCTTTCAACTTATCAAAAGCTTGTTGTGTTTCATTATTCCAAATGAAAGCTTCTGATTTCTTTATCAGTGTGGTCAGTGGTGCAGCAATTGATTGGTAGTTTTTTATATATTGTCTATAATAACCACACATTCCAAGAAAAGATTGTACATCCTTTACATTTTGAGGAATGCCAATATTCTTTATTGCAGCCATTTTATTTTGGTCTACACATATTTGTAATCCAGATACAATATGACCAAGCACTTTTAAAGATTCAAACCCAAATTTACATTTTTTCAATGCAAGGGTCATTTTTATTTCATCCATTTTTTGAAATACTTTCCTTAAATGGATTAAGTGTTCATCATAAGTTTTTGAGAACACTAAGATGTCATCAATGTATACCATTAACCATCCCTCAATCATTTCATTATGGAATGTTATATCCATTAACTTCTGAAATACTGATGGAGCATTTTTTGGTCCAAATGGCATTCTGACATACTTATAAATTCCCATGTGTGTTGTTATTAACAAAAAGTTCTGTGAATTCTTTTCAACAGGAATTTGATGGTACCCTTTATTTCCATCTAGGCAACTTATATATTTAGCACCTTTAAGGGTAGCATGTATAGAGGCAATCCTTGGCAAGGGATAAATATCATCTACTGTAAATGTATTTAATGCTCTATAATCACCGCACAGTCTTGCTTTATCTTGTTCATAAGAAATTAGCACTGGTGATATTACACAATATTTTGGCGTAGTTTCAACCTTCTCAAGAATGTTCATTTTTAATAACATCTTAATATTATCCTCTATGTCTTTCCTCTTCATTGGTGAAGCAGGGTATGGTTTCTTTTTAAGACTAGCAGGAATATTATCCATATCACAGGTCAAACTAATCTTCATTTCATGATCTTTTACAAGGCCAAGTTCATTTGTACCATGTGCAAAAGCCATTGGAAATGCTTTAATTAATTCCAAAATATTATCTTTCTCAGCTTTACTTATCTGAGTGCCAAATGATGCTTTTGAAATTTCTGTTTCCAGAAGTTCCATCTCATTGGATTCTCTTCCTTTACACGGGGAATTTGTGACTGACTCAATGTGTAAGACTGTGTTAAAAGAATTTATTTTAAATTTCCTTTTACCATTCATGCCAATTGTAAAATTGTTATTAGCAGGGTCTAATTTCACACCAAATTTAGTCAGAATATCATTTCCAATGATAAAACAGTTACTACAGTTAGTATTATCCATTACCACAAAGTCACAAGTTACCCTTACATAACCATGTTGGTGTTTAAAGAAAACAGCAGCTTTGTATTTACCAATGGGGTGTAGCACTGATCCAAAACCTCTCCAATTTTTACTTTGAAGTGGCTCAAGCTTAGACTTATATTCACTATCAATTTTGTGTAATGTATTAGTGGAAACAACAGAACCAGCAGCTCCTGTGTCCAGTACTATATTAACATTTTCACCAGAAATGATAGCTGGAACCGTGATAGGTGTCATTCTAAAGTTATCAGCTTGTATATCCTTAATGATTTCAGCATCCTCAAAATTCATTAAAGATTCATTTGAGTCCATATTTAATATTGGATTTTCAAAGATGGACAAATCATCTTCCAACATACAGACTTCATTTTCATCACTATATGAGATATTGCTGTCATAATCACTTGATTCTTTACTTTTTTCGGTTTCAGTTTCAGATTCACGTTGATTTTCAACAATATTTATGTTTTTCTCACATTTGTGACCTTTGACCCAAGGTTTGTTACACTTATAACAAGTATTTGTTTCATACTTTTTAGGTACTACAGGTGCAGTAGGTTTTTTCTGCTTCTCCTGAAGTGTTTTTGAATTCTGAGTTTTTACAGGTTCAACATTTTGCTTATAAGTGGAATACCTTGATTCATACTTATGGTTTAATAATATTTCATTGCAAATATTAATAAAGTCAGAATATTCAGTAACATTTAATGTTCTAGCTACAACAATGTCTCTGACAGATATAGGTAATTTATATATTATCTTATCTTTCCATAAGTTAAAATCCATATGAGGCTCAATGGCTTTTAATATTTTGTTTAAATTCATTAAAAATACCATAGGTTTGTCACCATTCAACGGATTATACCTAGTCTTCTCATAAAGTCTCTGCTGAGTAAGCCTGAATTTAGAACCTCCAAATTGTTTTTCAATAAGTTGTTTCCATTCAGCCCAAGAGTAATCTTTACCCTCACTCAAGAGAGCTTCAAACCATAATAAAGCAACATCCTTAAATAAAGAAATTAATTTTGATGTTATTTCTTCATCTGGTAACTTATATGAGAATTTCAAGTTGTCAATTCTTTGAATAAAATGTTGCCAATCAGAGCTGGCTTCCCCATCATAAGTTGGGTACTGATCTATCTTAGGCCAGTTTTTCTGATTGGATTTTATCTCACTAATCTTAGGTAAATTCAACAACTCATTCACTTTTGATAAATGGTCTTGTATTTCCTCCTGCATGGATTTGTGACTTACATTTTCAGATTTGACACTACCACCAGATGGTTTTAATTGTGGTGGTATAGCGAAGGAATGAGATTCACTTTTGCCAATGAAAGGATTATTATTATATTGATTATACTTATGATTATCCTGGTTCATTAGTAGATTGGCAGTTTCAATCTCAACTTTAGTTAATCTTTGTAGCAACTCAGAGACACTTTGATTTGTCTGAGCAAAAGATAACTTTGTTCTTGATTCAGTTTTCAATAAATGTGTTTCATATAATTTTTCTAACTCACAGAATTTGTTTGAAAGATCATTATATTTATTACTTAATGAATCATATTTAAGAGTTAGAGACAAATGTTCTTTCTCTAATTATTTGTTACGTGTTGCTAATTGAGAAATGTTTAATGTCAAGGATGAAATTGTATCACTAGTGAGCTTAACTGTCTGTTCCTCACAATCAGTCATTCTATTCCACAATGCTGAAACAATTCTATGGACAGTTGGATTATTGTTAAAATATTCCATGTCTTCCTTTTCAATTCTCTCACTCTCCCGTGAACTTCTCATCTCACTAGTAGGTGGTTGCAACTGAGGGTTAACTGTATTATCATTATAAATAGTACTGTTATTGTGGACAAAAGACAAGTCAGGTTTATCTACTCTAAAACCTAAATTTCTTAAATCCTCCTCTATTTTTTGCACAGATTTAACATCAATAGAATTACCTATATTGTAATTATCAGTATTATGTTAAATCTGAGAGGGTAATCTACTTACCATGGAATGGTTGCCAGTCCTGATTTTTGGTGCTTTTTTCCTTTGTAAGGGTGAGCTGAGGAAGTAAGATGAGGTGGCAGATCCCTGTTGCAACTGTGGCTTGTCCACTGTTGATGAAACCAGTCCCATTTCCATTTGTCTACCAGGATTTTCTCCTGGGAGTGAGTTGACCCGCCTTGGATAGGGGGTTGCTGATTTGACTGACTGGTATGGCCTCCCTTTAACTCTGCCAATGCCTGATTCATCTGCTGAAACCCTACCTTGCAATTGTTTTGCAACTGCTCTACCTCTTTGAACATGAGTGATTTTGATTCCTCCAATTTCAGAACCTGTTTGGCCAGGTGGGACAGTTGATCCTGAAGAGGAGGAGACATCTTTTTTATAGTTATCTTTTTTAAGAGGGCATCCTTTTCCTCTATACTCATGCTTTCTGCCTGGGGGTATTGTTGACCCTCCATGGTGATGTCCTGGAAAGTTTTTGTTAGCTTTAGACCTGCTATTATAAGCAGGCTTTTCACTTACACTGTCCTGGGGAGCACTCATATTGTTAAGAATGACAATATTTTACGTCTACAAAAGGAAAAACTATATGGAATTAGTAGACAAAAGATATTAGCAATTATGTCACTAATAAAAAAAGCAATGGAGCTTACCCTGAATTTATATCTTTATTTATTTAAATAAATTATAAGAAAATTCAAAAAAATCTGTTAAAAATATAATAATAAGTTCAACTAGACCTTTATAAGGGTGAATAAGTAGCTTACCAAGCTTTAACTAAATACCAATTTAATTGGGTGCTATATTGGTGTCCAAATACCAAGTGAAATTGGGTTTATATTGGATACAGTTACTACTGTAAATACCTAATTTTTATGATAAAAAATTAGTACAATTATTTTAAGGGTTCTTTTCTGCAATAACTGAGTTATGATGACCCACTAATATGCAGCAGATCCAAATATTTGGTTATTTTGAGCTGTACTAAGGTAAAAATCACGTCCCAAGGCTTATTGTCGGTCAGTCGTCTAGAAGAGATAAGCTAAGAGGGGAGAAAAGAGAGGAGGACAAGAAGGAGATAGTAGTTTAGAAATAAAAGAAATAAAAACAATTGAGATTATTTGATTTATTTGAGAGAAAGGAACGACAAGTGATTTGAGAGGTGACAACAAAATTGGTTTTATTAATATTAATATTATTTAAGTAAGAGTTTCTGCGCGGCAAACAATATAATTACTATCAGACTTAAGGCAACCTTTAAATTGTTATTTAGAATTTTTAATTAGAATTTAATACTAATAAAAATAATAATAAGCGTAATAAATTTATCTTTAAATTGTTGAGTGTGTAATAAGTGATGAGGCTACAGGGGATTATCCAAGGCCCTTTTATAGGCAATAGGTCCTCTGAAGCACCACTATATTTGTAAATACAATAATTATAATAGAATAAAACAAGTATATAAAAGAGTAAGTGAAACATAACAATGTAGAGAAAAATATGAAACAAATAATTAAAAACCCCAATTAAGAATCCAATTTTCCCGCCATTAATTCCCAAATCAGTAAGTAAAAATAGTGAATAACTAAACAAGCCTGGAACATAGGAACTATGAGAAAAATCATTCAAAACAGATGGTACAGTCTGATTTAAGGATTTTTAAGTGAAACAAAAAATATTCTGATGCAACAAATATGTAATTTATTTCAATTCAGTATTAATTAGTTTTTCCTGACACAATTATAGGTCAAAAGAAGCGTCATTATTTATTGTTTAATATTATAAGAAATGATATTTAATATATAAATATAATTAATTAATTTAATTATATTATAAGTAAATTTTACACTTATAATTATAATATATGTTTTTAATTAATTAAATATAAATTTATAATTATTAAATACATAAGAATGCGCCATTATTTGTAGAATATATTATATTATGTTCAATTTAAATGTATATAAAATTTATATAACCAATAAATTTAATGTAACACTTGTATATAATAAAATACTTATATAATTTTATTATGCAATAAAATATTAATTTATATTCATTAAATACAATTCTTACCCACTCTTTCAGGTTTTATAAGTTACATATCATTTACTGGACTCCTGGAATAGCCTTGCTGACACTCCCTCACTCTAAAAAAAACAATAAAAAAAATGCTAAGATTTTTTCTTTTTGTATTTTTTCAACAGAGTAGGCAGATTTGAAATTTCCTTGCCAGGTATCCATGCATCATGTTCAGATGATTTGTTCTTATATCTCAATAAATATTCAGTACCTCTTTCAGAAGTGATAATTCTATCATTGAGAATTTTATCAATTTCTGCTGTTTCTGTGACTTCCTGAGGGTTCTTCTTAGGTCTTCCTCTTCTTTTTGGAAATAAGTCACTGTTGGAAGTATAAGGCTTAAGCAAAGAAATGGGAAAGACAGGATGTTTCCTATCATATGGAGAATACAATACAGCTTCTACTGCATTATCACCAATCATTCTTTTAACAACAAATGGTCCTACAAAAGGATCTTTTAATTTGTGGTTACCTTGTAAATTGAAATGTACAGTAGAGATAAACACTTCATCACCCTTGTTAAATGTGTATTCTTTATGGGATTTATCCCATCTTTTCTTTTCATATTCAAATGCTTTATCAATACAACTCTGAGAATGTTTTCTGCATAGCTGTTGCATTTGCATAAAAGATTTTACACCAGGGTGTAGTTCCAACTTAGGTAATTTATTATTGAGAATCTGAGCAGGAGTATTTGGGACATAACCTAAACAAAGCTCAAAAGGCTTTTTCTCAGTGACAGAATGAACAGTGCTATTATATGCAAATTCAAGACCAGGCAAAAGAGTGACCCAATCATGAGTAAATCTGTCATTTTCTTTATATTCTAAACCAAAGGCACAATACCTTCTAATCATATCTTCCAGAGTTTGAATCATTCTTTCAGCTAGACCATCAGTCTGAGGATGGTGAGCTGTAGACAATTTTAACTCACAGCCACAAATATCAATCAAAGAGGTCCAAAACTCAGAAGTGAATTTTGGATCCCTATCAGAGATAATGGCTTTTGGAAAACCAATAATATTAAACATGTAAGACCACCATAAGAAAGCTAATTCTTTGGTGGATACATCTTTGTGGGTTGGAATAAATTTGCACATTTTTGTGAATCTATCCACTATTACCCAACAAGAGTTAAAGCTGTCTTTACCTGCAACAGGAAGACCAGTGACAAAATCCATATTAATGATTTGCCAGGGAGCACTAGGTGCTTCAATATGTTGTAATAACCCTGCTCTCTTACCTGTTAACCTTTTAGATTTTTGGCAGGAATCACAAGATTCAACATATAATTTTGTGTCTTCAGACATATTAGCCCACCATGCAGTGTTTTTTATTCTAATCAATGTTTTTTCAAGATCAAAATGACCAGCTAATATGCCATCATGACAAAGTTTGAGGATAGTTTCTTTCATTGAAGGAGGAATTACAATTACATTGGTAAGCTTCCTTCTATAATATATATAACCATCTTCAATAGAGAACTTTCCTTTATTTAAAGAATTTTGGTACTTTGCAGGAAGAGTTTTTATTAATGCTTGAATTGAAGCATTCTTAGGATCATTTAAGATAGTAACCAATTTATTTAAATCAGAATCTTTATCATATGAGTCCAGTATTAATTGTAATAACTCCTCTTCCATATCAACTATAAATATACCATGGATATGAACAGTATCATCTTCAGGTACATAAGCAGGATTTGAGTCATTATTTGGCAGAGGCAATCTGGAGAGCATATCAACATTAGAGTGAACATTTCCAGCTCTATGGATAATTGTCATCCTTCCTCTGTATTTTTGAACAGCAAGTTGCCACCTGAACATATGTCTGTTAGGTGTCTTTAGGTTTAAGAGGGATTCACAGCACTACAGTCAGTTATTAACTGAAATTTTTGGTCATCCAAATAGTAATGAAGTTTCTCAAGAGCCCAAACAACTGCTAAGCACTCCAATTGAGTGGCACCATATTTCAATTCACTATTTCTTAAGGTTCTTGAAATATAACAAATTACAACCTCTGAGGATTTATCATTAATAATTTGCTTTTGGTGAAGGGCAGCACCCAGACCAATAAAGCTAGCATCTGTATAAAGGACAAATGGCTTGTTAAAATCTGGAAGAGCCAATATAGGGGCTGTCATTAAGCAACTTTTTAATGTATCAAAAGCTTTTTGACAGTCATTATTCCAGAGAAAAGCAACATCTTTTCTGGTCAGTTTTGTAAGAGGCAAGGCTATGACCTGATAATTTTTAATATATTGTCTATAATAGCCACACATACCCAAAAAACTTTGGATTTCTCTTACAGAAGTTGGTGCTTTCACATTTTGAATGGCAGCAACTTTATTATGGTCTACACAAATTTGTAAGCCTGACACAACATGGCCAAGGACTTTCAAAGATTGAAAACCAAATTTACACTTTTTTAAAGATAAGGTCATACTTATTTCATCCATTTTTTGGAAAACTCTATTCAAGTGAATCATATGTTCATCAAAGGTTTTAGAAAAAACAATAATATCATCAATATAAACCATGAGCCAACCTTGAATAATTTCTTGATGGAAAGTGTTATCCATGATTTTCTGGAAAACTGAAGGAGAATTTTTAGGGCCAAATGGCATCCTAACATACTTATATATTCCCATATGAGTTGCAATAAGCAAAAAATTTTGAGAATTTTTCTCAACTGGAACTTGATGATAACCTTTATTACCATCCAGACAACTAATAAATTTGGCACCTTGCAAGGTAGCATGTATTGAATTAATTCTGGGTCAAGGATAAATATCATCAACAGTATAAGTGTTTAAAGCTCTGTAATCTCCACATAATCTAGCTTTATCTTTTTCATAAGAAATCAAGACTGGGGAGATGACACAATATTTGGGGGTGACATCCACTTTCTCAATGATATTCATTTTCAATAATGTTTCAATATTATCTTCAATATCCTTTCTTTTTGTTGGAGAAGCAGGATATGGTTTTTTCTTAAGACTAGGAGGAATATCACTCAAGTTACAGGATAAGGTAATTTTCATTTCTTCCTGAACAATTCCCAAGACATGAGAACCATGAGCAAAAGCCATAGGGAAAGAGGTAATAGAGGCAACAATAGAATCCTTTTGTTGACTAGTCAACTGATCACCAAAAGAAGAGGTATTTATTTCATGTAATAAATCATCCATTTCAGTTGTTGTTCTACCTTTACACTGGATCAGTGAGTTACAAGATTTCAACAAATGCCCAGAAGTTCTAGGAGAGGAAATTATGAATTTCCTTTTCCCATTCATTCCTAAGGTAAAGCAATTATTTTCTGGGTCCAGTTTCACACCAAACATGGTTAAAATATCATTTCCCATAATAAACCAATTGCTCAAATTATCATTTTTCATGACAACAAACTCACAAATAGCTCTGACAAAACCATTATTATATTTGAAGAATACAGAGGTTTTGTATTTGCCAATAGGAAATAAGGTAGAACCATACCCTCTCCATTTTTCAGAAGTTATAGGTAATAATTTACTCAAATATTCCTTATCCACTGAAGCCAAAGCTTTTTCAGATACTACACTTCCTCCAGCACCAGAATCAAGAACTACATCAACATTTTTACCATTAATGATAACAGGTGCCTTTAAAGGGGATATAGGAATAGAATTGTTAGTAATATCTTTAATTATCTCAGCATTTTCTACTGAAGATAAATTCAATACACAATCTTCAGATATATTATTTAAATAATGGACATCATGTTCCAACATTAAAACATCTTTAACAGATTCATTGTCATAGGAGATATTACTTTCACAGTCACTGGAAGAATTATCGACATCAAGTTCAACTTCATCAGTGTCTTCATTTTGTTCAACAAGATGAATTTTCTTGTCACAAACATGAACCTTCTGTCACGGTTTGTTACACTTATAACAAGTATTTGTTGCATATTTTTTAGGTGCAACTGGGGCAGAGAGTTTACCAGATTTTTCTGGGAACTTTGTAGAAGGTTTATTCTGATCATTATAAGATTTACCAAGGTAATTCTTTGGCTCATATCTATCGTTGAGCAGTACCTCATTACATATATTAATGAAAGAAGAATTTTCCCTTACATGCTCAGTTCTAGCCACAATCAAATCCCTAAGAGAATTTGGTAATTTATACAAGATTTTATCTCTCCAAATATCATAATCCATCTTTGGATCAATTGCTCTAAGGATTTTTGTTATTTTCATCAGAAAAACAATGGGCTTTTCAACAGAGGAGGATACATATCTAGTATTTTCATACAGTCTCTGTTGAGCTAACCTGAATTTTGAACCACCAAACTGATTCTCAATCAAGGATTTCCAATCATTCCATGTATAATGATTGTTATCTAAAAGAACAGATTCATACCACATCAAGGCTACATTGGAAAATAAAGAAATTAGCTTAGAAACGATTTCCTCATCAGGTAGTTTATAAGATCTCTTTAAATTATCAATTCTTTGGATAAAGTGTTGCCAATCAGAGGAATAATCACCATCAAAGGTAGGATATTGGTCTAACTTAGGCCAATTTTTCTGACTACTGGGATGGTCCACTTTTTGGTTTGAATTATTCATTATTAATAATTCCTGAAGTCTAGCCAGGTGTTCAGAAATTTCATTATTTACAGAAACAGCTGGTGCATGGCCATCACAAGATTTTTTGCTAGTAGCAAAAGATTTTACAGACTCATTGTCAGTTTGTTTAATGGTTGAAATATGAGGAAGAAAGGATGAACTTTGCTCAGGTTTTTTCCCTTTATTTTTATGCAGCTTATTGACAGCAATCTCATTTAATTCATTATTGATGGTTAAGGTTGAGAACTTTTCCTGCAGGTCAGACACATAGTTTCTTATTCTTGGAATTTCAGACATCTGGTCATTTACTTTTGCAAGAGATAGAACATTTCTGTCCTCAGAAACTGAGTGTTTGGTACTTAGTGCATGGAAATCATTTTTTAGCTTTTTAAACTCATTTTGCAGAGATTTTATTTCATTTTTGAAAGAATAATTTTCTTCAATAAGGGGTTTCAATTCACTCAAGGTCTTATGTAGATTGATATTTCTATCTGAGATAGCTCTATGGTCACTTCTTATTTGTTTTTGTTGACTAAGAACAATATTCAAGGTCTCTTTGATTTTTAAATAAGCTGTATCTTGTACAGAAGAACTCACTTTACATTGCAAGTGTAAATTATTTAATCTATCATTTTAATGGATTAACACATCTCTCACATGTTTGTCTTTCACAACATTAAAATCAAGGGTATCTTTCAATATTTCCTCAGAAGTTTTTTCAATTAAGGTATAGATTTCAGGGGGAACAGAATCATTTTTAATTGCAAGAGAAGGATTAATTAAAGAAGTAGAAGTTAAATGTAAAGGTTCATCAAATGAAAATTTGCTAATTACATCAATAGGGCTACTGGTTACAGGAAGCTGTCTTTTAACAGGTTTAACTGTTCTTTCACCATGTTCAATAATATTACCTGCAGAAGAAGATTTATTAGAAAACATAACCAAGTGACTATCAACCAAATTACTTACCATGGCAGAGGAGGAAACTTCCCCTGAGACTGGGTTTGGGATCGTGCTTGGGCCTTCTTTCTCCTGCCTTTTTGGTAGGGATGAGGAGGTGGATGGAAATTGGGTGTTCTGGATGGGCCAGGCTGATGAGGAGGAGGGTGTTGCACATTCTGTTGGTAGTGAATCATTAGATAATCCCATTTCCATTGCTCTACTTTGATAGTATTTGGATTTTGGATGGTTGAGCTGGGTGGCTGTGAAGGTTGAGCCTGAAACTGAGGCTGATTGGGAGGCAACTGAGGAGGGGCCTGGGCCTGAATCTGGTTCCTGAGTTCTTGAACCTGATCCCACAATGTGTCTACTTTTGCTTTGTACGTCATATTTTCTGTCTTCAACTCTTTTATATCACTGGACAGGTTGCTGATTTGTTGTGGCAGAGGAAGCTTTTTTATTTTGAATCCTTTTGGAAGACCTTCTTGAGGTACTAGAGGCTTTACTTCCTTCTGTGGTGCTGGGGGAAGGGGGTTTGGTTTGTTTACATTTCCTGTCATTTCCACATCCTGAAGTATGTGAATTCTTTGTGTTAGCATAAGATTTTTTATGTCCAACTTTAGAAGTACTCACAGTATCAGCATCATAGTCAATTTCAATTTCATCCACTTGCATGTTATCCATTTTTTCAGCCAAATTGTTGGACATAATAGTGGGAAGATTTAATTTACTTCTTATTTTTTAAAAAAAATAATAAAAGTTAGTTAATAATTGCTCCAAATAAAAAAAAAAATTTTATTAATTAAATTATAAAAAAAATTTTCAATATAAAGTAATAATTATAAAAAAATTAATTTTTTAAAAAATGGATTGCAAGGTTAAATTAGGAATAAACAATCAAGTTAATTCAACCAATTAATTACCAATATTAAATATGGCAATATATTTGGGACTAAGCACAAAGTACTTTTAAGTCAACCAAAATTAACAATAATTAATAATAATAAAAAAATTAAATTAATAATTCAATTTGTATTAATAAAAATGTCAATTCTTCTAGGACTAAGAGGATTTAACACTCTATAATGGTCAACTAGGAAAAAAAATTTTTAATAATTGAACACTTACACTCAGTGAATCAGCAATTAAGCCAAAATCACTGTTATTGCAGTAAAAATATAGTAATATGAGTGAGAGGTGCAAAGGTGAACTTACTATAGTGATCGAAAAATCACTTCAAAATAATATAAGAATTAATATAATATAAACCTAAGAAATCGAAACCAAGTTCAAAACACAGTCGCGGCAAAAGTTTTGTTTTTGCTAGGTGGTCTGTGCGTTTGTTGTTCGTCGCCAGGCTTGATCGTCGTCGTTGTTTGGAGAGGCCCTCAGTTGTTGGTCAGTCGTCTAGAAGAGATAAGCTAAGAGGGGAGAAAAGAGAGGAGGACAAGAAGGAGATAGTAGTTTAGAAATAAAAGAAATAAAAACAATTGAGATTATTTGATTTATTTGAGAGAAAGAAACGACGAGTGATTTGAGAGGTGACAACAAAATTGGTTTTATTAATATTAATATTATTTAAGTAAGAGTTTCTGCGCGGCAAACAATATAATTACTATCAGACTTAAGGCAACCTTTAAGTTGTTATATAGAATTTTAATTAGAATTTTATTACTAATAAAAAAAATATAAACATAATGTAAAAGTATATTAAATTTGTTGAGTGTATAGTAAGTGATGAGGCTACAGGGGATTATCCAAGGCCCTTTTATAGGCAATGGGTCCTCTGAAGCGCCACTATATTTGTAAATACAATAATTATAATAGAATAAAACAAGTATATCAAAGAGTAAGTGAAACATAACAATGTAGAGAAAGATATGAAACAAATAATTAAAAACCCCAATTAAGAATCCAATTTTCCCGCCATTAGTTCCCAAATCAGTAAGTAAAAATAGTGAATAACTAAACAAGCCTGGAACATAGGAACTATGAGAAAAATCATTCAAAACAGATGGTACAGTCTGATTTAAGGATTTTTAAGTGAAACAAAAAATATTATGATGCAACAAATATGTAATTTATTTCAATTCAGTATTAATTAGTTTTTCCTGACACAATTATAGGTCAAAAGAAGCATCATTATTTATTGTTTAATATTAAAAGAAATGGTATTTAATATATAAATATAATTATATTATAAGTAAATTTTACACTTATAATTATAATATATGTTTTTAATTAATTAAATATAAATTTATAATTATTAAATACATAAAAATGCGCCATTATTTGTAGAATATATTATATTATGTTAAATTCAAATGTATATAAAAAATTTATATAACCAATAAAATTAATATAACACTTGTATGTAATAAAATACTTATATAATTTTATTATGCAATAAAATATTAATTTATATACATTAAATACAATTCTTACCCCCTCTTTCAGGTCTTATAAGTTACATATCATTTACTGGACTCCTGGAATAGCCTGGCTGACACTTATACTAAATAATAAGTAAAATATAAGGAAAGACCCCCAATTGTCAGTATAGTCTAGTATATAAGTATGATATAATAGTGTTTATTTATGGTCCTACTACTTATTGATAAATGATTTAGTGATTAAACCTCAGGGGAAGACTAATAAAATAGTTATACTCAAATAAAACTCACAATACTTGGATTTAAATGCATGCTAGTGGTGGAAAATAGATAAATAAAATATAGTTATAGCTTATATAAAGATAATATCAATTTATAATGGCTTTATAATATATTTCTAAATGTTAATAATTGAGGAGTCAAACCTGTGACCACTTATGACATGTTAGTTGCTCTAACCACTGAGCTAAGGAAACCAGTGCGAGGTGTACCCACAACACCCCCCGTGCACCGAGCTGACTAGGCAACTACCTTACCGCAGCCTGGGGATTAGCCAGATAACGCTGGGCCCATAACCTATTAAGGAGGAAAAGGATAGTGTCCCCTACAGGAGTCGAACCTGTGACCACTTATGACATGTTAGTTGCTCTAACCACTGAGCTAAGGAAACCAGTGCGAGGTGTACCCACAACAATATCAACACTACATTTTAACTTACAAGGTAATGTTAAATTAAAGGATCCCTTTGTAGGACCTTTTGTAGTAAGCAAAATGGTTGGTAATAATGCAGTGGAAGTCATATTATATGCTCCATATGATAGGAAACATCCAGTTTTCCCTATCTCATTATTAAAACCTTACCATGCAAATGATCCTGACTTATTTCCAAAAAGAAGGGGAAGGCCTAAAAAGCAACCTGAAGAAATTGTGGAAAAAGCACAGATTGAAAAAATACTCAAGAAAATAATCCTTACTAAAGAAAAAGTAACTGAGTATTTATTAAGATTTAAAGGGAAATCAAATGAATTTGATAAATGGATACCTGAAAAAGAAATTTCTAATTTATCCACCCTTCTTAAAAAGTTTAAACAGAAATAAATTTCTGTTCAACCAGCTGAGGGGTTAAAATACCAGTACTCATAATATTTTATTATGTTTTATTTCTTTAAAGTATAATCTTTAATGCTACAGAATTAATCTGAATACCTGAAATTAAACAAATAAATAAACAAAAATGTATAACTTATCATTTTTTTATTGTTTTTTTTGGGTGGGCGAGTGTCAGCCTGTATATCCCCAGGACTGAGTAAAAAGTACTTATAAGTTATGTTAAACACATAGACTATACATGGGAATAATAATTAAGAGTACACAAATAGTATACATAAGTAAATTTATGATAATATACAAAATATGCCATTATAACACCTTATATACAAGCATATATCCTCCTTTTATAAGTCTTAGGTACTTAATATTAAGTTGGAATATGTTAGGGCAAGCTTAAGAACCTTAAGTATAAGGCTAAATAATTTTTAAGTACACTTAAAGCTGTTATTTTCACTGTTTTATGCAAAAAACAAGAAATGCGCTTTATTTCACTTAAAAGTTGACTATATGCGCCATAAATTTGAGAATATCAAAAATGCGCTTTGACAGATCAATTTGTCTTATTTAGGACTATTGATTTGGCTATTTTAAATGCATAAAAATAACACTTTTCAAATTTGGTGTTTTTTATGCCAGAAATGGCTTCTGTGTACTGGCCACATACTGCCTGCTTTTTTCACGTGTGAATAGCTTCATTTTTAGCAAAGTTAGCTTTTTCACACTATAATTACCCCACATTCTATGCCCACTGTGGGGAAACACACTAAAATAGGCGACAGGTGCTTATTTAGTGTCCTAGCTTAATTAATAATGCATTGACCTTGTTTATATGCACTAATTTCATGAATAACCTTACTCTTGGCGTCTAATTTCATCACCACACTTAAATTTGCCTAAATTTAGTCAAGGATTTACCCATGCAAGCACCTGCCAAGGACTGCATGTAGTTACCCCACATCTCACACTCTTTTTTGGGTTTTTGGGTGGTTTCTCAGTCAATATTGGGTATTTTTGAATGGGAATTTCACATAGTATAATGTCAGGATTAGCCCCATTATTTCTACAGTGAATCTCCCTTATTATTAAGCTATTATTAACCTTAAAAATTCCCCTTTAGGCTTTTATATTATTGTTTACTATGCATATATTCTCTTTTTATCTTATTTCTTAATTTTGATGGATTTTCCTTATTAATACAGGATTTTGGCGGTTATTACTCTTCTAATTATGTCAGGAATTACTGGGAATGTTGATGGGCATGTCTATTAGTTGTTTAGAGGCGTCATTAACTGTGTATTGGGTGGTACATCAAGGGAATCATTGGGGAACTCATTGTGTATAAAAGGAGGAGGGTTTTTGGTTGTATTTCTTCATTCTTTATCATTTACAATTAACCAATATAACCAAATAAATTACAATACATATCAATTAGTACTTTTATAAGACTTTTGAATAGTATCTGAATTATAAAATCTATTTTTCTACCAACTACAAAGATTGTAAGCCATATATAAAAATAGTGAGAATTATATTACTGAGACCTTTAATTTTGATTATATTTTACTACTTATTGGATTTGTACTACAGTATTCATATAGGACCATAAAAATCTTCTAGACAACTGACCATTCAAGCTAGTTCACGTCTTTGTACTTGACCTCAGCCTGACAGGGGTGCTCTGTCATTGTCAACTAGGAAAAAATAATTTATGGAAAACCAACTTACATGCAGTGATTCAGAAATTAAGCTAAAAACACTGTTATTGTAATAAAAATAATATCAAAGTTGAAAAGTACAAAGATTAACTTACAATAATAATTTTTATATCACTACAAAGTATATGAACTAAAGTCCATATATAACCCCAACAATCTGAACCCAGGTTCAATTCCTGGGTCAATCAAAAAAGAATTTTTTTACCCTTATGTAAAATTGTCTGATTGCCCAGCTGTATTCAATTCTGGATTTGTTTGCCTATGAGAAGTCATTCCAGATGTTGTTTTTCATTCATCTTTTGTTTGGAAAGTATTCAGGAAGTCCCTAAACTGTTGGCCAAGTTGTCTAGAAGGTAAGGAAAAGAAGGAGGGAAAAGAAGAAGAAGGGGGAAGGAAAGGAAAAAGGAAATAAAGAAAAAAAACTAAATTAAGAATAATAAAGAAATATAAAATATTAAGGTGAACAACAGCAACAACAATAATAACAACAATAATAATGATAATATCAGGTAATAGACTCTTAAAAACACAGGATTTCACAGGGAAGTTCAATAATTGATAAGTAAGTAAATTTATTCTCTCTTCTATCAAACTCTCAATTAATAAATATTATATTCTCTATTACAACCTTAAAAATAAAGTTAATTTTTAACTTCAAATGGCAAAAAAGCACCACATATAAAAATAAAAGTTATATATATATTTATTGTTAATAAAAAATAAGTAATGTAAGTGGTGAGGCTACAGGGGGTTACCCAAAGACTTTATATAGGCAAGGGGCCCTCTGAAGCGCCACAATGAAGTATATATACAAAGTGTAATGAAACCGTAATAACAAATAACTAATGTTTGAGTAAATTTAAGGGGAAGTATGACACAATTAACTAAGACACATGAGTTAGAGCCCAAATATCAACCAATTTGAACCCAAACAGTTACCATAAAATTAGTGAGTAATGAAATAAGTTTGAGACACATAAGAACAACTAATTTAATTTAAAACATGTTGTGGTCTTCCAACATTGGCAGGGGCCTTTGTTGTGTGATTTGGCGCGGTTTGTGCATGTCTTAATTGACATCTGTTAAGGAATTGGGTATTTTTCTGGTTTTATTCCGTGGATATTGGGTCTGCGGGTATGTGGGTACTATCATTGGATAGCCCTGGTTTTTCTCTATATTTTATGTCTTGCAGACATTTTTCATATTCTGAGTTTTAAGGGGTCATTTGCTCATTTTTCATTTATAAAAGATTGCTGTTTAATTTTGTTTTTCATGCTTTATGGGCTAACCTTAAGTCTTAGGGTTAAGTGCTTAGTACCATTGGATAGAGCTAATTTTTCTCTATATTTCATGTCACAATGTTGTTATAGTGAAATTCCGTGTTATAAAGGTTTTAGTAGTTGTAGCTAATTTTTCTAAGTAGATTAGTGGGTTTATTGGTTTTCTGGCTTCAGGGAGGCCGGGCCGCTTCAGGCGGCATCTCCGATGTTGGGCGGCCTGCCCGCCTCTGTTTTAGGAGGTTGGGAAGCACTCCAGGAGGGTTTTTTATGCAATTTGGCAGGTACAGGCGCCAGATTGGTGGGTGCGCATGGGCTCTTGGTTAGTTGTCTGTGTGTACATAGTGAATAAGACAGTTTGGGGCAACCTTAATCATCATACAACCATCCGGAGGTGATATCATTGTTCCTCACTCAGTTTTCACTGTTTTCTGGCCACAATTGGCTGTGTTTGTTGCAAGTGAGTTCTTCATTTAACTTAACTTTGGCAACTGTTTTCTCTGTTATAGTCTTGCAAGCTATAGCAAGTATTATTGCTGTCTCTGGTGTGGATTTTCAGCCTACATCAAGTATCTTTGCTGTCTCTGGTGTGGACTTTGTTCTACATTTCAGTTCTTTGGTCTGGTAGTCTATCTGGGGACTACTTTCTTGGCTCATCAAGCAGTCAAGTGTGTTTAAAAGGAGCTTTAGCAAAACAGGAACCAACTTACTTTAGCAAGTAAATCTCACTCTATTTTTCTAAAGGGAAAGGGGATTTTCTCTCTGGTTTTTCTCCAACCCCCTTGGTCAAGGCCTATAGCTAGTACTATAGGATTGTCTACAATGTCTTATAACCTTTTAATCAATAACCAATATAAGTGAAACATGAAAAATAAACTTTTTTAACACATTAAAATAGTAAAATTAATTAATTTAGTATAAAACATGAGTAATTAAATATTTTAAGTCAAAAAAAGTATTTATTTTAATAAAATTACTAATTTTTAGAATAAAACATTAATAATTTATTTAATAAAGTGTTTTAACTTGTTTAATACTTTGATGACACAATTATGGGTTAAAAAGCACCCAATATTTATGTTTAATAAGATATTAAAGGTATTATGTAATATATAAATTTAATTAATTAATTTAATTACATTATAAGCCAACTTTATACTTATAATTATAATTTATGTTTATAATTAAATAATTATTAATTTATAATTATTAAATACATAAAAATGTGCCATAATCTATAGAATATAACATTTATTATTCTTAATTTAAATGTATATATAATTTATATAATAATAAAATTAATATAATACTTATTTTACTTATATTTAATAAGATACTTATATAATTTTATTATTCAATATAATATTAAGTTATATACATAATAGAGGGTATCAATGTTCAGGGATCTGCAATTAGGGATCAGAATTTTTTTTTCTCAGGATCAGACATTATTAATTGCAAAAGATTCTTATCCACTAGCCCCGGGGCTAGTGGATAAGGAATCCATGATAATGCATTATCCTGCCTCTTATACCCCGATTTCCGTTCCTAATTCCTGATCCCAAACTCATCACATTCATGATGGATTTTTAAAAAAGTCACATGACATATAATTTCTGATGCCATCCTTAAGTCTCTCCTCACTCTATGTGTCAGCCAGGCTACTAGACTTACCCAGTGAAATAAGTAATTATTTACTGGATGAAGCCGCACCTTATCATCTTTAATTATTATTTAATTATCATTTAGTTACATTAAAATTAGTTATAAATTAACTAGTTACAGAATGTAAAAATTAAATTAATTAATTACATAAATAAGTAAAATTAAAATTATAATTTTGTCCCTTATATTTTTCTCTAACACCGTGCTCAATTGACAGGTTGGGAAAATTAAAACTTTATATTTAAAGAAAATAAAATACAAAGATAAAATAAGATTTAAATATTCAAATAATATTAAATATATACAAACAAATCAAATTTCTTATTTGGGATTGACATTTACAGTAAATATTAAAAATATTGATGTATTTCTGACATACTCTGTAAATACATCTTTTTGACACCTTCTTTTTGGAATAACTTTATTATTTGAAATACTCTTTCTGGAATGTTCTTTTTCTCTCTCTTTTCCTACTGTTTGTAGAATTTGATTTCCGTGCTTTGTCTCTCCTTTGCCTATAAAAGGCCTCTCTTTTTGTTGTCTTTTGATCATTCTATCTTACCAAATCATTTTATTACAACAATAACCAAATAAATACTTATTCTTATATTCTATATCATTAGTATTTACAATAGCGTAATTCTAATTTATAATTTATATTAATATTTTAATCCTACCTCTTTTATTGAGTAAAAAATTCATCTTTGAATTAAGGAATACGTACAAATTTGTTGAGAACCCATTTAAACGTTTTAAATCCTCATAGAACTACGTACCAAATCTTCTAGACTAAAAGTATACCTTGACAATTGGGAACCTTTCCGAAATATCAACGGCGCAACGTTACTTGAGGCGTAATCGAGAGGACCATCGGCGTAGAAGCACCTGTAAAGGACGAGTGGAGGAAAGAAAACGACGAACGTCATACGTCACGTGATAAAAGTTTTTGCTGCGAACGGGAATCGAACCGCGCTCCAAAACTTAAGTTCATATACTGACTAAAGATCGTATATATCGTGGTAATTATTGTGATTACTATTTGTGGGTTACTCTTCACTCTTCATTTGCTACGTATTTCCTTTTACTCAGCACTCTGTAAGTGGCATTAATTTGCTCATTTTGCAGGGGGAGGTGTCTGGTAATTGGAATTTAATTTTATTATTATATTTTTTTTTTATTTTTCCTGGATTGAACATAATAGAGCAATAACTGTTCTTAGTTCCAGAGGTAATAAAATAATTATATATTAATATTAATTATTATCATTTTTCAGTTGACAATTGTCCTGATTAATTTGAATTTTAATTGTTCCAGTTGACAAACTGTCCTGACAATAAAATATTTTATTAAATAAAATAATTATTATAATTTTTCAGTTGACATTTGTCCTGATTAATTAATTGTTCCAGTTGACAAATTGTCCTGACAATTATATTTTTTTAATAAATAATTAACATTTCATTACTTCAGTTGACTTTGAGTCCTGGTAATCCAATAAATCTTTTTAAGTAATAAAATTCATATTTAAATTACTTCAGTTGACATTAAGTCCTGGTAGTTAATTAATCAGTTAAAATAATTTTTATTAATAAAGATTCATATTTGATTATTTCAGTTGACAATAAATCCTGGTAATAAATTAGTTGATTTAAATCCTGAAAATAAAAATTAATAGATATTCTAATTTATTTCTACAGTTGATTGCATTATCCTGGTTTTAAATTTTTATTTATTTATTAATTTTATTTAAGTTGATTTTTATCCTAAAAAGATTTTTTTTTTGATTTATTTTTATTTTATTTCTGTTAAATAAAAATTAAAAATAAAAGACTAATTAATTTTGTCTCTTTTCCTTCATTTCAGTAGAATCTTAAAATGACTGATCAAAGTGGTTTTACTGCACATGAAGAAGAACTAGACTTAATTGATTATGATGAGCCTACTTCTGTAAGTTCTCCTTTAACAAGAAGAATTTCTCAAACTAATAAATCCTTGCCCCAAACAGGATGTGGAAATGGAAGAAGTAGAAATCCTAGTGGACAATACTCAGGATCAGAAACCCAAGACAAACCCACCAGAAGAGCTTCCAAGAGGCTTCAAAATAAAAAAGATGCCGTTGTCCCAGCAGATAAAGAATCTGTCAACCCACATAAAGGAGTTAAAGACAGACAGCTTAAAACTAAAGGTAAGGGTAGATGCCTTGGAAGAATGGGAGAAAAGAAAAAATACATCTCTCCAAGAGAAAAGGAAACCTCTTCCTCCCAGGGATCAACAACAATTGGCTCCCCAATCCCAAGAGATGGTAGAAGTGTCCAAGTGGCAGTGGGACTGGCTCAACACACAGTGGGACTACTTAGCTCAAAATCAGCATCAATTACCTCAGGTAGGTCCATCAAGGCCCACCCAGGCAAACCCCACTCCTCCCCACCCTTATCAAGGAGGCAAAAGAAGAAGGAAGCCCAATATGGTGATACCCAGAAAACCCTGGTACGTCCCTCTATTGATTCTCAAGTGCCTTTTCTTGTGGCTGACTCTGTTCCTTCAGGTAAATCTGGAAGGCAAGATGAAACCTTGAGACCTATAGAGGCTGGGAATAGTAGACAGTTATCTCATGTATCCAATCCATTACTTTTAATTGCTACCTCAATGATTAATCCTGATATGGCTGTGATTGATGAAACTCTTGACCCTGAGTTCTATGAGAGTCTGGAAAGTTACTCAGTTTTCTTATTGAGAAACACTCCGGATGTAGCAAGAATTAATGATGAGCACTTGAGAGATATTATTGCCAAGCAAAATCATATAATGAACAATATGCAATTGACTCAGAGATATAATAGTTTGTTAACTGATCAGGGTTATCAAGCATTAAAAAGTGAAACACAGAGAGTCTCTGATGAATTGTCTCATTACAAAGCAACCCATGAAAAGAAAATTGCTTTATGGCAAAATATAAAAAATGATTTGTCTAAACTAAAAGATACTGTATCTGCCTGTTGCCAGGAGGTAGAGATAGATAAGATAAATCTGAAAAGATTGAGTGACCAGTTGTCATCTTTTCAACATAAAAATCAATTATCTTTTGCAACTGTCAATGAAAGTTTATCTAGTCTTCCAAGAATGAAAACAAGACTAACAACCATTGAAGAAACATTGAACTCATTGTTAAATGACCAAAAATATTCTGACAATTCTGTGAAGGAACATATAGTGCAGGATTCTCAACCAGTACCTGTGGCTAGTTCATCTAAAATAAAAATTGATCCAGAAATACCTGTTGATAACACTGAGTTTCCATCAAAAACTGATGATGCACCAGGATCTGCAACAGAAGGATTAAACAATGAGATTTCAGCACAATTAGAGAAATTACAACTGCTTCTTACTCAGAAACAAGCTAGTACTAAGGAGACTCCTTCAAATCAAAAGAATTGGCCAAAACTTGACCAGTACCCAACATTTGATGGTGATTCTTCCTCTGATTGGCAACAATTTATTTGCAGAATTGATAATTTAAAAAATTCTTACAAACTCCCAGATGAGGAAATTGTGTCCAAATTAATTTCTTTGTTCACTAATGTTGCCCTAATGTGGTATGAATCTTTTCTCCTGGATGGGAATGACTATTCATGGGAGGATTGGAAGAAATTAATTAAAGCACAATTTGGTGGCTCCAAGTTCAGAATGGCTCAACAAAGGCAGTATGAGGAAACCAGATATAGCTCTTCTACTGATAAACCTATTGAGTTTTTAATGAAACTTGTAAAAATCTTAAGGGCAATGGACCCAAATATGGAGTTTGATTTATGGAAGGACAGGATCCTCTATAAATTACCAATGTCTCTGAGAGACTTGATTGTGGCTAGGACTGAGTTCTCCAAAGAACCCTCTTCTTTCATTAATACTTGCAATGAGATACTTCTAAACAATAAGTATGATGCAAGAAGATTCATTCCTAGGACCCCTTTGGAGAAACCCTCCACTTACCAACAAAAACCTCTGGAAAAGGTTGGTAAACCTTCTGCCCCTGTTGCACCAAAGAAGTATGCAACAAACACTTGCTTCAAGTGCAACAAGCCTTGGCAGAAAGGCCATGTTTGTGACAAGAAGATAAATCTTGTGGAACAAACAGAGGAGCATGCTGATGACACAGTGGCGCTGGATGATACATCAAGTGATTGTGCCAGCAATATTTCATATGAATCTCAACAAGAAATCTTGATGCTGGAAGAAGATATTCATTATTTAAATACTATTGACATTGATAATAATGATTTATCTACAGTTGAGGATGCTGAGATCATAAAGAAAATTGAGGATAACTCAATTGTTATTGCCCCTCTTAAGGCACCAGTCTTGATCAATGGAACCAGCATTGAAGTTGTTCTGGATTCTGGAGCTGGAGGAAGTGTGGTATCTGAAAGAGCACTTGCCTCAGTAGATCAAGACTATAAATCTAAACTGTTGCCTATCATTTCTGAAAATTGGAGAGGGTATGGCTCTGTTTTGTCCCCCATTGGTAAATACAAAGCCACAGTGTTTTTTAAATATAACCATGGTTTTGTAAGAGCTATTTGTGATTTTGTTGTCATGAAAAATGATAACTTGAGCAATTGGTTTATTGTAGGGAATGATATTTTAACCAAGTATGGCATAAAATTGGATCCTTCAAACCAATGTTTCACAATGGGGTTGAATGGGAAGAGAAAATTTAAAATTTCCTCCCCTAAAAAATTATTAAAACCAGAATTGAACACATGTAATTCTGTGGTTCAATATAAAGGAAGATCTACAAAGGAAATGCATGCCCTTATGTCTGAAATTGACAATGCCTCTTTTGGAGAACAACTTTCTGGTGAGGATAAAGATTCCATCAGTAACTTGATAAAATCTTTTCCTATGGCCTTTGCTCATGGGTCACATGAACTGGGATTAGTTAAAGAGTAAATGAAACTTTCATTGTCTTGCCCATTAACTGATATACCACCTAGTTTAAAGAAGAAGCCTTATCCTGCTTCTCCCACAAAGAGAAAAGATATTGAAGATAATATCTCTACCCTTTTAAAAATGAATATTATTGAAAAGGTAGTTGAAACACCTAAATATTGTGTTATCTCACCTGTCCTAATTTCTTATGAGAAAGATAAAGCCAGGTTATGTGGTGATTATAGAGCACTAAATACTTATACTGTTGATGATATCTATCCTTTACCTAGAATCAGCTCTATACATGCTACTTTACAGGGTGCTAAATATATCAGCTGTTTGGATGGTAATAAGGGATATCACCAGGTACCTGTTGAGAAAAACTCTCAGAACTTTCTGATGATTGCCACTCATATGGGTATTTATAAGTATATTAGGATGCCATTTGGCCCTAAAAATGCCCCTTCAGTTTTCCAAAAAGTAATGGATAACACATTCCATCAAGAGATCATTGAAGGTTGGCTGATGGTTTATATTGATGATATCATTATATTCTCAAAAACATTTGAGGACCATCTTAAACACCTGTGTAAAGTATTCCAGAAAATGGACGAAATAAATATGACACTTGCTTTGAAGAAATGTAAATTTGGTTTCCATTCTTTAAAAGTTCTTGGCCATGTTGTTTCAGGCTTACAGATATGTGTTGACCAGAACAAAGTGGCAGCCATACAACAGGTGAAAGCTCCTACAACAGTAAGAGAGCTCCAAAGTTTTTTGGGAATGTGTGGATACTATAGACAGTATATTAAAAATTACCAAGTCATAGCTTTACCCCTTACCCAATTAACTAGAAAGGATGTTGCTTTTGTCTGGAATAGTGAAAGACAAAGAGCCTTTGACACTATGAAACACTGTTTGATGTCAGCACCAATTCTTGCTTTACCTGACTTTGATCAACCATTTGTTTTGTACACTGATGCCAGTTTCATTGGTCTTGGTGCTGCCCTCCATCAAAAACAAGTGATAAATGATAAAGTTTCAGAAGTAGTAATTTGTTATATTTCAAGAACCTTGAGAAATAGTGAATTGAAATATGGTGCTACTCAATTAGAGTGTTTAGCTGTAGTATGGGCTCTAGAAAAGCTTCATTATTACCTAGATGACCAGAAATTTGAACTTGTCACTGACTGCAGTGCAGTTAAATCCCTTTTAAACTTGAAAACACCTAATAGACATATGTTTAGATGGCAGCTGGCTGTTCAAGAGTACAGAGGGAGAATGACAATTATTCACAGAGCTGGTATTGGTCACTCAAATGTGGATATGTTATCAAGGTTACCCTTACCAAATGATGACTCAAATCCTGCATATGATCCTGAGGATGAAATTATCCATATCCATGGGATATATGTGGTTGATATGGAGGAAGAGCTATTACAGCTTATTCTGGAATCATATGATAAGGACACTGACTTGAAAAAGTTATGCACCATATTAAATGATCCAAAGAATGCTTCAATACAAGCATTAATTAAAACCCTTCCACCAAAGTACCAAAAAGGTTTGGAAAATGGAAAATTTTCAATTGATGAAGGATATCTATATTATAGAAGAAAGTTGAGTAATGTTATTGTTATTCCTCCTTCTATGAAAGAAATCATCTTGAAAATTTGTCATGATGACATATTAGCTGGACATTTTGATCTTGACAAAACAATGATCAGAATTAAGAACACTGCTTGGTGGGCTAATATGTCTGAAGACACAAAATTATATGTTGAATCCTGTGATTCATGCCAAAAATCAAAAAGATTAACTGGTAAAAGAGCAGGATTAATGCAACATATTGAACCTCCTGATGCCCCATGGCAAATAATAAACATGGATTTTGTAACAGGATTACCTATTGCTGGTAAAGACAGTTATAACTCTTGTTGGGTTATTGTGGACAGATTCACAAAAATGTGTAAATTTATCCCTACCCACAAGGATGTTTCCACTAAAGAATTAGCTTTCTTATGGTGGTCTCATATGTTTAATACTGCTGGTTTTCCTAAAGCCATAATCTCTGACAGAGACCCTAAATTTACTTCTGAATTTTGGATGTCTCTGATGGATGTTTGTGGTTGTGATCTGAAACTTTCTACTGCCCATCACCCTCAGACTGATGGTTTAGCTGAAAGAATGATTCAGACTTTAGAGGACATGATAAGAAGATATTGTGCCTTTGGCCTTGAGTATAAAGATAATGACAGATTCACTCATGATTGGGTTACCTTACTTCCTGGGTTAGAATTTGCTTATAATAGCACCGTTCATTCTGTTACTCAAAGAAAGCCTTTTGAGCTCTGGCTTGGATATGTTCCTAATACTCCTGCCCAAATTCTCAATAACAAAATACCTAAATTGGATATACATCCTGGTGTAAAATCTTTTCTTCAAATGCAACAACTATGTAGAAATCATGCTCAAAAATGTATTGAAAAATCATTTGAATATGAGAAGAAAAGATGGGACAAATCCCATAAAGAATACACTTTTAAAAAGGGTGATGAAGTGTTGATTTCTACAGTCCACTTCAACTTACAAGGTAATAACAAATTAAAAGATCCATTTGTTGGTCCTTTTGTTGTCAGAAGAATGATTGGAGATAATGCAGTTGAAGTTATTCTGTATTCCCCATATGACAGAAAACATCCTGTTTTTCCAATATCTCTTTTGAAACCTTACACATCCAATAGTGATTTATTTCCAAAAAGGAGGGGTAGACCAAAGAAAACCCCAAATGAAATCACTGACACAGCAGAAATTGAAAAAATATTAAATGACAGAATAGTCACTGCTGAGAAAGGTACAGAATACTTATTGAGATTCAAGAATAAATCATCTGAATATGATTCTTGGATACCTGGGAAAGAGATATCTAATCTTCCTACTCTACTAAAGAAGTATAAGAAGAAAAAATCATAGAATTTTTTTTATTATTTTTTTTAGAGTGAGGGAGTGTCAGCCAGGCTACTAGACTTACCCAGTGAAATAAGTAATTATTTACTGGATGAAGCCGCACCTTATCATCTTTAATTATTATTTAATTATCATTTAGTTACATTAAAATTAGTTATAAATTAACTAGTTACAGAATGTAAAAATTAAATTAATTAATTACATAAATAAGTAAAATTAAAATTATAATTTTGTCCCTTATATTTTTCTCTAACACCGTGCTCAATTGACAGGTTGGGAAAATTAAAACTTTATATTTAAAGAAAATAAAATACAAAGATAAAATAAGATTTAAATATTCAAATAATATTAAATATATACAAACAAATCAAATTTCTTATTTGGGATTGACATTTACAGTAAATATTAAAAATATTGATGTATTTCTGACATACTCTGTAAATACATCTTTTTGACGCCTTCTTTTTGGAATAACTTTATTATTTGAAATACTCTTTCTGGAATGTTCTTTTTCTCTCTCTTTTCCTACTGTTTGTAGAATTTGATTTCCGTGCTTTGTCTCTCCTTTGCCTATAAAAGGCCTCTCTTTTTGTTGTCTTTTGATCATTCTATCTTACCAAATCATTTTATTACAACAATAACCAAATAAATACTTATTCGTATATTCTATATCATTAGTATTTACAATAGCGTAATTCTAATTTATAATTTATATTAATATTTTAATCCTACCTCTTTTATTGAGTAAAAAATTCATCTTTGAATTAAGGAATACGTACAAATTTGTTGAGAACCCATTTAAACCTTTTAAATCCTCGTAGAACTATGTACCAAATCTTCTAGACTAAAAGTATACCTTGACACTATGCTACTTAATTTTGGTGGCAAACACTTAAGTTTTTTTTCTATCTACACACCCCAACTGCACATTTGGTGGTGAATTTCCACTTCCCACTCATCACCTAAACCTTCTACCGACACCTATACTAGTGAAAAGAATGAAGCACCTCTCTACTAGACGGCTACTTCACTCCACTATTAATGCTATCACTTTACTTTTAGTTCTCTACTATAAATCTGACTCTGATTTGGAAGATGCCTTAGCCTATTTGTGTTTTCTTTCCAAAAAGGGTTACCTCATTTCCAGGGGGCCAAATCTTTATCATGATCCCCAATATGATCTCTGCTCCATTCTCAACATTCCCCAAATAAACTTCCCTCAGCTATTTAGAACTTCACCCAATTCTTTCTTCAAACTTTATCAACTCATCTCTGAACATCCTATCTTTCATAACAATTCCCATAACAAACAGTGTAATCTTGCCATTCAACTTGCTGTTGCACTATGTCACTTTGGCTCAAATGGAAATGGTGCTGCTGTAAGAAGTTTGGATAATCTATTTAACATAGGATATGGTATGGTGATATTATACACCAAGTGCTGTATGATTTCTATCCTTTCCCTCAAGTCTCAAACACTTTCTTGGCCAACTCCAGAACAACAACTTGAATCCTCTCAAGTAATGCAAGCCAAAGGTTTCCCTGGCTGTGTAGGTTTTGTTAATGGCACAACTATACCTTGGAGTCAAAAACCTGCTCATGATGATAACCATTATTTTGATCGCAAAAAAGGTTTCTTCAAAATCATCTCCAATTTCTCATCATTCATGAACTAACTTTTTATCTTCCTTCTAGATACTCTATTGCCATTCAACTTATATGTGATGTCAATAAAAATTTAATGCTTTTCACAGTGGCTGCCCTGGATCATGTCATGACTCTTCCGTTGTAGACAATCCTATAGTACTAGCTATAGGCCTTGACCAAGGGAGTTGGAGAAAAACCAGAGAGAAAATCCCCTGTCCCTTTAGAAAAATAGAGTGAGACTTACTTGCTAAAGTAAGTTGGTTCCTGTTTTGCTAAAGCTCCTTTTAAACACACTTGACTGCTTGATGAGCCAAGAAAGTAGTCCCCAGATAGACTACCAGACCAAAGAACTGAAATGTAGAACAAAGTCCACACCAGAGACAGCAAAGATACTTGATGTAGGCTTCAAATCCACACCAGAGACAGCAATAATACTTGCTATAGCTTGCAAGACTATAACAGAGAAAACAGTTGCCAAAGTTAAGTTAAATGAAGAACTTACTTGCAACAAACACAGCCAATTGTGGCCAGAAAACAGTGAAAACTGAGTGAGGAACAATGAGATCACCTCCGGATGGTTGTATGATGATTAAGGTTGCCCCAAACTGTCTTATTCACTATGTACACACAGACCACTAACTAAGAGCCCATGCGCACCCACCAATCTGGCGTCTGTACCTGCCAAATTGCATAAAAAACCCTCCTGGAGCGCTTCCCAACCTCCTAAAACAGAGGCGGGCAGGACGCCCAACGTCGGAGATGCCGCCTGAAGCGGCCCGGCCTCCCTGAAGCCAGAAAACCAATAAAAACCACTAATCTACTTAGAAAAATTAGCTACAACTACTAAAACCTTTAAAACACAGAATTTCACTATAACAACATTGAGACATGAAATATAGAGAAAAATTAGTTCTATCCAATGGTACTAAGCACTTAACCCTAAGACTTAAGGTTAGCCCGTAAAACATGAAAAACAAAATTAAACAGCAATCTTTTATAAATGAAAAATGAGGAAATGACCCCTTAAAACTCAGAATATGAAAAATGTCTTCAAGACATAAAATATAGAGAAAACCAGGGCTATCCAATGATAGCACCCACATACCCGCAGACCCAATATCCACGGAATAAAACCAGAAAAATACCCAATTCTTTAACAAATGTCAATTATGACATGCACAAACTGCGCCAAATCACACAACAAAGGCCCCTACCAATGTTGGAAGATCACATCCTCCCTCCAATTGAGAATTTCCGCATTCTTTCTTCATCCAACCACCATGTTAAACCTTCTTCCCAAATCTGCCTCTGAAATGGGCCCCTGCCAATACTGCATCAACAATAATTTAATCTGCGCCATGACACCACCTGTTCATCCATACAGAACGTCCTGCAATGTCTGCCAATCCAGAAAGAAGACCTGCCACAGACCTGGTCCACTTTCTTCCACAACAGATTCACCTCCACCTCAACCTGGTCCTTCTTCTGCCAGCACCAAAAGATCTAGGCCATCCATCCTGATACCCAGATTAATCAAAAAGCTCCACCCTTCCCAGAAGGGTGCCACAACCCATAAAACATCTAGTTCCCCCATCCCTGGTCCATCCGATGGTAAAGAACATTCATTTCTTCCTTCAACTTTAAAACTGATAACTTCTCAGTTCCTCCCTCTTCTGATAGTGATGATAACAATGTAGGATCCATTGCACCACCAACACCAACGCACTTGCCCACTATCAAGGCCAAGTTCCAACAACACACATCTCAACAGAAACAACTTATGCTTCACTACTTCCAATCCACTCCTGCTAGAGATCCACAGGACATTGAGAACAGAAGAGACCTCATTAACCAGTTCAAGGCTAATTCTGAACACTTCATTTCATCTCTTGATTCCCTCTGTAATTCGACTAGTACTTGAGTTTGATTCAGAAAAGAAAAATTGACCACACCCTCTATAGGATGTAATTACAAACAACCCTCAGTTTTAAGTCTTGGGGGACCATCCTCATTTTATAGTCTTGGGGGACTCAAAAACCTAAATCATAAACCCAGAACCAGAGATCAACCACATTAAGACACAGAGAAAAAACTAACATTCTGGGGTAATTTTTAATAGAGCTGCCAGCCCATCAATTACACCCAAACTTGCCTTTGCTAAATTCGGAGGCTCCCCCTGTGGATACCCTCCACCAATCTTTCAAACCCAACTCCAACAACAAAAAACTCCTTTTTCATCAGTTTATAGTCTTGGGGGACTTACAACCCTCAGTTTAAAGTCTTGGGGGACTAACACAGTGTTCAGTTTAAAGTCTTGACAGACTAGCCTTGATAAAATCTTGAAACCAGCCAGTTTAAAGTCTTGGAGGACTACTAGATCCACAGTAGTAAAATTAAATTCTTGAATAAATCTTTAAAAACCAGCCAGTTTTAAGTCTTGGAGGACTAACAGAAACCAGATTTCAGTTTAAAGTCTTGATGGACTGATCTTGATACTATAGATTTTTCAGTTTAGAGTCTTGATGGACTGCCTTGATAATATAGCTTTTTCAGTTTAGAGTCTTGATGGACTGACAGAATTTTGCATAAAATGGACGCAGCCAATTTCATGCAACACACCTCTACAGCCAACCTACTGAGCTTTCACCTTCACTTCATCATCTACCCATCACTGACAACAAACTCCTCCTATCCCTTTTCATCATCTTTTCTCACCACAGATCATGGCTGGATCTCCTGATGTTAACCCTTCTACTCTCCCTTGCTTCACTGCTCCCAAGGACTATGCCTGCAAACAGTGCATCCACATGTGCAGACCTTGCACATTCACTCTTCCAAATCCTGAATCCAAATTCTACAGCAGGGCTTGTGACTCTTGCGATTCCAAAAAGAAGAGATGTGACAAAGACGCCAACTACCCTATTCCTCCGCCTTCTCCTTCTCACAAATACATCTCCAGATCCCCTACCAGATCCCCAGAGCTTGGTCCTTCCTCTTCCTCTCTATCTTCTTCTCCTTCCAGAAGATCCAGAAGCTCAGCTTCCCGCACTCTTCCCAAAAGACCAGCCTTAGCCTCACAAGAAACTGCTTTTATCTCCGCCAAATTAGCTCCAAAAGCTTCACGATCAACTCCCAGGCTTCTAGACCGCGTCCAGGCGGCCCGCCACCTCACCAAACAGTGAAAATCAGGGCCAAAACCTCCAAAAAAGGCCAGAAAACAGCCAAATTCATCCAGACAACAACAACAACTCAACCCAACTACCTCCTACTGCTCCCAGAGCAATGCAATCCACCCTTCCAAAGTCCAAAAGCACCAAAATTTACCAGATTTCTAAGAGAACTGCCAGAGAACCCCAAGAAGAAACCAGAACACCACACACTGCTCCACAACAACAACTTCGTCCCCAAATAAGACAAAGAAACTACACCTCTCCTCTGTCAGCCAAATACTCTTCTGACAGTTCCATCTCTTCAAATTCTCCATCCAGAAGAGAGCAGTCTGCTTCCAAATCCCCCTCTCCTGCTCCATCCTTTAACAACCCTGGTACTCCATCACCAGCACCTCCTCCAGCTGAATCCAACAGAAATAACAACCACAACAACAACAATCTCAATGCTCCAACTAGGCCCCAGGAACATCAGCATACCAGTTCACCTTCTCAGGATCCTTCAGAGGAATACCATGAGAATCCATATCTTTCCCTAGTTGATCCACCCACTATGACCATTACAAAATTGTCAGAGATCCAAATCCCAGCTGCTTACAGATTTGATGAGCTTCCAATATGTAAGTACCAAATTAATTTATCCCATTTCTTCAACAAAAATAATTACTGATCCAATTCTTCTTGTCTAGTTGGCACCCCTCCTCCTGAATCTATTATTGGAGTTGGCCAAACTCTTGAAACTTCTTTGACCCTGGATTATGGAGACATGAAGAAACACCTAAGCACCATGTGTTCCAATATGCTAAAAGCCTTTGCCCTCCATGGACCTTTGAATGACTTTGAAAAATCCCTGAGAAAGCGCCTACTGGACAACCACTGGAAAATGTCTAGGATCATTAAACACACCCTCCAGCACTCCATTCCTACCTCTTCTTCTTCCTCCTCTGAACTTCCCTCTAATCCAATTCCTGACCATTACAATCCCTATAATCTCTCCAGCAGGATGGACTTCAAAGAACACAGTGCTTCCCACAATCCCAACAAAAAAACAAAAACGTCATCACAATCCGGACCAGCCTCCAGAAGCTTCATCATCCTGACAATGAGCTCCTGCAAAAGATTAGAAACATAAAAATAATATAAAACAAATAATAAAAAATATTTTCAGAATTTTTTTTTTTTTTTTTATGGTCTACTGATATACTAAAATTAAAAATTAATAATTAAAATGAAATGAAATAACATAAATGAAATAAAATAAAATATAAAAAATAATACAAATGGTATCCCCCAGCCAATTGATGAGCTGATCCCCTGATACCTTACCCACATCCAAGTGCACCTTGATGTGGATACACAATTAATTCTTTTAAATTGTTAACAGAAAACAAAATTCAAAAAATTTTAGAAATTCAGAAAATAATAAAAATAATGAAACACAGAAACACATGAAATAAATAATAAATAAAAATAAGAAAATAGCATTGCCCAGCCAATTGATGAGCCTTTCCCCACCAATGCTTGCCCACATCCAGGTGACCCTGATGTGGTAACACCCTATATTTTTTATTTTATAATTTTAAACAACCCCCATAAAAAAATTAAAAGAAAAAAAGAGAAAAAATAAAATAATCTAAAACTGCTATCTAGCAAAAACATAACTGCAAAATCAAAGAAAGTCCAGCTCCATAGATGGTCCAATAAGGGAAATTCCGGTCCATCGAAATGATCACTGGGTGGGCTCCCTCCAATAAGTAAAAATGATAGGAGACCACCAGTGATCCACCACCAATCTGAAAGAACCAAAGATAAAGAAGCCAGTCCCAAACCAGTTTAAAGTCATAGCGGACTTAAAACCTGAATAATAAACAACAGAACTAGAATTCAACTAGAAAAAACAAAAGACTTGAGACAGACATTCTGGGGTAACTGTTCTACAGAGAAGCCAGCTCATCATTTACCCCCACACTTGCCAAAATAAAATCTAGAAGCCCCCCCTGGGTACCATCTAACAAAAACACAAAACCCAACACAAAAAAACCAAAACCAATAAGAGTGAAGAGACCAGCACATGAAAACCAGAGGAAATTCCAGTTTAAAGTCATAGAGGACTAAAACCTGTGAAAATAAACCAATACTAGGGTTCAACTAAATTAAGAGAAAGGGTTGGAAACAGACAATCTGGGGTAACTGTTGATAGAGCAGCCAGCCCATCAGTCACCCCTACACTTGCCAAGATCAAATCTAGAAGCCCCACCCATGGGTACCCTCTAACAAAAGTTTCCAACAAACAGATGCATAGCATCACCACAAAAAACCAAAATTAAAGAATGGTCCATAGTTTATCCTCATTGCGGAGTCAATCTTCTTCATGCCTAGTGCCTCTGGGATAAAACCTCTTCACTTGGTCTGCAGCCACCCTCTTTTTCAAGACTGCACCATCCAACTCTTCCAAAACATAAGAACCTCCAGACGCCTGAGATCTGACTCTGTAAGGTCCATTCCATCTGTCAGCAAACATTTTCCCCCACTGACTCTCCAAAATTCTATTATACACCAAAACCAAACAACCAGGTTTCAAGGGATTCCTGAGTCTATGAGCCAACTTCTTGTCCCAGTACCTGACTGATTGATTCCTAATCTTCATCATTCTAGAGTATGCCTTCTCTTGACATTCCTCTCTACATTCCAACTGTTGCATCCTGGCACAGAGCAAATCTTCTGTTGAGTGCACATCATCCCAATCAATTCCAAGATAAGAGACAGCTTCCAAGTCCACTGGTAGAACAGCTTTCTGACCAAACATTAACTCATAAGGAGAATAGCCAGTTGTCCTCTTCACAGTGACCCTATCAGCAAATAACACCAAGGGTAAATAATGCCTCCATTTTTCAGCACTATCCCCACACATCTTTACCAAAGCATTTTTGATAGCTTGATGGCCTCTTTCAACCATGCCTTCAGCTTCAGGATAATAAGGTGTAGCCACTCTAACTTTAGAACCAACACTAGCCACAGCTTCTTTAAATTTGGCAACAAATTCTGGCCCGCCATCAACAGTCACCAACTTCATCAACCCATACCTATAAATCCACTCCTTCTTCAAAAACTCTGCCACATTCTTGGCAGTCAAATTAACCAGAGACACTGCCTCAACCCAACCAGACAAATCATCCCTAGCAACAATCAAGTATTTATACCTGCCCTCTTTAATATGGACAGCATCCAGACTGACCCTTCCAAAGACAGTTGATTCACCAGTAGCACGGCCCACCTCTTTAGGTTTCAAGTGACTTCTTCTTTGACATTCTTCACAAGATTGAACCCAACCCTGCACAGCAAACTTCATACCCAGCCACCAAAATCTGTCTGCTACTCTTCTATAAGTCTCCCCAAAGCCTCTATGACCAAGGTCTTCATGCAAAGACTTCAAAACCAATTCTTGACCCTTCTTCTGAGTCACCACCACTTGAGGATTAGGATGTCTCCTTCTCATCAAGCGCCTTCCTGACACATAAAATCCAGGACTCTTCTTCTTGATTGCCAACCAAGTATCATCATCACAACTATCTGGCCTCTCCAAGGTCAACAGATATTCCACCAAAATAAAATAAAACCCAGACTGACCCCAGGTCTCATCTTCAAAATCCAACAAAACAACATCCAAGGGTACAACTCTGTCATCAAAATCACCAGTGTGAACATGAGCCAATTGAGCAGCCCAACCAGGACACCAATCCTTAAATTTTGGCACGTCCTTCTCTTTCCATTGAACCTTGTGAGAATCCAGTTCACTAACAAAAACACCCTTTTCCAATTTTGAGCTGTCCCAAACAACAACTCCATCTTCATCAAAAAAACATCCTGATCACCAGAATCAAGATCAGATCCAGCCAGTTTAGCCTCTTGGGGGAGGTCAGAACAATCATCCAGTTTAGCCTCATGGGGGAGGAGAGAAAAATCCTCAGCACCCTTTGTGCCGGCCCTAACCACTGGAACATCTTCGTCAAACTCTTCAGAATCAGAATCCTCATCTGTAGGTGGCCTCCTTGATAATCCATCAGGCATAGTAAAAGTTTTACCTGGTTTGTGTACCAGGTCAAATAAAAAATATTGAATAAATGCCACCCACCTAGTCATTGGAGCATTTGGAAGACTAGGTGTATTGATCATCTGAACCAAAGATTTTGCATCCACCTGCAGCTCAAAATGCTGCCCCCACAAAACCGTCTGTAGCTTCTTTAAAATTTTAGCTACGCCACACAATTCCAACTTAGGTTGAGAATACCTAGATTCAACCTCATTAAACACCACAGACTCATACCTTACTGGCCTGACCCTCCCAGTTTTATCCTCCTGAGACAAAACAGCACCAGCAGCAATATAACTTGAGTCAACTGCCAGATAAATTTTTCCAGCACCAACCCCATAATCCAACTTGTGAAGAACAATATCTTCACCAACAACCTTTTTCAACTTCTGAAAATCCTCTTCACACTCTTCAGTCCATTCCCAATCTGCATCTTTTCTAGTCAACCTCCTTAAAGGTGAAGCCAACAAAGAAAAATCCTTAATAAAAATCCTGACATATACACATACACCCAAAAATCCCCTGACTTCAGTAGTATTTTTAGGCCTAGGCCATGACTGAATTTTATTAATCTTCTTCTTCGCCATAATCCTTCCCTCTTTACATACCACATGACCCAGAATTTCCAAAGCAGGAACACAACAACAGAATTTTGACCCTGAAATGGTCAAACCAGCCTCTTCAATCCTGAACAACACTCTCTCTAGAGTTATTGCATATTCCCACACAAACCCCCTTATGCCAGGGTTCTCCTCTAACACCTCATTACCATAATCAGTGGATGGTCCTTTAATTCCACCATCATCAATAAAAATACCAGCATGAGTAGGAACCTCATCCTGCAAAATCCAAGCCATCTGTGCTTGATAAACTGCCACTGAATTAGTTGCTCCTTGAGGCAACCTAGTGAGCTGAAATATTCCCAAAGGAGTCTCAAAAGTTGTGAGAGGCCTTGAATCTGTATGTAGTTCCCTCTCATCATAACCACCCATAATATCACCCAAACCATAACACACCCTTCCAGCAAAAGCTTCAACAAAATCCTCAGCACTTGGTGGCATACCAGCGTCCTTGATAGTGACTCTGTTCAAGGCTCTAAGATCATGAACCACCCTCAACTTTCCATTCTGCTTCTTTACACAGAACACCGGACTTGAGTAACTGGATGTTGATTGTTCATATAACCCAGTCCTGACTCTTTCCCTAACAATCTCTACAAAATCCTCTCGAATAGCGGCTGGAATCGGAATAGGTTTGATTTGCCAAGTTTCATGACAAACAACAGGAAACAAGTAAGGTTCCCCATAAGAGTGCTTCAATACACCCCTTTCCTCCTCAACAAATGCCACCGCTTTTTCCCTTAGCACAATAACGTGCAACAACAACTTCTTTTCTTCCTCAGACAACCACCCATCAGGACCAAAATTAACAACTTTCAATCTTTCCACGGTCACCCTAGCCGTCTCTACAAATTCTGGAGGATTCTTCACCAAAGGAGTACAGTACGGATCTCTTGACAAAGGAGGTCTCTTCAAAGGCGGATTCAAACCCACAGGCATAGGCTCATTGACAGGCCTAATCTTCTGCGCTACCTTCTTATACTTTGCCGCTCCACCTTCAACTTGAGGGATCTTCAGGAAATCTTCACCACCAGACCTGGAACAAAAACCAAGGGTTTCCCCATTGCTCACATGTGTTGCCAAGGTAATGTTTTTGAAAGGTGTAGAAGAAACCCTAGCGGTGCACAATTGGGAGGACTTACATTTAGACCCCAATATCACCACTCAAAAACTTTTCCGCAATTCCACATCTTCATCCTCACTTCCAACTTCCAAATCTTCAAATCTTGATTCATCTTCTGAATCACATCTTCTAAAATTGTGCAGTTTATCCTCATGCTGGAGGTCCAAAAATCAATCTTGATGATCTTCTCTCTTCAAAATTTTCTGCAGTTTAACCTCATGCTGGAGGCCCAAAAATAGATCTTGACGATCTTCAAAAAAATATTTTGCATCTTCTTTATTCATTATCTTCAGATTTTTTTCTTGATTTTCATGAATTATCTTGAAATTTTTATCTTCTTTTCTTGAGTTTTCTTCTGACCTACAAAAATAACCAGGGGTTTCCCCAATGCTCACAGGTGTGGCCCAGGTAATGTTTTTGAAAGGTGTAGAAGAAACCCTAGCGGTGCACAATTGGGAGGACTTACTTTTAGACCCCAATCTCACCGCCCCAAAACTTTTCCGCATATCTTTCAATAAAGATATATAACCAATCTTCTTCTTTAAACTTGAATTAAAAATAATTAAGAATCTTGAGAGAGAACAGAGACTTGATAAAAAACTTGATGAATACTTGCAGAGAAGAGAAACATTAAAAAGAGAAAGTTGAAAATCCACTTGGTATATCTCCAAGGGAGCTGACCTACTACAACCTGGGATTTCCTCATCTCAGGGAGAGGTTGTAGCACTAGGGTGATCAGCCCTCATTACTCTAAAAAAGACAGACTCTCAATAGAGCCTGAGCCGCACTCCAAAAAACCAGAGGCAGCACCCACTTCCTTCCTTCTCCTGCAGAAGTCCATGCACTGGCACATTGAAGATAAACCAGGCCTAGTCTCCCAACCATCCTCTCCAGGGGATGACAACCTCATGTGAAGTCTCCTATCATCTTCACCAGTCAACTCCAAACTGATTCCCAAATCAAATTGATAACCAATTCTTGCCTGAAAATCCATCAAGAATGACCCACCCAAAACTGCTTTTACATTACCTTTAGCAATGTAAAAATGAACCTTCCCTGAGGCTCCTCCAACATCTAACTTCACAAACTGTGAAGTTCCAACCAATTCAGTGACATGGCCACCGATCCCTCTCAAATTCCCACCAATACCAGTTTTGATGGGGAGGCCCATATGAGTTGTCTCAAACAAAGAAATCAGGTTTATCTGAGAACCTGAATCCCCCAATGCCCTTGCCTCCCTGCCATTCAGAGTGACATTGACATATCCCAGAGGAGCAGAAAAATGAGTTTCCAACCCCTCACCAAACTTTTCAGCAGAATCACAAATGTATTCTACCTCACCAGAAGAAACCCTTCTCCTGGTCAACAACTTTTTCTGCCTATCAGCCAACCCTGGACTGATAGCATACAATTCCCCGTAAGATAGGGAAACCTGACCCTGATTCATCCTTTCCAGGACAGAGTCCATAACATTAACTTGACCAGACACCACTGGCCTCTCAAAGTGAGCTCTTTGCTTCACCACCTTGGTCCTAGAAGCTTCTTGAGGACCAGCACCACCAACAGATTTACCATTAACAGGAACCAAACCAGATCCCTCACCAGAACCTCTGACTCCAACAGGCTTTGGCAATGAAGCCAAAGGAACATCCTCCTCAGAGTCAGAATCCACCTCCATTGGCATTGGCTCACCATTCAGTTCCAATGCACCAAAACTAGGGGGGCCCATATCAGCCATACCCTTCTGCATCTTGTATAGCTCCTCTTTGCTGTACCTCTTCCTAGCTGCACTCAGCTTAGGGTCCACCTTTGAAGCATTTGGCTTTGGTTGGGCCTGAGAACTGCTCTTAGGCCTTCCCACCTTTCCTGCTTCCACATCATAAATACCAGCCAAGCATTCACCACTTGACTGTCCACCACAAGAATACAACTCCAAACCACCAAAGGAAGTAGAAAAAGAGACCTTATTGACCTCCTTCCCCTTTCCCTTGACGTCCTCATCTACCTTAACAGAAGACTTCCCCTGATCAGGAATCTCCTCAAACCTTGGCCTCCTTTGATTGAGACCACCCCTTCTCCTGACCAAATCCACAGGAGCCTGCTCCTCACTGGGCTTCACAAAAGAACCGTCAGGGAACTTAAAAACCCTGCCATCAAACTCCACTTTTCCTTCAGACACATCTCTGTTCAGTGCCCAACAATCATTGGACCTGTGCCCCCTCCTACTGCAATAAGAGCAAACCCAAGGATCACTCCTACCAGCCCTCCTTTCAAAATCTCTGGGCTGAGAAGGTGCCTTATTAACCTTCTTAGCCTCCTGCAAAAAAATGTGAAGCTGTTTTGTCAGATCAGCCAACTGCTCCACCATTGGGTCCCTCTCCTGTTTAGGAACCTGCACCAAATTTTTCTCCTCCTTCTTCTCCCTAACTTCCTCTTCAGCCAAAGCCTCACTGACTTTGCTGACATACTTGGCACACCCCTCCTGATAGGTGTCCACAACCAATAACTTCAAATGGGCCTCAACAGCCTCCTTCATCTTATCCAAGGCAGGAAACTTCTGATCCCCATTAGAAAGAGTCTTCATCAATTCCTTTCTTGACAACTCCTTCAACACATCCATCCTGACATCTCTAGCCAGGGCAGACCAAAAAACATCCTTGGCAGCATTTTCATGTGCCAGCTCCTCCACTTCCACAAAATATTCCACCACAGGATCAAACTGTAGCAGAAACTTCCTGTAACTATGTAAGTTACCAACACCACCATAAGATTGCCATTCACTGACAACCTTGTTCAGATCCATCATAGTGAACCTGACACCCCATCTATCCACCATTTCCCTACACAAAAATTTCCAATCCCTCTTTTTGTAGCCAGACATGGCCACAATCTCCTTCTCCACTGACCTATCACCAATGAAGAAGATAATCTGCTTCACCATGTCCAGGTAGGAAGCACCATCCACTCCAGCAGCAGTTTCATACTTCTCTAGAAACCACTTGACATCCTCCCCATTAAACTTGGTACCATCCCAAGTTTTAATTCTCACACACTCCCTAACCATCACAGAAGGAGGACCATCCCCCCCACTGACAGTCACCACAGGAATAGAGGAACCAGAAGCCATTCCTCCTGACCAAAACACCAAAAAGAGCCAACCAAAGAAAACAGAGATTCCAAAGAACTAGCAAGTTCTACCCCATGTTGGACGCAAGAAATGTAGACAATCCTATAGTACTAGCTATAGGCCTTGACCAAGGGAGTTGGAGAAAAACCAGAGAGAAAATCCCCTGTCCCTTTAGAAAAATAGAATGAGATTTACTTGCTAAAGTAAGTTGGTTCCTGTTTTGCTAAAGCTCCTGTTTAACACACTTGACTGCTTGATGAGACAAGAAAGTAGTCCCCAGATAGACTACCAGACCAAAGAACTGAAATGTAGAACAAAGTCCACACCAGAGACAGCAAAGATACTTGATGTAGGCTGCAAATCCACACCAGAGACAGCAATAATACTTGCTATAGCTTGCAAGACTATAACAGAGAAAACAGTTGCCAAAGTTAAGTTAAATGAAGAACTTACTTGCAACAAACACAGCCAATTGTGGCCAGAAAACAGTGAAAACTGAGTGAGGAACAATGATATCACCTCCGGATGGTTGTATGATGATTAAGGTTGCCCCAAACTGTCTTATTCACTATGTACACACAGACCACTAAGAGCCCATGCACACCCACCAATCTGGCGCCTGTACCCGCCAAATTGCATAAAAAACCCTCCTGGAGCACTCCCCAACCTCCTAAAACAGAGGCGGGCAGGCCGCCCAACGTCGGAGATGCCGCCTGAAGCAGCCCGGCCTCCCTGAAGCCAGAAAACCAATAAAAACCACTAATCTACTTAGAAAAATTAGCTACAACTACTAAAACCTTTAAAACACGGAATTTCACTATAACAACATTGAGACATGAAATATAGAGGAAAATTAGCTCTATCCAATGGTACTAAGCAATTAACCCTAAGACTTAAGGTTAGCCCGTAAAACACGAAAAACAAAATTAAACAGCAATCTTTTATAAATGAAAAATGAGGAAATGACCCCTTAAAACTCAGAATATGAAAAATGTCTGCAAGACATAAAATATAGAAAAAAACCAGGGCTATCCAATGATAGCACCCACATACTGGCAGACCCAATATCCACAGAATAAAACCAGAAAAATACCCAATTCTTTAACAAATGTCAATTATGACATGCACAAACCGCCCCAAATCACACAACAAAGGCCCCTTCCAATGTTGGAAGACCACACCGTCTTCAAAAAAATGAGGATTTCTCAAACCCCAGACTCATACTTTGATAAATCTCAGTACCTCCTTGCAGACTCAGCATAAGCAAGTGGTAAGTACATTATACCTGCTTTCCATGGTGCAACCTTAGTAAATGACCCCAAAACTAAGTTTAATTATCACCTTGCCCAATCAAGAGTACAGATTGAACATGCTATAGGTATTTTAAAGGGATGATTTTCTAGTCTTTGGGAGCTCTGAATCCAATTTCATAAAAAATGGAGATCAAAACTGCAAATCATTGGATCATGACTTGCATTATAATCCACAATATCCTAGCTGATTTAAAGGATGAGTGGAATGATCTTTATGAAGAAGAGGATCCTGAACCAGCACCAGCTCTCCCCTCCCTTGAATCACATAACATTCAATCAACTGGCATATGATCCATTATAATGCCAATCACTCTCCAACATTTCATTTCACAACACTTTTAAAATTTTATTTTGGTGCTCCCCACATGTCCACTTTGTGTACTTTTTTCTCTTGGTTTGGTATTTTTTTTTGATGAAATTCATTTTTTTTTGAATTTATGGTGTGGTTTTCAAACATTGGCAGACACCTTTTTGCTCTGTTTGATGTTGTTTTGGTATGTCTTAATTGGCATTGGTTGAATAATTGAGTGTTTTTCTTGTTTTATTCAGTGAATATTGGGACTACTGGTATGTAGTAACTACCATTGGATAGCCCTGGTTTTTCTCCATATTTGATGTGTTGATGATATTTTTCATATTCCAAGTTTTAAGGGGTCCTTTACTCATTTTTCATTTCTAAAAGATAGCTGTTTAATTTTGTTTTTTGTGTTTTACGGGCTAACCTTAAGTCTTAGGGTTAAGTGCTTAGTACAATTAAGTAGAGCTAATTTGGCTCTATATTTTATGTCTAAATTTTGTCATAGCTTAATTATGTGTTTTAAGGGTTTTAGTAGTTGCAGTGGATTTTTCTAAGTATTTTGGGCTTTATTGGAGGTTTTTGGTGGTTTTCTGGCTTCAGAGTGTTCAAGCCGCCTCTAGGCGGGCCTCCCAATGTTGGGCCGACCCCCCCTTGGTGCTAAGAGGCTGGGAAGCACTTCTTATTTTTATGGATGGCTCATTGGTTTTCTTTCACCAGCTCAACATGAAATCATATATTTCCTGAAATCACATATTTTGTCAGTGTTTTTTTTCATTCATCACTCATATCCTTTACAAACTCTCCTCAAAAATTCGTCAAATATTTTCAATTCCTCTATTTCATTCCTCTATTTCTCATCTCATCTCTCCAGGTAAGTCATTCTTTTTCTTATTTTTGATTTTTTTTACTTGCTAATAATTTATTTTTTCTCTTTTTTTTGTCCTTTTTTTTCTTTTCTTTTTTTTGTCCTGTAAGTGCTTTTTTTTGGTTTTCAAGGTTAGACTAATTTTTTTTTGTTCTATCTTTTTTTTCTTTTTTTACCCTCCATCATCCCCTTTTCCCCCTCCTTGTCTGCCTCCATACCCTCTTTTCTCCCCTTCTTGGCCACCTCAAGTCTCCCCCTTTCCCCACTTTCCCCCCTCCTTGTCTTCTTCTCTATACCACCCTTTCTCCCCTTCTTGGCCACCTCAACTCCCCCTTTACCCCCTCCTTGCCTGCCTCAAACTCCCCCCTTTACCCCCCTCCTTGGCCCCCTCAAGCTCCCCTCAAATCACCCCTCATACCGCTTCAAACCCCCCACACCACCTACTTATCAAATTGTTACCGATTTGATAAGTCAATGATCAATTGTTAGTAATCATTCATTAACTTATCAAATTGCTAACAATTCAATAAGATAGTGAACAATTATCAGCTATTGTTCATTATATTATCAAATTGTTAGCAATTTGATAAGTTAGGTGTAGGGGGGGTTTGAGGTGGGTATGAGGGGGCAAAGGGGGGCTTGAGGGGGCCAAGGAGGGGGTAAAGGGGGGGTTTGAGGCAGCTAAGGAGAGGTTAAAGGGGGGTGAAGGGGGGGTTTGAGGCCGCTAAGGAGAGGTTAAAGGGGGGTAAAGGGGGGGTAAAGAAGGGATAAAGAAGGGATTAAGGGGGTAATGGGAGGGTAAAGGGGGACTAAAGGGGGGGTTAAGGTTTGAAAGGAGGGAATTTTGAAGAAAAAAAAGACTAATCTCTGCTTTTTAATTTTTTTTACAGAATTTATTTTCTTTCCCTTAGTTTCTGGACATTTCCCCCTGTTTTCAAAATAAATCAGGTAATTTAATTTTTTATATTTGTGCTTTTTTTTCAAACAATTAATTATTCTGAAATTTACTGAAATCAATTTTTTTATTTATATTTTAATAAATTGGATTGAATGAATTCAACAAGTATTTCCAATAGCAGGTAAGTAATTTTTATTTATTTATTTTATTTAATTTAAATTTACTGAATTTATTTTAATTTTATTTATTTACTCTTTTTTTGGGTGACATTGTTTTACCTTGTATTTTAATTATAATTCAGGTTTTTATTTTGAAATTTTATTTTTTTTCAAAATTATTTACTGAATTTTTTTGCAACTAATTTTATTTGTTGCTTTTTTACCAAAAAAAATTTTTTTTTCAATTATTTTACTGATAATTTTTGATTTTTGGGGGTTTTTTTAATATATTTATATTTTAATTTTTAATTTTTTGGTTTTATAATTTTTTTTCCAGGAAGTTAATATAGAAAATTTAACTCTCTCATCTTCATTATCATCAATTTCTTCTGAATCATATTTCTTGTCACTTTCTATTGGCCGGTCATCTAGAAGGAGAAGAAGGAGAAGGAAGATAGAGAGGAGGAAGGCAAGATAATATAAAAAGGTAAAGTAATAAAAATTATATGTATTTTAAAAGAGAAGGCAACGAGAATTGTTTGGGAACTTTGACAATAATAAGGGTTATTAAATTATAATATAATTATTTAGTTAGTAGTTATTTTCAATGCACAGCAGACACTATTAATTATTATTAGACCTATTGCAACCTTAGTTATTTATATAGAATCTGGATTAGGATTTATAGTAATAATAATAATAATAATAATAAGTGTAATATATTAAAAAATATGTTTAAATGACGAGTGTATAATAAGTGATGGGTTAAAGGGGATTACCCAAGGCTATTTTATAGACCAAGGGACCTCTGAAGCGCCACAAATCAGTAAATACAAAATAGTAATAAGCTAAAACAAAAATATAAAAGAGTAGAAATGAAACATGGATATCAAGAGAAAAATATGAAACAATTAGCTAAACCCATGAGCAATTAACCATTTTTCCACCATGACTCCTCAAAACACTTAATTAAAATAATTAGTAACCAAGTAAGTCTGAAACATGAGAACAATGAGTAAAATAATCCAAAACAGACATTATAGTGACATGTAAAGATTTTAAGTAAAACAAAAAAAATTATTTTCATGCCAAAAATTCATATAATAAATTCAATCCAGTTTAAAGCAATTTTAATTAATTGTTTTAACTATGTAATTAATTCAATAATTAATCAATAATTAGTTTAAATGAAACATATAATTAATTTAATGATATTTGTAATTTAAAGTGGGGATTTTAATTCTATGTTATTAAATAAGAGTTATAATTTATTTAATAATATTTCCTGACACAATTAAGGGTCAAAAGAAGCGCCCAATATTATTGTTTAATAATATATGAAGTTTTATTTAATATATAAATTTAAATAATTAATTTAATTACATTATAAGTCAATTTTGCACAAATAATTATAATATATGTTTGTAATTAATTAATTATTAATCTATAATTATTAAATACATAAAAATGTGCCATTATTTGTAGAATATAAAATATATTATGCTTAATTTAAATGTATAAAAATTTATATAACAATAAAATTAATATAACACTTGTATTTAATAAGATACTTATATAATTTTATTATGCAATAAAATATTAATTTATATACATAAAATACAATTCTTACGCCCTCTTTCAAGTTCAATAAATTTGTCAGCCAGGCTATTCCAGGAGTCCAGTAAATGATATATAAATTATAAAACCTTAAAGAAGTGAGTAAGACTTGTATTTAATGAATATAACTTAATATTTTATTACATAATGAAATTATATAAGAATTTTATTATATACAAATGTTACATTAAATTTATTGGTTATATATATTTTTATATACAATTAAATTGAGCATAATATAATATATTCTACAAATAATGGCGCATTTTTATGTATTTAATAATTATAAATTTATATTTAATTAATTAAAAAACATATATTATAATTACAAGTGTAAATTTGATTTATAATATATTTAAATTAATTACTTAAATTTATATATTAACTAATACCTCTCATATGATACTAAACAATTATTAAGGACGCTTCTTTTGACCCTTAATTGTGTTAGAAAAAACAAATAAATTAATTTGGACTAAATTGAGATTAATTGCTTGTTTTGTTGCGTCAAATTATTTTTTGTTTCACTTAAAATGTCCTCTAATCAGGATGTACCATCTGTTGGGAATTATATTTCTCATAGTTCCTATGTTTCCACTCTTGTTTAGTTATTTACTATTGTCACTTACTGATTTGGGGATTAATGGCGGGGAAATTGGATTCTTAATTGGGCTTTTAATTATTTGTTTCATGTTTTTCTCTATATTGTTATGTTTCATTTACTCTTTTGATATGTTTGTTTTATTCCTTTCTAATCATTGTATTTACTGATATAGTAGCGCTTCAGAGGACCCATTGCCTATAAAAGGGCCTTGGATAATCCCCTGTGGCCTTATCACTTATTATACACTCAACAATTTAAATACAATTTTTATATTACGTTTATATTCTTTTTATTAGTAATAAAATTCTAATTAAAATTTTATATAACATTTTAAAGGTTGCTTTAAGTCTGATAGTAATTATATTGGTTGCCGCGCAGAACTCTTACTTAAAAAATAATAATATTTATAAAAACCAATTTGTTGTCTCCTCTCAGCTCACTCATCGTTGTTTTCTCCCAATAAATTAAATAATTTTATTAAATTTTATTTCTTTTATTACCCATACTCCTTTCCTCCTTCTCCTCCTCTCATTCCTTCTTCTATTTTTCTCCTTCTTCTAGACGACCAGCCGACAACTGAGGGCCTTTCCAAACGACGACGACGATCGAAGCCTGGCGACGAACGACAAAACGCACGGACCACCTAGCAAAACGAAACTTTTGCCGCGACTGTGTTTCGAACTTGGGTTCAAAATCTTAGGTTTATATAATATTAATTTTTATATTATTTTGAAGTGATTTTTCGATCACTATAGTAAGTTCACCTTTGCGCCTATCACTCATATTACTATATTTTTATTGCAATAACAGTGATTGTGGCTTAATTGCTGATTCACTGAGTGTAAGTGTTCAATTTTTAAAATTTTTTTTTTCCTAGTTGACCATTATAGAGTGTTAAATCCTCTTAGTCCTAGAAGAATTGACATTATTATTAATACAAATTGAATTATTAATTTAATTTTTTTTATTAATTAATTATTGTTAATTTTGGTTGACTTAAAAGTACATTGTGCTTAGTCCCAATATATTGCCATATTTAATATTGGTAATTAATTGGTTGAATTAACTAACTTGTTATTCCCAATTTAAACTTGCAATCCATTTTTTTTAAAAAAAAAAAAAAAAAATTAATTTTTTAATTATTACTTTATATTGAAAGTTATTTTTTCTATAATTTAATTAATTAAAAAATTTTTTTTATATTATTTGGAGCAATTATTGACTAACTTTGATTATTTTTTTTATAAAGTACAAAGTAAAATATTAATCTTCCCACTAATATGTCCAACAATTTGACAGAAAAAATGGATAACATGCAAGTGGATGAAATAGAAATTGACAATGATGCTGACACTGTAAGTTCTTCTAAAGTTGGTCATAAAAAATCTTATGTTAACACAAAGAATTCACATACTGCAGGATGTGGAAATGACAGGAAATGCAAACAAACCAAACCCCCTTCCCCCAGTACCACAGAAGGAAGTAAAGCCTCTAGTGCCTCAAGAAGGTCTTCCAAAAGGCTTCAAAATAAAAAAGCTTCCTCTGCCACAACAAATCAGCAACCTATCCAGTCATATAAAAGAGTTGAAGACAGAAAATATGACGTACAAAGCAAAGGTAGACACATTGTGGGATCAGGTCCAAGAACTCAGGAACCAGATTCAGGCCCAGGCCCCTCCTCAATTGCCTCCCAATCAGCTTCAATTTCAGGCTCAACCTTCACAGCCACCCAGCTCAACCATCCAAAATCCAAATACTATAGAAGTAGAGCAATGGAAATGGGATTATCTAATGAGTCACTACCAACAGAATGTGCAACACCCTCCTCATCATCAGCCTGGCCCATCCAGAACACCCAATTTCCATCCACCTCCTCATCCCTACCAACAAAGCAGGAGAAAGAAGGCCCAAGCACAATCCCAAACCCAGTCCCAGGGGAAGTTTCCTCCTCTGCCATGGTAAGTAATTTGGTTGATAGTCACTTGGGTATGTTTTCTAATAAATCTTCTTCTGCAGGTAATATTATTGAACATGGTGAAAGAACAGTTAAACCTGTTAAAAGACAGCTTCCTGTAACTAGTAGCCCTATTGATGTAATTAGCAAATTGTCATTTGATGAACCTTTACATTTAACTTCTACATCTTTAATTAATCCTTCTCTTGCAATTAAAAATGATTCTGTTCCCCCTGAAATCTATAACTTAATTGAAAAAACTTCTGAGGAAATATTGAAAGATACCCTTGATTTTAATATTGTGAAAGACAAACATGTGAGAGATGTGTTAATCCATGAAAATGATAGATTAAATAATTTACACTTGCAATGTAAAGTGAGTTCTTCTGTACAAGATACAGCTTATTTAAAAATCAAAGAAACCTTGAATATTGTTCTTAGTCAACAAAAACAAATAAGAAGTGACCATAGAGCTATCTCAGATAGAAATATCAGTCTGCATAAGACATTGAGTGAATTGAAACCCCTTATTGAGGAAAATCATTCATTCAAAAACGAAATAAAATCTCTACAAAATGAGTTGAAGAAACTAAAAAATGACTTCCATGCGCTAAGTACCAAACACTCAGTTTCTGAGGACAGAAATGTTCTATCTCTTGCAAAAGTGAATGACCAGATGTCTGAAATTCCAAGAATAAGAAACTATGTGTCTGACCTACAGGAAAAGTTCTCAACCTTAACCATCAATAATGAATTAAATGAGATTTCTGCCAGTAAGCTGCATAAAAATAAAGGGAAAAAACCTGAACAAAGTTCATCCTTTCTTCCTCATATTTCAACCATTAAACAAACTGACAATGAGTCTGTAAAATCTTTTGCTACTAGCAAAAAATCTTGTGATGGTCATGCACCAGCTGTTTCTGTAAATAATGAAATTACTGAACACCTGGCTAAACTTCAGGAATTATTAATAATGAATAATTCAAACCAAAAAATGGACCATCCCAGTAGTCAGAAAAATTGGCCTAAGTTAGACCAATATCCTACCTTTGATGGTGATTCTTCCTCTGATTGGCAACACTTTATCCAAAGAATTGATAATTTAAAGAGATCTTATAAACTACCTGATGAGGAAATTGTTTCTAAGCTAATTTCTTTATTTTCCAATGTAGCCTTGATGTGGTATGAATCTGTCCTCTTAGATAACAATCATTATACATGGAATGATTGGAAATCCTTGATTGAGAATCAGTTTGGTGGTTCAAAATTCAGGTTAGCTCAGCAAAGACTGTATGAGAATACTAGATATGTATCCTCCTCTGTTGAAAAGCCCATTGTTTTTCTGATGAAAATAACTAAAATCCTTAGAGCCATTGATCCAAAGATGGATTATGATATTTGGAGAGATAAAATCTTGTATAAATTACCAAATTCTCTTAGGGATTTGATTGTTGCTAGAACTGAGCATGTAAGGGAAAATTCTTCTTTCATTAATATCTGTAATGAAGTACTACTCAACCATAGATATGAACCAAAGAATTACCTTAGTAAATCTTATATTGATCAAAATAAAACTTCTGTAAAGCTCCCAGAAAAATCTGGTAAACCCTCTGCCCCAGTTGCACCTAAAAAATATGCAACAAATACTTGTTATAAATGTAACAAACCGTGGCAGAAGGGTCATGTTTGTGACAAGAAAATTCATCTTGTTGAACAAAATGAAGACACTGATGAAATTGAACTTGATGTCAATAATTCTTCCAGTGACTGTGAAAGTAATATCTCCTATGACAATGAATCTGTTAAAGATGTTTTAATGCTGGAACATGATGTCCATTATTTAAATAATATATCTGAAGATTGTGTATTGAATTTATCTTCAGTAGAAAATGCTGAGATAATTAAAGATATTACTAACAATTCTATTCCTATATCCCCTTTAAAGGCACCTGTTATCATTAATGGTAAAAATGTTGATGTAGTTCTTGATTCTGGTGCTGGAGGAAGTGTAGTATCTGAAAAAGCTTTGGCTTCAGTGGATAAGGATTATTTGAGTAAATTATTGCCTATAACTTCTGAAAAATGGAGAGGGTATGGTTCTACCTTATTCCCTATTGGCAAATACAAAACCTCTGTATTCTTCAAATATAATGGTGGTTTTGTCAGAGCTATTTGTGAGTTTGTTGTCATGAAAAATGATAATTTGAGCAATTGGTTTATTATGGGAAATGATATTTTAACCATGTTTGGTGTGAAACTGGACCCAGCAAATAATTGCTTTACCTTAGGAATGAATGGGAAAAGAAAATTCAAAATTTCTTCTCCTAAACCTTCTGGGCATTTGTTGAAATCTTGTAACTCACTGACCCAATGTAAAGGTAGAACAACAACTGAAATGGATGATTTATTACATGAAATAAATACCGCTTCTTTTGGTGATCATTTGACTAATTAACAGAAGGATTCTATTGTTGCTTCTATTACCTCTTTCCCTATGGCTTTTGCTCATGGTTCTCATGTCTTGGGAATTGTTCAGGAAGAGATGAAAATTACCTTATCCTGTAATTTGAGTGATATTCCTCCTTCCCTTAAGAAAAAACCATATCCTGCTTCTCCATCAAAGAGAAAAGATATTGAAGATAATATTGAAACATTATTGAAAATGAATATCATTGAGAAAGTGGATGTCACCCCCAAATATTGTGTCATCTCCCCAGTCTTAATTTCATATGAAAAAGATAAAGCTAGATTATGTGGGGATTACAGAGCTTTAAATACTTATACTGTTGATGATATTTATCCTTTACCCAGAATTAATTCAATACATGCTACCTTGCAAGGTGCCAAATTTATTAGTTGTCTGGATGGTAATAAAGGTTATCATCAAGTTCCAGTTGAGAAAAATTCTCAAAATTTTTTGCTTATTGCTACTCATATGGGAATATATAAGTATGTTAGGATGCCATTTGGCCCTAAAAATGCTCCTTCAGTTTTCCAGAAAGTCATGGATAACACTTTCCATCAAGAAATTATTGAAGGTTGGCTCATGGTTTATATTGATGATATTATTGTTTTTTCTAAAACTTTTGATGAACATATGATTCACTTAAATAGAGTTTTCCAAAAAATGGATGAAATCAATATGACCTTATCTTTAAAAAAGTGTAAATTTGGTTTTCAATCTTTGAAAGTCCTTGGCCATGTTGTGTCAGGCTTACAAATTTGTGTAGACCATAATAAAGTTGCTGCCATTCAAAATGTGAAAGCACCAACTTCTGTAAGAGAAATCCAAAGTTTTTTAGGTATGTGTGGCTATTATAGACAATATATTAAAAATTATCAGGTCATAGCCTTGCCTCTTACAAAACTAACCAGAAAAGATGTTGCTTTTCTCTGGAATGATGACTGTCAAAAAGCTTTTAATACATTGAAAAATTGCTTAATGACAGCCCCTATATTGGCTCTCCCAGATTTTAACAAGCCATTTGTACTTTATACAGATGCTAGCTTTATTGGTCTGGGTGCTGCCCTTCACCAAAAGCAAATTATTAATGATAAAGCCTCAGAGGTTGTAATTTGTTATATTTCAAGAACCTTAAGAAATAGTGAATTGAAATATGGTGCCACTCAATTGGAGTGCTTAGCAGTTGTTTGGGCTCTTGAGAAACTTCATTACTACTTGGATGACCAGAAATTTGAGTTGGTAACTGACTGTAGTGCTGTGAAATCTCTCTTAAACCTCAAAACACCTAACAGACATATGTTCAGGTGGCAACTTGCTGTTCAGGAATACAGAGGAAGGATGACTATTATACACAGAGCTGGAAATGTTCACTCTAATGTTGATATGCTCTCCAGATTGCCTTTGCCAAATAATGACTCCAATCCTGCTTATGTACCTGAGGATGACACTGTTCATATACATGGTATATTTATAGTTGATATGGAAGAAGAGTTATTACAGTTAATACTGGATTCATATGATAAAGATTCTGACTTAAATAAATTAGTTACTATTTTGAATGATCCTAAGAATGCTTCAATTCAAGCATTAATAAAAACTCTTCCTGCAAAATACCAAAATGCTTTAAATAAAGGAAAGTTTTCTATTGAAGATGGTTATATTTATTATAGAAGGAAGCTTACCAATGTAATTGTTATTCCTCCTTCAATGAAAGAAACTATCCTCAAACTTTGTCATGATGACATATTAGCTGGTCATTTTGATCTTGAAAAAACATTGATTAGAATCAAAAACACTGCATGGTGGGCTAATATGTCTGAAGACACAAAATTATATGTTGAATCTTGTGATTCCTGCCAAAAATCTAAAAAGTTAACAGGCAAGAGAGCAGGGTTATTACAACATATTGAAGCACCTAGTGCTCCCTGGCAAATCATTAATATGGATTTTGTCACTGGTCTTCCTGTTGCAGGTAAAGACAGCTTTAACTCTTGTTGGGTAATAGTTGATAGATTCACAAAAATGTGCAAATTTATTCCAACCCACAAAGATGTATCCACCAAGGAATTAGCTTTCTTATGGTGGTCTTACATGTTTAATATTATTGGTTTTCCAAAAGCCATTATCTCTGATAGGGATCCAAAATTCACTTCTGAGTTTTGGACCTCTTTGATGGATATTTGTGGCTGTGAGTTAAAATTGTCTACAGCTCACCATCCTCAGACTGATGGTCTAGCTGAAAGAATGATTCAAAATCTGGAAGATATGATTAGAAGGTATTGTGCCTTTGGTTTAGAATATAAAGATAATGACAGATTTACTCATGATTGGGTCACTCTTTTGCCTGGTCTTGAATTTGCATATAATAGCACTGTTCATTCTGTCACTGAGAAAAAGCCTTTTGAGCTTTGGTTAGGTTATGTCCCAAACACTCCTGCTCAGATTCTCAATAATAAATTACCTAAGTTGGAACTACACCCTGGTGTAAAATCTTTTATGCAAATGCAACAGCTATGCAGAAAACATGCTCAGAGTTGTATTGATAAAGCATTTGAATATGAAAAGAAAAGATGGGATAAATCCCATAAAGAATACACATTTAACAAGGGTGATGAAGTGTTGATCTCTACTGTCCATTTCAATTTACAAGGTAACCACAAATTAAAAGATCCTTTTGTAGGACCATTTGTTGTTAAAAGAATGGTTGGTGATAATGCAGTAGAAGTTGTATTGTATTCTCCATATGATAGGAAACATCCTGTCTTTCCCATTTCTTTGCTTAAACCTTATACTTCCAACAGTGACTTATTTCCAAAAAGAAGAGGAAGACCTAAGAAGAACCCTCAAGAAGTCACAGAAACAGCAGAAATTGATAAAATTCTCAATGATAGAATTATCACTTCTGAAAGAGGTACTGAATATTTATTGAGATATAAGAACAAATCATCTGAACATGATGCATGGATACCTGGCAAAGAAATTTCAAATCTGCCTGCTCTGTTGAAAAAATACAAAAAGAAAAAATCTTAGCATTTTTTTTTTATTGTTTTTTTAGAGTGAGGGAGTGTCAGCCAGGCTATTCCAGGAGTCCAGTAAATGATATATAAATTATAAAACCTTAAAGAAGTAAGTAAGACTTGTATTTAATGAATATAACTTAATATTTTATTACATAATGAAATTATATAAGAATTTTATTATATACAAATGTTACATTAAATTTATTGGTTATATATATTTTTATATACAATTAAATTGAGCATAATATAATATATTCTACAAATAATGGCGCATTTTTATGTATTTAATAATTATAAATTTATATTTAATTAATTAAAAAACATATATTATAATTACAAGTGTAAATTTGATTTATAATATATTTAAATTAATTACTTAAATTTATATATTAACTAATACCTCTCATATGATACTAAACAATTATTAAGGACGCTTCTTTTGACCCTTAATTGTGTTAGAAAAAACAAATAAATTAATTTGGACTAAATTGAGATTAATTGCTTGTTTTGTTGCGTCAAATTATTTTTTGTTTCACTTAAAATGTCCTCTAATCAGGATGTACCATCTGTTGGGAATTATATTTCTCATAGTTCCTATGTTTCCACTCTTGTTTAGTTATTTACTATTGTCACTTACTGATTTGGGGATTAATGGCGGGGAAATTGGATTCTTAATTGGGCTTTTAATTATTTGTTTCATGTTTTTCTCTATATTGTTATGTTTCATTTACTCTTTTGATATGTTTGTTTTATTCCTTTCTAATCATTGTATTTACTGATATAGTAGCGCTTCAGAGGACCCATTGCCTATAAAAGGGCCTTGGATAATCCCCTGTGGCCTTATCACTTATTATACACTCAACAATTTAAATACAATTTTTATATTACGTTTATATTCTTTTTATTAGTAATAAAATTCTAATTAAAATTTTATATAACATTTTAAAGGTTGCTTTAAGTCTGATAGTAATTATATTGGTTGCCGCGCAGAACTCTTACTTAAAAAATAATAATATTTATAAAAACCAATTTGTTGTCTCCTCTCAGCTCACTCATCGTTGTTTTCTCCCAATAAATTAAATAATTTTATTAAATTTTATTTCTTTTATTACCCATACTCCTTTCCTCCTTCTCCTCCTCTCATTCCTTCTTCTATTTTTCTCCTTCTTCTAGACGACCAGCCGACAAAATTAACATATAATTTATTGGGCTCCTGGTATAGCGTGGCTGACACTTTCTTCCTTGTCTTCAAATCTTGAAAGATCCAAGAATAATCATCAAATACGTCAGCCAGGCTATTCCAGGAGTCCAGTAAATGATATATAACTTATAAAACCTTAAAGAGTGGGGAAGAATTGTATTTAATGAATATAACTTAATATTTTATTGCATAATGAAATTATATAAGTATTTTATTATATACAAGTGTTACATTAAATTTATTGGTTATATATATTTTTATATACAGTTGAATTGAACATAATATAATATATTCTACAAATAATGGCGCATTTTTATGTATTTAATAATTATAAATTTATATTTAATTAATTGAAAGACATATATTATAATTATAAGTGTAAAATTGACTTATAATATATTTAAATTAATTACTTAAATTTATATATTAAATAATACCTCTCATATGATACTAAACAATAATTAATGACGCTTCTTTTGACCCTTAATTGTGTTAGAAAAAAAACAAATAAATTAATTTAGACTGAATTGAGATTAATTACATGTTTTGTTGTGTCAAAGTATTTTTTGTTTCACTTAAAATATCCTTTAATCAGACTGTACCATCTGTTTGGAATTATTTTTCTCATAGTTCCTATGTTCCAATCTTGTTTAGTTATTCACTATTTTCACTTACTGATTTGGGAATTAATGACGGGAAAATTAGATTCTTAATTGGGGTTTTAATTAATTGTTTCATGTTTTTCTCTATATTGTTATGTTTCATTTACTCTTTGATATATTTGTTTTATTCTATTCTAATCATTGTATTTACAAATATAGTAGCGCTTCAGAGGACCCATTGCCTATAAAAGGGCCTTGGATAATCCCCTGTAGCCTCATCACTTATTACACACTCAACAAATTAAATAATTATTTTATTACGTTTATATTTTTTTTATTAGTAATACAAATCTAATTAAAAGTGTATATAACAAATTAAAGGTTGCTTTAAGTCTGATAGTAATTAAAATTGTTTGCCGCGCAGAACCCTTACATTTAAAAATATTATTGTTAATAAAATCTAAGTTTTTTCACCTCTCAAAGTTGCTCACCGTTGTTTCCCTCTCAAATAAATTAAATATATATTATTTTGATTTATTTCTTTATTTTCCCTTGTCCTCCTCCTTCTCTCCTCCTTTTCTCCTATTTTCCTTACCTTCTTCTAGACAACTGACCGACAAAATATATTCAAATTATTATTCTTTATCTTTCTTTTCTTCTATCTCTTCAATGTCCTTTCATTCTATTCCCTCAATATATTCAAATTCTTCTTCTTTATCTTTGCTTTCTTCTATCTCTTCAATGTTCTTCCTTTCTATTCCTTCAATATATTTAAATTCTTCTTCTTTATCTTTACTTTCTTCTATCTCTTCAATGTCCTTCAATATATTCAAATTCTTCTTCTTTATCTTTGCTTTCTTCTATTTCTTCAATGTCCTTCCTTTCTATTCCTTCAATATATTTAAATTTTTCTTTAGTTATCTTTTCTTTCTTCTATCTCTTCAATGTCCTTCCTTTCTATTCCTTCAATATATTTAAATTCTTCTTCTTTATCTTTACTTTCTTCTATCTCTTCAATGTCCTTCAATTCTATTCCTTCTCCCAATCAATCTGAGCTTTCCTGTCAGCCAGGCCGTTCCAGGAGCCCAGTAATTAAACATACAAATTTATTGAAATTAAAAGAGGACATAATAATTTCAACTTATTTATTTACATTAAATTTAAATTACATAATATATTATATAAATATTTTATTTTATAAGAAAAATAAATTTTATATTAATTTTATTATAATATTCCATATAAAGGGATGCATTTTTATGTATTTAATAAATAATTAATTAATTAAATTTTTATAATATAATTACATCATTTTAATTATCTTATATTTTAATTACATTAATTATTTAATTTAAATATGTAACCAAACCTTTTCATATAAAATATTATCCATAATTTGTGGCACTTTTTTGACCCTTAATTGTGTCAATGAAATATTAAATAAATTAAAACACTTATTTAATAAAATAGTATTCAAATTCTCAATTTAAATTAGCAATATCATTAAATTAATTATTTGTTTCATTTAAACTAGTTATTTAATTACATAGTTAAAACAATTAATTAATTTTTGCTTTACACTGAATTAAATTTGATTACATACTTTGTTGCATCAAAACATTTTATTTGTTTCAGTTAAAAACCATGAAAACACATTATAATACCTGTTTTGAATTATTTTTTCTCATAGTTCTTATGTCACAGGGTTATTTAGTTACTCATTATATTAATTAACTTATTTGGGGATTTATGGTGGGAAAATTATTTTCTTAATTGGGATTTAATTATTTGTTTCATATATTTTTCTCTCAGTTACTATTTTACAATTATTTTCTTTTATCTTCTTGTTTTATCTTATTACTATTTTGTATATGCTCATTTGTAGCACTTCAAAGGTCCCCTTGTCTATAAAAAGGCCTTTGGTAAACCCCTTTAGCCGCAACACTTACTTACTCATCTTATTCTAAATATTACATTGCATTTTATTACTTGTTGTGGCGCGTCAGTCCCCTCAAATAGTAAATAAAATTATAGGTTGCTTTAAGAATATTTAAATATTTGAAAGTTGATAATTGAGCATAAAGAAATAAATAGTACTTACTAGTATAACTACTCCATCCCACGTCCACCTTCTCTATTAGTCCAATATTTCATTGTCCAGATTCTTGCTTTTCCTTTATTTTCTCCTTGTTCTTCTTCTTCTTCCTTTCCCTTTTCACCTTCTTCTAGACAAGCCGGCCGACAATTGGAGGCCTTTCCATACGACGACAATTGACTGGGCAAACTTTTGGACAAAAAACAAAATGCACGGACCACCTTGCGCAAAAAAGAATCTTTTTCAGTGACCGTGAATTGAACCGGGGATCTTATATTTAAGTTTATATATCTTTAAAAGTTATATACTTTGTAGTTGATTTAACAATCACTGTTGTAAGTCGTACTTTGCTCTTATCAACTCTTATATTAGATTTTTTACTGAAATAACAGTGATTGTGGCCTAGTGCTGAGTCACTGAGTGTAAGTGTTCTTTAAATTTTTATTTTTTTCCTAAATGACTATTATTGTCAGCCAGGCTATACCAAGAGCCCAGTAAATGATATGTTAATTTATTGGACCTGAAAGAGGGTGTAAGAACTGCATTTGATGTATAAAAATTAATATTTTATTTCATAATAAAATTATATAAGTATCTTATTAAATATAAGTGTTATTGTCAGCCAGGCTATTCCAGGAGTCCAGTAAATGATATATAAATTATAAAACCTTAAAGAGTGGGTAAAACTTGTATTTAATGAATATAACTTAATATTTTATTACATAATGAAATTATATAAGAATTTTATTATATACAAATGTTACATTAAACTTATTGGTTATATATATTTTTATATACAATTAAATTGGGCATAATATAATATATTCTACAAATAATGGCGCATTTTTATATATTTAATAATTATCAATTTATATTTAATTAATTAAAAAAACATATATTATAATTACAAGTGTAAATTTGATTTATAATATATTTAAATTAATTACTTAAATTTATATATTAACTAATACCTCTCATATGACACTAAACAATTATTAAGGACGCTTCTTTTGACCCTTAATTGTGTTAGAAAAAACAAATAATTTAATTTGAACTAAATTGGGATTAATTGATTGTTTTGTTGCGTCAAATTATTTTTTTGTTTCACTTAAAATGTTCTCTAATCAGGATGGACCATCTGTTGGGAATTATATTTCTCATAGTTCCTATGTTTCCACTCTTGTTTAGTTATTTACTATTGTCACTTACTGATTTGGGGATTAATGGCGGGGAAATTGGATTCTTAATTGGGCTTTTAATTAATTGTTTCATGTTTTTCTCTATATTGTTATGTTTCATTTACTCTTTTTTGATATATTTGTTTTATTCCTTTCTAATCATTGTATTTACTGATATAGTAGCGCTTCAGAGGACCCATTGCCTATAAAAGGGCCTTGGATAATCCCCTGTAGCCTTATCACTTATTATACACTCAACAATTTAAATACAATTTTTATATTACGTTTATATTCTTTTTATTAGTAATAAAATTCTAATTAAAATTTTATATAACAATTTAAAGGTTGCTTTAAGTCTGATAGTAATTATTTTGGTTGCCGCGCAGAACTCTTACTTATATAATATTGATATTAATAATACCAAGTTGTTGTCACCTCCCAGCTCACTTATCGTTGTTTTTCTCTCAATAAATTAAATAATTTTATTAAATTTTATTTTTTTATTACCCATACTCTTTTCCTCCTTCTCCTCCTCTCATTCCTTCTTCTAGACGACCAGCCGACAACTGAGGGCCTTTCCAAACGACGACGACGATCGAAGCCTGGCGACGAACGACAAAACGCACGGACCACCTAGCAAAACGAAACTTTTGCCGCGACTGTGTTTCGAACTTGGGTTCGACAAATTAGGTTTATATAATATTAATTTTTATATTATTTTGAAGTGATTTTTCGATCACTATAGTAAGTTCACCTTTGCGCCTCTCACTCATAATACTATATTTTTATTGCAATAACAGTGATTGTGGCTTAATTGCTGATTCACTGAGTGTAAGTGTTCAATTTTAAAAAAAATTTTTTTTTTCCTAGTTGACCATTATAGAGTGTTAAATCCTCTTAGTCCTAGAAGAATTAACATTATTATTAATACAAATTGAATTATTAATTTAATTTTTTTTTTTATTATTAATTATTGTTAATTTTTGGTTGACTTAAAAGTACATTGTGCTTAGTCCCAATATATTGCCATATTTAATATTGGTAATTAATTGGTTGAATTAACTAACTTGTTATTCCCAATTTAAACTTGCAATCCATTTTTTTTAAAAAATTAATTTTTAATTATTACTTTATATTGAAAGTTAATTTTTCTATAATTTAATTAATTAAAAAAATTTTTTTATTATTTGGAGCAAATTATTGACTAACTTTGATTATTTTTTATAAAGTACAAAGTAAAATATTAATCTTCCCACTAGTATGTCCAACAATTTGACAGAAAAAATGGATAACATGCAAGTGGATGAGATAGAAATTGACTATGATGCTGACACTGTAAGTTCTTCTAAAGTTGGTCATAAAAAATCTTATGCTAACACAAAGAATTCTCATACTGCAGGATGTGGAAATGACAGGAAATGCAAACAAACCAAACCCCCTTCCCCCAGTACCACAGAAGGAAGTAAAGCCTCTAGTGCCTCAAGAAGGTCTTCCAAAAGGCTTCAAAATAAAAAAGCTTCCTCTGCCACAACAAATCAGCAACCTCTCCAGTCATATAAAAGAGTTGAAGACAGAAAATATGACGTACAAAGCAAAGGTAGACACATTGTGGGATCAGGTCCAAGAACTCAGGAACCAGATTCAGGCCCAGGCCCCTCCTCAATTGCCTCCCAATCAGCTTCAATTTCAGGCTCAACCTTCACAGCCACCCAGCTCAACCATCCAAAATCCAAATACTATGGAAGTAGAGCAATGGAAATGGGATTATCTAATGAGTCACTACCAGCAGAATGTGCAACACCCTCCTCATCATCAGCCTGGCCCATCCAGAACACCCAATTTCCATCCACCTCCTCATCCCTACCAACAAAGCAGGAGAAAGAAGGCCCAAGCACAATCCCAAACCCAGGGGAAGTTTCCTCCTCTGCCATGGTAAGTAATTTGGTTGATAGTCACTTGGGTATGTTTTCTAATAAATCTTCTTCTGCAGGTAATATTATTGAACATGGTGAAAGAACAGTTAAACCTGTTAAAAGACAGCTTCCTGTAACTAGTAGCCCTATTGATGTAATTAGCAAATTGTCATTTGATGAACCTTTACATTTAACTTCTACATCTTTAATTAATCCTTCTCTTGCAATTAAAAATGATTCTGTTCCCCCTGAAATCTATAACTTAATTGAAAAAACTTCTGAGGAAATTTTGAAAGATACCCTTGATTTTAATATTGTGAAAGACAAACATGTGAGAGATGTGTTAATCCATGAAAATGATAGATTAAATAATTTACACTTGCAATGTAGAGTGAGTTCTTCTGTACAAGATACAGCTTATTTAAAAATCAAAGAGACCTTGAATATTGTTCTTAGTCAACAAAAACAAATAAGAAGTGACCATAGAGCTATCTCAGATAGAAATATCAGTCTGCATAAGACATTAAGTGAATTGAAACCCCTTATTGAGGAAAATTATTCATTCAAAAATGAAATAAAATCTCTACAAAATGAGTTGAAGAAACTAAAAAATGACTTCCATGCACTAAGTACCAAACACTCAGTTTCTGAGGACAGAAATGTTCTATCTCTTGCAAAAGTGAATGACCAGATGTCTGAAATTCCAAGAATAAGAAACTATGTGTCTGACCTACAGGAAAAGTTCTCAACCTTAACCATCAATAATGAATTAAATGAGATCTCTGCCAGTAAGCTGCATAAAAATAAAGGGAAAAAACCTGAACAAAGTTCATCCTTTCTTCCTCATATTTCAACCATTAAACAAACTGACAATGAGTCTGTAAAATCTTTTGCTACTAGCAAAAAATCTTGTGATGGTCATGCACCAGCTGTTTCTGTAAATAATGAAATTTCTGAACACCTGGCTAAACTTCAGGAATTATTACTAATGAATAATTCAAACCAAAAAGTGAACCATCCCAGTAGTCAGAAAAATTGGCCTAAGTTAGACCAATATCCTACCTTTGATGGTGATTCTTCCTCTGATTGGCAACACTTTATCCAAAGAATTGATAATTTAAAGAGATCTTATAAACTACCTGATGAGGAAATTGTTTCTAAGCTAATTTCTTTATTTTCCAATGTAGCCTTGATGTGGTATGAATCTGTCCTCTTAGATAACAATCATTATACATGGAATGATTGGAAATCCTTGATTGAAAATCAGTTTGGTGGTTCAAAATTCAGGTTAGCTCAGCAAAGACTGTATGAGAATACTAGATATGTATCCTCCTCTGTTGAAAAGCCCATTGTTTTTCTGATGAAAATAACTAAAATCCTTAGAGCAATTGATCCAAAGATGGATTATGATATTTGGAGAGATAAAATTTTGTATAAATTACCAAATTCTCTTAGGGATTTGATTGTTGCTAGAACTGAGCATGTAAGAGAAAATTCTTCTTTCATTAATATCTGTAATGAAGTACTACTCAACCATAGATATGAACCAAAGAATTACCTTAGTAAATCTTATAATGATCAGAATAAACCTTCTATAAAACCCCCAGAAAAATCTGGTAAACCCTCTGCCCCAGTTGCACCTAAAAAATATGCAACAAATACTTGTTATAAATGTAACAAACCGTGGCAGAAGGGTCATGTTTGTGACAAGAAAATTCATCTTGTTGAACAAAATGAAGACACTGATGAAATTGAACTTGATGTCAATAATTCTTCCAGTGACTGTGAAAGTAATATCTCCTACGACAATGAATCTGTTAAAGATGTTTTAATGCTGGAACATGATGTCCATTATTTAAATAATATATCTGAAGATTGTGTATTGAATTTATCTTCAGTAGAAAATGCTGAGATAATTAAGGATATTACTAACAATTCTATTCCTATATCCCCTTTAAAGGCACCTGTTATCATTAATGGTAAAAATGTTGATGTAGTTCTTGATTCTGGTGCTGGAGGAAGTGTAGTATCTGAAAAAGCTTTGGCTTCAGTGGATAAGGAATATTTGAGTAAATTATTGCCTATAACTTCTGAAAAATGGAGAGGGTATGGTTCTACCTTATTCCCTATTGGCAAATACAAAACCTCTGTATTCTTCAAATATAATGGTGGTTTTGTCAGAGCTATTTGTGAGTTTGTTGTCATGAAAAATGATAATTTGAGCAATTGGTTTATTATGGGAAATGATATTTTAACCATGTTTGGTGTGAAACTGGACCCAGCAAATAATTGCTTTACCTTAGGAATGAATGGGAAAAGAAAATTCAAAATTTCTTCTCCTAAACCTTCTGGGCATTTGTTGAAATCTTGTAACTCACTGACCCAATGTAAAGGTAGAACAACAACTGAAATGGATGATTTATTACATGAAATAGATACCGCTTCTTTTGGTGATCATTTGACTAATGAACAAAAGGATTCTATTGTTGCCTCTATTACCTCTTTCCCTATGGCCTTTGCTCATGGTTCTCATGTCTTGGGAATTGTTCAAGAAGAGATGAAAATTACCTTATCCTGTAATTTGAGTGATATTCCTCCTTCCCTTAAGAAAAAACCATATCCTGCTTCTCCATCAAAAAGAAAAGATATTGAAGATAATATTGAAACATTATTGAAAATGAATATCATTGAGAAAGTGGATGTCACCCCCAAATATTGTGTCATCTCCCCAGTCTTAATTTCTTATGAAAAAGATAAAGCTAGATTATGTGGAGATTACAGAGCTTTAAATACTTATACTGTTGATGATATTTATCCTTTACCCAGAATTAATTCAATACATGCTACCTTGCAAGGTGCAAAATTTATTAGTTGTCTGGATGGTAATAAAGGTTATCATCAAGTTCCAGTTGAGAAAAATTCTCAAAATTTTTTGCTTATTGCTACTCATATGGGAATATATAAGTATGTTAGGATGCCATTTGGCCCTAAAAATGCTCCTTCAGTTTTCCAGAAAGTCATGGATAACACTTTCCATCAAGAAATTATTGAAGGTTGGCTCATGGTTTATATTGATGATATTATTGTTTTTTCTAAAACTTTTGATGAACATATGATTCACTTAAATAGAGTTTTCCAAAAAATGGATGAAATCAATATGACCTTATCTTTAAAAAAGTGTAAATTTGGTTTTCAATCTTTGAAAGTCCTTGGCCATGTTGTGTCAGGCTTACAAATTTGTGTAGACCATAATAAAGTTGCTGCCATTCAAAATGTGAAAGCACCAACTTCTGTAAGAGAAATCCAAAGTTTTTTAGGTATGTGTGGCTATTATAGACAATATATTAAAAATTATCAGGTCATAGCCTTGCCTCTTACAAAACTAACCAGAAAAGATGTTGCTTTTCTCTGGAATGATGACTGTCAAAAAGCTTTTAATACATTGAAAAATTACTTAATGACAGCCCCTATATTGGCTCTCCCAGATTTTAACAAGCCATTTGTACTTTATACAGATGCTAGCTTTATTGGTCTGGGTGCTGCCCTTCACCAAAAGCAAATTATTAATGATAAAGCCTCAGAGGTTGTAATTTGTTATATTTCAAGAACCTTAAGAAATAGTGAATTGAAATATGGTGCCACTCAATTGGAGTGCTTAGCAGTTGTTTGGGCTCTTGAGAAACTTCATTACTACTTGGATGACCAGAAATTTGAGTTGGTAACTGACTGTAGTGCTGTGAAATCTCTCTTAAACCTCAAAACACCTAACAGACATATGTTCAGGTGGCAACTTGCTGTTCAGGAATACAGAGGAAGGATGACTATTATACACAGAGCTGGAAATGTTCACTCTAATGTTGATATGCTCTCCAGATTGCCTTTGCCAAATAATGACTCCAATCCTGCTTATGTACCTGAGGATGACACTGTTCATATACATGGTATATTTATAGTTGATATGGAAGAAGAGTTATTACAGTTAATACTGGATTCATATGATAAAGATTCTGACTTAAATAAATTAGTTACTATTTTGAATGATCCTAAGAATGCTTCAATTCAAGCATTAATAAAAACTCTTCCTGCAAAATACCAAAATGCTTTAAATAAAGGAAAGTTTTCTATTGAAGATGGTTATATTTATTATAGAAGGAAGCTTACCAATGTAATTGTTATTCCTCCTTCAATGAAAGAAACTATCCTCAAACTTTGTCATGATGACATATTAGCTGGTCATTTTGATCTTGAAAAAACATTGATTAGAATCAAAAACACTGCATGGTGGGCTAATATGTCTGAAGACACAAAATTATATGTTGAATCTTGTGATTCCTGCCAAAAATCTAAAAAGTTAACAGGCAAGAGAGCAGGGTTATTACAACATATTGAAGCACCTAGTGCTCCCTGGCAAATCATTAATATGGATTTTGTCACTGGTCTTCCTGTTGCAGGTAAAGACAGCTTTAACTCTTGTTGGGTAATAGTTGATAGATTCACAAAAATGTGCAAATTTATTCCAACCCACAAAGATGTATCCACCAAGGAATTAGCTTTCTTATGGTGGTCTTACATGTTTAATATTATTGGTTTTCCAAAAGCCATTATCTCTGATAGGGATCCAAAATTCACTTCTGAGTTTTGGACCTCTTTGATTGATATTTGTGGCTGTGAGTTAAAATTGTCTACAGCTCACCATCCTCAGACTGATGGTCTAGCTGAAAGAATGATTCAAACTCTGGAAGATATGATTAGAAGGTATTGTGCCTTTGGTTTAGAATATAAAGACAATGACAGATTTACTCATGATTGGGTCACTCTTTTGCCTGGTCTTGAATTTGCATATAATAGCACTGTTCATTCTGTCACTGAGAAAAAGCCTTTTGAGCTTTGGTTAGGTTATGTCCCAAACACTCCTGCTCAGATTCTCAATAATAAATTACCTAAGTTGGAACTACACCCTGGTGTAAAATCTTTTATGCAAATGCAACAGCTATGCAGAAAACATGCTCAGAGTTGTATTGATAAAGCATTTGAATATGAAAAGAAAAGATGGGATAAATCCCATAAAGAATACACATTTAACAAGGGTGATGAAGTGTTGATCTCTACTGTCCATTTCAATTTACAAGGTAACCACAAATTAAAAGATCCTTTTGTAGGACCATTTGTTGTTAAAAGAATGGTTGGTGATAATGCAGTAGAAGTTGTATTGTATTCTCCATATGATAGGAAACATCCTGTCTTTCCCATTTCTTTGCTTAAACCTTATACTTCCAACAGTGACTTATTTCCAAAAAGAAGAGGAAGACCTAAGAAGAACCCTCAGGAAGTCACAGAAACAGCAGAAATTGATAAAATTCTCAATGATAGAATTATCACTTCTGAAAGAGGTACTGAATATTTATTGAGATATAAGAACAAATCATCTGAACAAGATGCATGGATACCTGGCAAAGAAATTTCAAATCTGCCTGCTCTGTTGAAAAAATACAAAAAGAAAAAATCTTAGCATTTTTTTTTTTTTTTATTGTTTTTTTTTAGAGTGAGGGAGTGTCAGCCAGGCTATTCCAGGAGTCCAGTAAATGATATATAAATTATAAAACCTTAAAGAGTGGGTAAAACTTGTATTTAATGAATATAACTTAATATTTTATTACATAATGAAATTATATAAGAATTTTATTATATACAAATGTTACATTAAACTTATTGGTTATATATATTTTTATATACAATTAAATTGGGCATAATATAATATATTCTACAAATAATGGCGCATTTTTATATATTTAATAATTATCAATTTATATTTAATTAATTAAAAAAACATATATTATAATTACAAGTGTAAATTTGATTTATAATATATTTAAATTAATTACTTAAATTTATATATTAACTAATACCTCTCATATGACACTAAACAATTATTAAGGACGCTTCTTTTGACCCTTAATTGTGTTAGAAAAAACAAATAATTTAATTTGAACTAAATTGGGATTAATTGATTGTTTTGTTGCGTCAAATTATTTTTTTGTTTCACTTAAAATGTTCTCTAATCAGGATGGACCATCTGTTGGGAATTATATTTCTCATAGTTCCTATGTTTCCACTCTTGTTTAGTTATTTACTATTGTCACTTACTGATTTGGGGATTAATGGCGGGGAAATTGGATTCTTAATTGGGCTTTTAATTAATTGTTTCATGTTTTTCTCTATATTGTTATGTTTCATTTACTCTTTTTTGATATATTTGTTTTATTCCTTTCTAATCATTGTATTTACTGATATAGTAGCGCTTCAGAGGACCCATTGCCTATAAAAGGGCCTTGGATAATCCCCTGTAGCCTTATCACTTATTATACACTCAACAATTTAAATACAATTTTTATATTACGTTTATATTCTTTTTATTAGTAATAAAATTCTAATTAAAATTTTATATAACAATTTAAAGGTTGCTTTAAGTCTGATAGTAATTATTTTGGTTGCCGCGCAGAACTCTTACTTATATAATATTGATATTAATAATACCAAGTTGTTGTCACCTCCCAGCTCACTTATCGTTGTTTTTCTCTCAATAAATTAAATAATTTTATTAAATTTTATTTTTTTATTACCCATACTCTTTTCCTCCTTCTCCTCCTCTCATTCCTTCTTCCATTTTCTCCTTCTTCTAGACGACCAGCCGACAGTTATATTAATTTTATTGTTATATAAATTATTTATACATTTAAAATAAGCATAATATATTTTATATTCTACAAATAATGGCACATTTTTATGTATTTAATAATTATAAATTAATAATTAATTAATTAAAATCATATATTATAATTATTTGTGCAAAATTGACTTATAATATAATCAAATTAATTATTTAAATTTATATATTAAATAAAACTTCATATATTATTAAACAATAATATTGGGCGCTTCTTTTGACCCTTAATTGTGTCAGCTAAATAAATTATAACTCTTATTTAATAACATAGAATTAAAATCCCCACTTTAAATTACAAATATCATTAAATTAATTATATGTTTCATTTAAACTAATTATTGAATTAATTACATAGTTAAAACAATTAATTAAAATTGCTTTAAACTGGATTGAATTGATTAGATGAATTTTTGGTGTAAAAATAATTCTATTTGTTTTACTTAAACCCTTTACATGTCACTATAATGTCTGTTTTGGATTATTTTACTCATTGTTCTCATGTTTCAGACTTACTTGGTTACTAATTATTTTAATTAAGTGTTTTGAGGAGTCATGGTGGAAAAATGGTTAATTGCTCATGGGTTTAGCTAATTGTTTCATATTTTTCTCTTAATATCCATGTTTCATTTCTACTCTTTTATATTTTTGTTTTAGCTTATTACTATTTTGTATTTACTGATTTGTGGCACTTCAGAGGTCCCTTGGTCTATAAGAGGGCCTTGGGTAATCCCCTTTAACCCATCACTTATACACTCATCATTTTAAACATTTTTAATACATTACATTTATTATTATTTTTCTTAATACTATAAATTCTAATCAAAATTCTTTATAAATAACTAAGGTTGCAATAAGTTTAATAAAAATTAATAGTGTCTTCAGCGCATTAAAAATAAGTACTATTTAAATAATTATATTACAATTTATTAAAAACCTCACCGTCGTACAAAGTCCCTACAATTTACTTGTCACCTCTCCTTTAAAATAATTATACTCTTTTTGTCAAGGTTCACTTTTGGTCTAGAAGCTTTGGTATGGTGTTATATGAAGATTTTAAGGATTTATTGGACTCTCAATAATTAGGTACGTATTTTCTCAATCAAAGATGATTCTTTTACTCAATAATAAGAGGTAGATTAAAATATTTATATAATTTATAGATTAGAATTACGTCCTTGTAAATACTAAAGATATAAAATATAAGAAATAAGTGTTTAACTTTTGTAGTTGTAGTAATAAGTGAGTTGGTAAAAAGAATGATTAAAAGACAACAAAAAGAGAGGCCTTTTATAGGCAAAGGAGAGACAAAGCACGGAAATCAAATTATAAAAACAGTAGTATGAGAGAGAGAAAAGAACATTCCAGAAAGAGTATTTCAAATAATAAAGTTATTCTAAAAAGAAGGCGTCAAAAAGATGTATTTACAGAGTATGTCAGAAGTACATCAATATATTTAATATTTACTGTAGAAGTCAATCCTAAATAAGAAATTTGAATTTTTTGTATATATTTAATATTATTTGAATATTTAAATCTTATTTTATCTTAATATCTATTTTTTAATATAAAATTTTATTTTTTTCCAACCTGTCAAATGAGCACGGTGTTAGAGAAAAATATAAGGGACAAAATTATATTTTTAATTTTAATTATTTATTTAATTTTTTAATTTTAACATTCTGTAATTAGTTAATTTATTATAACTAATTTTAATGAAACTAAATTATAATTAAATAATAATTAAAATTATAAGGTGCGGCTTCATCCAGTAAATAATTAATTATTTCACTGGGTAAGTCTAGTAGCCTGGCTGACACTCCCTCACTCTAAAAAAAACAATAAAAAAAATGCTATGATTTTTTCTTTTTATACTTTTTTAGTAGAGTAGGAAGATTAGATATCTCCTTCCCAGGTATCCAAGAATCATATTCAGATGATTTATTCTTGAATTTCAATAAGTATTCTGTACCTTTCTCAGCAGTGACTATTCTGTCATTTAGAATTTTTTCAATTTCTGCTGTCTCAGTGATTTCATTTGGGGTTTTCTTTGGTCTACCCCTCCTTTTTGGAAATAAATCACTATTGGATGTGTAAGGTTTCAAAAAAGATATTGGAAAAACAGGATGTTTTCTGTCATATGGGGAATACAGAATAACTTCAACTGCATTATCTCCAATCATTCTTCTGACAACAAATTGACCAACAAATGGACCTTTTAATTTGTTATTACCTTGTAAGTTGAAGTGGACTGTAGAAATAAACACTTCATCACCCTTTTTAAAAGTGTATTCTTTATGGGATTTGTCCCATCTTTTCTTCTCATATTCAAATGATTTTTCAATACATTTTTGAGCATGATTTCTACATAGTTGTTGCATTTGAAGAAAAGATTTTACACCAGGATGTATATCCAATTTAGGTATTTTGTTATTGAGAATTTGGGCAGGAGTATTAGGAACATATCCAAGCCAGAGCTCAAAAGGCTTTCTTTGAGTAACAGAATGAACGGTGCTATTATAAGCAAATTCTAACCCAGGAAGTAAGGTAACCCAATCATGAGTGAATCTGTCATTATCTTTATACTCAAGGCCAAAGGCACAATATCTTCTTATCATGTCCTCTAAAGTCTGAATCATTCTTTCAGCTAAACCGTCAGTCTGAGGGTTATGGGCAGTAGAAAGTTTCAGATCACAACCACAAACATCCATAAGAGACATCCAAAATTCAGAAGTAAATTTAGGGTCTCTGTCAGAAATTATGGCTTTAGGAAAACCAGCAGTATTAAACATATGAGACCACCATAAGAAAGCTAATTCTTTAGTGGAAACATCCTTGTGGGTAGGGATAAATTTACACAATTTTGTGAATCTGTCCACAATAACCCAACAAGAGTTATAACTGTCTTTACCAGCAATAGGTAATCCTGTTACAAAATCCATGTTTATTATTTGCCATGGAGCATCAGGAGGTTCAATATGTTGCATTAATCCTGCTCTTTTACCAGTTAATCTTTTTGATTTTTGGCAAGAATCACAAGATTCAACATATAATTTTGTGTCCTCAGACATATTAGCCCACCAAGCAGTGTTCTTAATTCTGATCATTGTTTTGTCAAGATCAAAATGTCCAGCTAATATGTCATCATGACAAATTTTCAAGATGATTTCTTTCATAGAAGGAGGAATAACAATAACATTACTCAACTTTCTTCTATAATATAGATATCCTTCATCAATTGAAAATTTACCTTTTTCCAAAGCTTTTTGGTACTTTGGTGGAAGGGTTTTAATTAATGCTTGTATTGAAGCATTCTTTGGATCATTTAATATGGTGCATAACTTTTTCAAGTCAGTGTCCTTATCATATGATTCCAGAATAAGCTGTAATAGCTCTTCCTCCATATCAACCACATATATCCCATGGATATGGATAATTTCATCCTCAGGATCATAAGCAGGATTAGAGTCATCATTTGGTAAAGGTAACCTTGATAACATATCCACATTTGAGTGACCAATACCAGCTCTGTGAATAATTGTCATTCTCCCTCTGTACTCTTGAACAGCCAGCTGCCATCTAAACATATGTCTATTAGGTGTTTTCAAGTTTAAAAGGGATTTAACTGCACTGCAGTCAGTGAAAAGCTCAAATTTCTGGTCATCTAGGTAATAATGAAGCTTTTCTAGAGCCAATACTACAGCTAAACACTCTAATTGAGTAGCACCATATTTCAATTCACTATTTCTCAAGGTTCTTGAAATATTACAAATTACTACTTCTGAAACTTTATCATTTATCACTTGTTTTTGATGGAGGGCAGCACCAAGACCAATGAAACTGGCATCAGTGTACAAAACAAATGGTTGATTAAAGTCAGGTAAAGCAAGAATTGGTGCTGACATCAGACAGTGTTTCATAGTGTCAAAGGCTCTTTGTCTTTCACTATTCCAGACAAAAGCAACATCCTTTCTAGTTAATTGGGTAAGGGGTAAAGCTATGACTTGGTAATTTTTAATATACTGTCTATAGTATCCACACATTCCCAAAAAACTTTGGAGCTCTCTCACTGTTGTAGGAGCTTTCACCTGTTGTATGGCTGCCACTTTGTTCTGGTCAACACATATCTGTAAGCCTGAAACAACATGACCAAGAACTTTTAAAGAATGGAAACCAAATTTACATTTCTTCAAAGCAAGTGTCATATTTATTTCATCCATTTTCTGGAATACTTTACACAGGTGTTTAAGATGGTCCTCAAATGTTTTTAAGAATATAATGATATCATCAATATAAATCATCAGCCATCCTTCAATTATCTCTTGATGGAATGTGTTATCCATTACTTTTTGGAAAACTGAAGGGGCATTTTTAGGGCCAAATGGCATCCTAATATACTTATAAATACCCATATGAGTGGCAATCATCAGAAAGTTCTGAGAATTTTTCTCAACAGGTACCTGGTGATATCCCTTATTACCATCCAAACAGCTGATATATTTAGCACCCTGTAAAGTAGCATGTATAGAGCTGATTCTAGGTAAAGGATAAATATCATCAACAGTATAAGTGTTTAGTGCTCTATAATCACCACATAACCTGGCTTTATCTTTCTCATAAGAAATTAGGACAGGTGAGATAACACAATATTTAGGTGTTTCAACTACCTTTTCAATAATATTCATTTTTAAAAGGGTAGATATATTATCTTCAATATCTTTTCTCTTTGTGGGAGAAGCAGGATAAGGCTTCTTCTTTAAACTAGGTGGTATATCAGTTAATGGGCAAGACAATGAAAGTTTCATTTCCTCTTTAACTAATCCCAGTACATGTGACCCATGAGCAAAGGCCATAGGAAAAGATTTTATCAATTTAATGATGGAATCTTTATCCTCACCAGAAAGTTGTTCTCCAAAAGAAGCATTGTCAATTTCAGACATAAGGGCATGCATTTCCTTTGTAGATCTTCCTTTATATTGAACCACAGAATTACATGTGTTCAATTCTGGTTTTAATAATTTTTTAGGGGAGGAAATTTTAAATTTTCTCTTCCCATTCATCCCCATTGTGAAACATTGGTTTGAAGGATCCAATTTTATGCCATACTTGGTTAAAATATCATTCCCTACAATAAACCAATTGCTTAAGTTATCATTTTTCATGACAACAAAATCACAAATAGCTCTTACAAAACCATGGTTATATTTAAAAAACACTGTGGCTTTGTATTTACCAATGGGGGACAAAACAGAGCCATACCCTCTACAATTTTCAGAAATGATAGGCAACAGTTTAGATTTATAGTCTTGATCTACTGAAGCAAGTGCTCTTTCAGATACTACACTTCCTCCAGCTCCAGAATCCAGAACAACTTCAATGCTGGTTCCATTTATCAAGACTGGTGCCTTAAGAGGGGCAATAACAATTGAGTTATCCTCAATGTTCTTTATGATCTCAGCATCCTCAACTGTAGATAAATCATTATTATCAATGTCAATAGTCTTTAAATAATGAATATATTCTTCCAGCATCAAGATTTCTTGTTGAGATTCATATGAAATATTGCTGGCACAATCACTTGATGTATCATCCAGTGCCACTGTGTCATCAGCATGCTCCTCGGTTTGTTCTACAAGATTTATCTTCCTGTCACAAACATGGCCTTTCTTCCAAGGCTTGTTGCACTTGAAGCAAGTGTTTGTTGCATACTTCTTTGGTGCAACAGGGGCAGAAGGTTTACCAACCTTTTCCAGAGGTTTTTGTTGGTAAGTGGAGGGTTTCTCCAAAGGGGTCCTAGGAATGAATCTTCTTGCATCATACTTATTGTTTAGAAGTATCTCATTGCAAGTATTAATGAAAGAAGAGGGTTCTTTGGAGAACTCAGTCCTAGCCACTATCAAGTCTCTCAGAGACATTGGTAATTTATAGAGGATCCTGTCCATCCATAAATCAAACTCCATATTTGGGTCCATTGCCCTTAAGATTTTTACAAGTTTCATTAAAAACTCAATAGGTTTATCAGTAGAAGAGCTATATCTAGTTTCCTCATACTGCCTTTGTTGAGCCATTCTGAACTTGGAGCCCCCAAATTGTGCTTTAATTAATTTCTTCCAATCCTCCCATGAGTAGTCATTCCCATCCAGGAGAACAGATTCATACCACATCAGGGCAACATTAGTGAGAAAAGAAATTAATTTGGACACAATTTCCTCATCTGGGAGTTTGTAAGAATTTTTTAAATTATCAATTCTGCAAATAAATTGTTGCCAATCAGAAGAAGAATCACCATCAAATGTTGGGTACTGGTTAAGTTTTGGCCAATTCTTTTGATTTGAAGGAGTCTCCTTAGTACTAGCTTGTTTCTGAGTAAGAAGCAGCTGTAATTTCTCTAATTGTGCTGAAATCTCATTGTTTAATCCTTCTGTTGCAGATCCTGGTGCATCATCAGTTTTTGATTGAAACTCAGTGTTGTCAACAGGTATTTCTGGATCTATTTTTATTTTAGATGAACTAGCCACAGGTACTGGTTGAGAATCCTGCACTATATGTTCCTTCACAGAATTGTCAGAATATTTTTGGTCATTTAACAATGAGTTCAATTTTTCTTCAAAGGTTGTTAGTCTTGTTTTCATTCTTGGAAGACTAGATAAACTTTCATTGATAGTTGCAAAAGATAATTGATTTTTATGTTTAAAAGATGAAAAATGGTCACTCAATCTTTTCAGATTTATCTTATCTATCTCTACCTCCTGGCAACAGGCAGATACAGTATCTTTTAGTTTAGACAAATCATTTTTATATTTTGCCATAAAGAAATTTTCTTTTCATGGGTTGCTTTGTAATGAGACAATTCATCAGAGACTCTCTGTGCTTCACTTTTTAATGCTTGATATCCTTGATCAGTTAACAAACTATTATATCTCTGAGTCAATTGCATATTGTTCATTATATGATTTTGCTTGGCAATAATATATCTCAAGTGCTCATCATTAATTCTTGCTACATCTGGAGTGTTTCTCAATAAGGAAACTGAGTAACTTTCCAGACTCTCATAGAACTCAGGGTCAAGAGTTTCATCAATCACAGCCATATCAGGATTAATCATTGAGGTAGCAATTAAAAGTAATGGATTAGATACATGAGATATCTGTCTACTATTCCCAGCCTCTATAGGTCTCAAGGGTTCATCCTGCCTTCCAGATTTACCTGAAGGAACAGAGTCAGCCACAAGAAAAGGCACTTGAGAATCAATAGAGGGACATACCAGGGTTTGCTGGGTATCACCATATTGGGCTTCCTTCTTCTTTTGCCTCCTTGATAAGGGTGGGGAGGAGTGGGGTTGGCCTGGGTGGGCCTTGATGGACCTACCTGAGGTAACTGATTCTGGTTTTGAGCCAAGTAGTCCCACTGAGTGTTGAGCCAGTCCCACTGCCACTTGGACACTTCCACCATCTCTTGGGATTGGGGAGCCAATTGTTGTTGATCCCTGGGAGGAAGAGGTTTCTTCTTCTCTTGGAGAAAAGTATCTGTTCTTTTCACATTTTCTTCCAAGGCATCTACCCTTACCTTTAGTCTCAAGCTGTCTGTCCTTAACTCCTTTATGTGGGTAGACAGATTCTTTACCTGCTGAGACAATGGCATCTTTTTTATCCTGAAGCCTTTTGGAAGCTCTTCTCCTGGGTTTGTCATGGGCTTCTGATCCTGAGTATTGTCCACTAGGATTTCTACTTCTTCCATCTCTACATCCTGTTTGGGGCAAGGATTTATTAGTTTGAGAAATTCTTCTTGTTAAAGGAGAACTTACAGAAGTAGGCTCATCATAATCAATTAAGTCTAGTTATTCTTCACGTGCAGCAAAACCACTTTGATCAGTCATTTTAAGATTCTACTGAAATGAAGGAAAGTGAAAAAATTAATTAGTCTTTATTTTTAATTTTTATTTAACAGAAATAAAATAAAATAAAATCTTTTTAGGATAAAAATCAACTTAAATAAAATTAATAAAAAAAAATTTAAAACCAGGATAATACAATCAACTGTAGAAATAAATTAGAATTTCTATTAATTTTTTATTTTCAGGATTTAAATCAACTAATTTATTACCAGGATTTATTTTCAACTGAAATAATCAAATATGAATCTTTATTAATTAAAAAAAATTATTTTAACTGATCACTTAACTACCAGGACTTAATGTCAACTGAAGTAATTAAATATGAAGTTTTATTTTAAAATTTTATTACTGATCACTTAACTACCAGGACTTAATGTCAACTGAAGTAATTAAATATGAGTTTTATTAATTAAAAAGATTTATTGGATTACCAGGACTCAAAGTCAACTGAAGTAATTAAATGTGAATTATTTATTAATAAAAATATTATTGTCAGGACAATTTGTCAACTGGAACAATTAAAATTTAAATTAATCAGGACAAATGTCAACTGAAAAATTATAATAATTATTTTATTAATAAGAAATATTATTGTCAGGACAATTTTTCAACTGGAACAATTAAAATTCAAATTAATCAGGACAATTGTCAACTGAAAAATTATAATTAATATTAAAATATAGTTATTTTATTACTTCTGGGACTAAGAACAGTTATTGCTCTATTATGGTCAACCAGGAAAAATAAAATAAAAATATAATAATAAAATTAAATTCCAAATTACCAGACACCTCCCCCTGCAAAATGAGCAAATTAATGCCACTTACAGAGTGCTGAGTAAAAGGAAATACGTAGCAAATGAAGAGTGAAGAGTAACCCACAAATAGTAATAACAATAATTACCACAATATATACAATCTTTAGTCAGTATATGAACTTAAGTTTTGGAGCGCGGTTCGATTCCCGTTCGCAGCAAAGCTTTTTATCACGTGACGTATGACGTTGGTTGTTTTCTCGCCTCCACTCGTCCTTTACAGGTACTTGTACGCCGATAGTCCCCTCGATTACGCCTCAAGTAACGTTGTGCTGTCAATATTTCGGAAAGGCCCCCAATTTTCAAGGTTCACTTTTGGTCTAGAAGCTTTGGTACGGTGTTATATGAAGATTTTAAGGATTTATTGGACTCTCAATAATTAGGTACATATTTTCTCAATCAAAGATGATTCTTTTACTTAATAATAAGAGGTAGATTAAAATATTTATATAATTTATAGATTAGAATTACGTCCTTGTAAATACTAAAGATATAAAATATAAGAAATAAGTGTTTAACTTTTGTAGTTGTAGTAATAAGTGAGTTGGTAAAAAGAATGATTAAAAGACAACAAAAAGAGAGGCCTTTTATAGGCAAAGGAGAGACAAAGCACGGCAATAAAATTCTAAAAACAGTAGTATGAGAGAGAGAAAAGAACATTCCAGAAAGAGTATTTCAAATAATAAAGTTATTCTAAAAAGAAGGCGTCAAAAAGATGTATTTACAGAGTATGTCAGAAATACATCAATATATTTAATATTTACTGTAGAAGTCAATCCTAAATAAGAAATGTGAATTTTTTGTATATATTTAATATTATTTGAATATTTAAATCTTATTTTATCTTAATATCTATTTTTTAATATAAAATTTTATTTTTTTCCAACCTGTCAAATGAGCACGGTGTTAGAGAAAAATATAAGGGACAAAATTATATTTTTAATTTTAATTATTTATTTAATTTTTTAATTATAACATTCTGTAATTAGTTAATTTATTATAAATAATTTTAATGTAACTAAATTATAATTAAATAATAATTAAAATTATAAGGTGCGGCTTCATCCAGTAAATAATTAATTATTTCACTGGGTAAGTCTAGTAGCCTGTCTGACACTTTTATTACTTTATTTACTTCCATTTACATTACCTCTTTCCCTCCTCTCCCTATTCTCCTTCTTTCTCCTCTTCTTCTAGACAACTGGCCAATAAATATAGAGCGTTAATACCTCTTAGTCATAGAAGAATTTCACAAATTTTAATATTAATATTTAATTATTAAATTAATTTTGTTGATTTTTGGTTGACTATAATAGTACTCTGTCAGCCAGGCTATCTCAGGAGTCCAGTAATATATACAATAAATTACTGCAATCATATAAAAGAATAACATTATGTAATTAAAAAAAATTATTAAAATAAAATTATAAATATTTTATGAATAAATAAAATAATTACTATACTTAATTCTATTATTAAATAAATTTTATTACTTAAACAAGTATAATATTCTATAATATCATGGCGTAATTTGTATGTATAAATTTATTATTTAAAGTTATTTTATAAGTGCAAATTTAACTTACACTGTAATTATAATTTTAATAATAAAATTTATATAAACTAAATACAACTGATCATATAATACTATCCATAAATATTGGGCACTTCCTTGACCCTTAATTGTGTCACTAAAATTACTAAATTAAAAAAAAATTATTTAATATGATTAAATTTAATTTCTCATGTTAAATAAGTTCCTTTATTAAATCAATTAGTTGTTTCAATTAATTTAATAATTAAATTACTTGAGATAGTTAATATAATTAAATTACCATTGCTTATTGTCAGACAGGCTATTCCAGGAGTCCAGTAAATGATATGTAACTTATAAAACCTGAAAGAGTGGGTAAGAATTGTATTTAATGAATATAAATTAATATTTTATTGCATAATAAAATTATATAAGTATTTTATTATATACAAGTGTTATATTAATTTTATTGGTTATATAAATTTTTATATACATTTAAATTGAACATAATACAATATATTCTACAAATAATGGCGCATTTTTATGTATTTAATAATTATAAATTTATATTTAATTAATTGAAAAACATATATTATAATTATAAGTGTAAAATTGACTTATAATATATTTAAATTAAAAATATTTAAATTTATATATTAAATAACACCTTTCACATAATACTAAACAATAATTAATGACGCTTCTTTTGACCCTTAATTGTGTCAGGAAAAACCAATTAATTAATTTATACTAAATTGTGATTAATTACATGTTGTTGTGTCAAAGTATTTTTTGTTTCACTTAAAATATCCTTAAATAAGACTGTACCATTTGTTTGGAATTATTTTTCTCATAGTTCCTATGTTCCAGTCTTGTTTAGTTATTCACTATTTTTACTTACTGATTTGGGAATTAATGGCGGGAAAATTGGATTCTTAATTGGGGTTTTAATTATTTGTTTCATATTTTTCTCTACATTGTTATGTTTCACTTACTCTTTGATATACTTGTTTTATTCTATTCTAAATATTGTATTTACAAATATAGTGGCGCTTCAGAGGACCCATTGCCTATAAAAGGGCCTTGGATAATCCCCTGTAGCCTCATCACTTATTATACACTCCACAAATTAAATACAATTTTATTACGTTTATATTTTTTATTAGTAATACTATTCTAATTAAAATTCTATATAACAATTTAAAGGTTGCTTTAAGTCTGATAGTAATTAAAAGTGTTTGCCGTGCAGAACCCTTACCTTAAATAATATTATTATTAATAAAGCCTAAGTTTTTGTCATCTCTCAAGTTACTCGCCGTTGTTTTCCTTTTAAATAAATTAAATACTCTATTATAGTTTATTTCTTTTATTTTTTTCCCTTGTCCTCCTCCTTTTCTCCTCTTTTCCTTACCTTCTTCTAGACGACTGACCGACAACTGGGGACCTTTCCAAACGACGACGACAATCGAGCCTGGCGACGAACGACAAAACGCACGGACCACCTAGCAAAAACAAAACTTTTGCCGCGACTGTGTTTTGAACTTGGGTTTGATCTCTTAGGTTTATATTATATTAATTCTTATATTATTTTGAAGTGATTTTTCGATCACTATAGTAAGTTCACCTTTGCACCTCTCACTCATATTACTATATTTTTACTGCAATAACAGTGATTGTGGCTTAATTGCTGATTCACTGAGTGTAAGTGTTCAATTATTAATTTTTTTTTCCTAGTTGACCATTATAGAGTGTTAAATCCTCTTAGTCCTAGAAGAATTGACATTTTTTATTAATACAAATTGAATTATTAATTTAATTTTTTTTATATTATTAATTATTGTTAATTTTGGTTGACTTAAAAGTACTTTGTGCTTAGTCCCAAAATATATTGCCATATTTAATATTGGTAATTAATTGGTTTAATTAACTTGATTGTTTATTCCCAATTTAACCTTGCAATCCATTTTTTTTTAAATTAATTTTTTATAATTATTAATTTATATTGAAAATTTTTTTTTCTATAATTTAATTAATAAAATTTTTTTTATTATTTGGAGCAATTATTAACTAACTTTTATTATTTTTTTTAAAAAAATAAGAAGTAAATTAAAATCTTCCCACTAGTATGTCCAACAATTTGGCTGACAAAATGGATAACATGCAAGTGGATGAAATTGAAATTGACTATGATGCTGACACTGTAAGTTCTTCTAAAGTTGGTCATAAAAAATCTTATGCTAACACAAAGAATTCACATACTGCAGGATGTGGAAATGACAGGAAATGTAAACAAACCAAACCCCCTTCCCCCAGTACCACAGAAGGAAGTAAAGCCTCTAGTACCTCAAGAAAGTCTTCCAAAAGGCTTCAAAATAAAAAAGCTTCCTCTGCCACAACAAATCAGCAACCTGTCCAGTCATATAAAAGAGTTGAAGACAGAAAATATGACGTAAAATGCAAAAGTAGACACCTTGTGGGATCAGGTTCAAGAACTCAGGAACCAGATTCAGGCCCAGGCCCCTCCTCAGTTGCCTCCCAATCAGCCTCAGTCTCAGGCTCAACATTCACAGCCACCCAGATCAACCATCCAAAATCCAAATACTATGGAAGTAGAGCAATGGAAATGGGATTATCTAATGAGTCACTACCAACAGAATGTGCAACACCCTCCTCATCATCAGCCTGGCCCATCCACCTCCTCATCCCTACCAAAAAGGCAGGAGAAAGAAGGCCCAAGCACAATCCCAAACCCAGTCCCAGGGGAAGTTTCCTCCTCTGCCATGGTAAGTAATTTGGTTGATAGTCACTTGGGTATGTTTTCTAATAAATCTTCTTCTGCAGGTAATATTATTGAACATGGTGAAAGAACAGTTAAACCTGTTAAAAGACAGCTTCCTGTAACTAGTAGCCCTATTGATGAAATTAGCAAATTGTCATTTGATGAACCTTTACATTTAACTTCTACATCTTTAATTAATCCTTCTCTTGCAATTAAAAATGATTCTGTTCCCCCTGAAATCTATACCTTAATTGAAAAAACTTCTGAGGAAATATTGAAAGATACCCTTGATTTTAATATTGTGAAAGACAAACATGTGAGAGATGTGTTAATCCATGAAAATGATAGATTAAATAATTTACACTTGCAATGTAAAGTGAGTTCTTCTGTACAAGATACAGCTTATTTAAAAATCAAAGAAACCTTGAATATTGTTCTTAGTCAACAAAAACAAATAAGAAGTGACCATAGAGCTATCTCAGATAGAAATATCAGTCTACATAAGACCTTGAGTGAATTGAAACCCCTTATTGAGAAAAATTATTCACTCAAGAATGAAATAAAATCTCTGCAAAATGAGTTTAAAAAGCTAAAAAATGATTTCCATGCACTAAGTACCAAACACTCAGTTTCTGAGGACAGAAATGTTCTATCTCTTGAAAAAGTAAATGACCAGATGTCTGAAATTCCAAGAATAAGAAACTATGTGTCTGACCTGCAGGAAAAGTTCTCAACCTTAACCATCAATAATGAATTAAATGAGATTTCAGTCAATAAGCTGCATAAAAATAAAGGGAAAAACCTGAGCAAAGTTCATCCTTTCTTCCTCATATTTCAACCATTAAAAAAACTGACAATGAGTCTGTAAAATCTTTTGCTACTAGCAGAAAATCTTGTGATGGTCATGCACCAGCTGTTTCTGTAAATAATGAAATTTATGAACACCTGGCTAGACTTCAGGAATTATTAATAATGAATAATTCAAACCAAAAAGTGGACCATCCCAGTAGTCAGAAAAATTGGCCTAAGTTAGACCAATATCCTACCTTTGATGGTGATTCTTCCTCTGATTGGCAACACTTTATCCAAAGAATTGATAATTTAAAGAGATCTTATAAACTACCTGATGAGGAAATTGTTTCTAAGCTAATTTCTTTATTTTCCAATGTAGCCTTGATGTGGTATGAATCTGTTCTTTTAGATAACAATCATTATACATGGAATGATTGGAAATCCTTGATTGAGAATCAGTTTGGTGGTTCAAAATTCAGGTTAGCTCAACAGAGACTGTATGAAAATACTAGATATGTATCCTCCTCTGTTGAAAAGCCCATTGTTTTTCTGATGAAAATAACAAAAATCCTTAGAGCAATTGATCCAAAGATGGATTATGATATTTGGAGAGATAAAATCTTGTATAAATTACCAAATTCTCTTAGGGATTTGATTGTTGCTAGAACTGAGCATGTAAGGGAAAATTCTTCTTTCATTAATATCTGTAATGAAGTACTACTCAACCATAGATATGAACCAAAGAATTCCCTTAGTAAATCTTATAATGATCAGAATAAACCTTCTACAAAGTTCCCAGAAAAATCTGGTAAGCCCTCTGCCCCAGTTGCACCTAATAAATATGCAAAAAATACTTGTTATAAGTGTAACAAAGCGTGGCAGAAGGGTCATGTTTGTGACAAGAAAATTCATCTTGTTGAACATAATGAAGACACTGATGAAGTTGAACTTGATGTCAATAATTCTTCCAGTGACTGTGAAAGTAATATCTCCTATGACAATGAATCTGTTAAAGATGTTTTAATGTTGGAACATGATGTCCATTATTTAAATAATATATCTGAAGATTGTGTATTGAATTTATCTTCAGTAGAAAATGCTGAGATAATTAAAGATATTACCAACAATTCTATTCCTATATCCCCTTTAAAGGCACCTGTTATCATTAATGGTAAAAATGTTGATGTAGTTCTTGATTCTGGTGCTGGAGGAAGTGTAGTATCTGAAAAAGCTTTGGCTTCAGTAGATAAGGAATATTTGAGTAAATTATTACCTATAACTTCTGAAAAATGGAGAGGGTATGGTTCTACCTTATTTCCTATTGGCAAATACAAAACCTTTGTTTTCTTCAAATATAATGGTGGTTTTGTCAGAGCTATTTGTGAGTTTGTTGTCATGAAAAATGATAATTTGAGCAATTGGTTTATTATGGGAAATGATATTTTAACCATGTTTGGTGTGAAACTGGACCCAGAAAATAATTGCTTTACCTTAGGAATGAATGGGAAAAGGAAATTCAAAATTTCCTCTCCTGGAACTTCTGGGCATTTGTCGAAATCTTGTAACTCACTGATCCAGTGTAAAGGTAGAACAACAACTGAAATGGATGATTTATTACATGAAATAAATACTGCTACTTTTGGTGATCAGTTGATTTGTGAACAAAAGGATTCTATTGTTGCCTCTATTACCTCTTTCCCTATCGCTTTTGCTCATGGTTCTCATGTCTTGGGAATTGTTCTGGAAGAGATGAAAATTACCTTATCCTGTAATTTGAGTGATATTCCTCCTACCCTTAAGAAAAAACCATATCCTGCTTCTCCATCAAAAAGAAAAGATATTGAAGATAATATTGAAACATTATTGAAAATGAATATCATTGAGAAAGTGGATTTCACCCCCAAATATTGTGTCATCTCCCCGGTCTTGATTTCTTATGAAAAAGATAAAGCTAGATTATGTGGAGATTACAGAGCTTTAAATACTATACTGTTGATGATATTTATCCTTTACCCAGAATTAATTCAATACATGCTACCTTGCAAGGTGCAAAATTTATTAGTTGTCTGGATGGTAATAAAGGTTATCATCAAGTTCCAGTTGAGAAAAATTCTCAAAATGTTTTGCTTATTGCTACTCATATGGGAATATATAAGTATGTTAGGATGCCATTTGGCCCTAAAATTGCTCCTTCAGTTTTCCAGAAAGTTATGGATAACACTTTCCATCAAGAAATTATTGAAGGTTGGCTCATGGTTTATATTGATGATATTATTGTTTTTTCTAAAACTTTTGATGAACATATGATTCACTTGAATAGAGTTTTCCAAAAAATGGATTAAATCAATATGACCTTATCTTTAAAAAAGTGTAAATTTGGTTTTCAATCTTTGAAAGTCCTTGGCCATGTTGTGTCAGGCTTACAAATTTGTGTAGACCATAATAAAGTTGCTGCCATTCAAAATGTGAAAGCACCAACTTCTGTAAGAGAAATCCAAAGTTTTTTGGGTATGTGTGGCTATTATAGACAATATATTAAAAATTATCAGGTCATAGCCTTGCCTCTTACAAAACTGACCAGAAAAGATGTTGCTTTTCTCTGGAATAATGACTGTTGAAAAGCGTTTGATACATTAAAAAGTTGCTTAATGACAGCCCCTATATTGGCTCTTCCAGATTTTAACAAGCCATTTGTCCTTTATACAGATGCTAGCTTTATTGGTCTGGGTGCTGCCCTTCACCAAAAGTAAATTATTAATGATAAATCCTCAGAGGTTGTAATTTGTTATATTTCAAGAACCTTAAGAAATAGTGAATTGAAATATGGTGCCACTCAATTGGAGTGCTTAGCAGTTGTTTGGGCTCTTGAGAAACTTCATTACTATTTGGATGACCAAAAATTTGAGTTGGTAACTGACTGTAGTGCTGTGAAGTCCCTCTTAAACCTAAAGACACCTAACAGACATATGTTCAGGTGGCAACTTGCTGTTCAAGAATACAGAGGAAGGATGACAATTATCCACAGAGCTGGAAATGTTCACTCTAATGTTGATATGCTCTCCAGATTGCCTCTACCAAATAATGACTCAAATCCTGCTTATGTACCTGAAGATGATACTGTTCATATACATGGTATATTTATAGTTGATATGGAAGAGGAGTTATTACAATTAATACTGGATTCATATGATAAAGATTTTGATTTAAATAAATTGGTTACTATCTTAAATGATCCTAAGAATGCTTCAATTCAAGCATTAATAAAAACTCTTCCTGCAAAGTACCAAAATGCTTTAAATAAAGGAAAGTTCTCTATTGAAGATGGTTATATATATTATAGAAGGAAGCTTACCAATGTAATTGTTATTCCTCCTTCAATGAAAGAAACTATCCTCAAACTTTGTTATGATGACATATTAGCTGGTCATTTTGATCTTGAAAAAACATTGATTAGAATAAAAAACACTGCATGGTGGGCTAATATGTCTGAAGACACAAAATTATATGTTGAATCTTGTGATTCCTGCCAAAAATCTAAAAGGTTAACAGGTAAGAGAGCAGGGTTATTACAACATATTGAAGCACCTAGTGCTCCCTGGCAAATCATTAATATGGATTTTGTCACTGGTCTTCCTGTTGCAGGTAAAGACAGCTTTAACTCTTGTTGGGTAATAGTGGATAGATTCACAAAAATGTGCAAATTTATTCCAACCCACAAAGATGTATCCACCAAAGAATTAGCTTTCTTATGGTGGTCTTACATGTTTAATATTATTGGTTTTCCAAAAGCCATTATCTCTGATAGGGATCCAAAATTCACTTCTGAGTTTTGGACCTCTTTGATTGATATTTGTGGCTGTGAGTTAAAATTGTCTACAGCTCACCATCCTCAGACTGATGGTCTAGCTGAAAGAATGATTCAAACTCTGGAAGATATGATTAGAAGGTATTGTGCCTTTGGTTTAGAATATAAAGACAATGACAGATTTACTCATGATTGGGTCACTCTTTTGCCTGGTCTTGAATTTGCATATAATAGCACTGTTCATTCTGTCACTGAGAAAAAGCCTTTTGAGCTTTGGTTAGTTTATTTCCAAAACACTCCTGCTCAGATTCTCAATAATAAATTACCTAAGTTGGAACTACACCCTGGTGTAAAATCTTTTATGCAAATGCAACAGCTATGCAGAAAACATGCTCAGAGTTGTATTGATAAAGCATTTGAATATAAAAAGAAAAGATGGGATAAATCCCATAAAGAATACACATTTAACAAGGGTGATGAAGTGTTGATCTCTACTGTCCATTTCAATTTACAAGGTAACCACAAATTAAAAGATCCTTTTGTAGGACCATTTGTTGTTAAAAGAATGGTTGGTGATAATGCAGTAGAAGTTGTATTGTATTCTCCATATGATAGGAAACATCCTGTCTTTCCCATTTCTTTGCTTAAGCCTTACACTTCCAACAGTGACTTATTTCCAAAAAGAAGAGGAAGACCTAAGAAGAACCCTCAGGAAGTCACAGAAACAGCCGAAATTGATAAAATTCTCAATGATAGAATTATCACTTCTGAAAGAGGTACTGAATCTTTATTGAGATATAAGAACAAATCATCTGAACATGATGCATGGATACCTGGCAAGGAAATTTCAAATCTGCCTACTCTGTTGAAAAAATACAAAAAGAAAAAATCTTAGCATTTTTTTTATTGTTTTTTTTAGAGTGAGGGAGCGTCAGCCAGGCTATTCCAGGAGTCCAGTAAATGATATGTAACTTATAAAACCTGAAAGAGTGGGTAAGAATTGTATTTAATGAATATAAATTAATATTTTATTGCATAATAAAATTATATAAGTATTTTATTATATACAAGTGTTATATTAATTTTATTGGTTATATAAATTTTTATATACATTTAAATTGAACATAATATAATATATTCTACAAATAATGGCGCATTTTTATGTATTTAATAATTATAAATTTATATTTAATTAATTGAAAAACATATATTATAATTATAAGTGTAAAACTGACTTATAATATATTTAAATTAATTATTTAAATTTATATATTAAATAACACCTTTCACATAATACTAAACAATAATTAATGACGCTTCTTTTGACCCTTAATTGTGTCAGGAAAAACCAATTAATTAATTTATACTGAATTGAGATTAATTACATGTTGTTGCGTCAAAGTATTTTTTGTTTCACTTAAAATATCCTTAAATAAGACTGTACCATTTGTTTGGAATTATTTTTCTCATAGTTCCTATGTTCCAGTCTTGTTTAGTTATTCACTATTTTTACTTACTGATTTGGGAATTAATGGCGGGAAAATTGGATTCTTAATTGGGGTTTTAATTATTTGTTTCATATTTTTCTCTACATTGTTATGTTTCACTTACTCTTTGATATACTTGTTTTATTCTATTCTAAATATTGTATTTACAAATATAGTGGCGCTTCAGAGGACCCATTGCCTATAAAAGGGCCTTGGATAATCCCCTGTAGCCTCATCACTTATTATACACTCCACAAATTAAATACAATTTTATTACGTTTATATTTTTTATTAGTAATACAATTCTAATTAAAATTCTATATAACAATTTAAAGGTTGCTTTAAGTCTGATAGTAATTAAAAGTGTTTTCCATGCAGAACCCTTACCATAAATAATATTATTATTAATAAAGCCTAAGTTTTTGTCATCTCTCAAGTTACTCGCCGTTGTTTTCCTTTTAAATAAATTAAATACTCTATTATAGTTTATTTCTTTTATTTTCTTCCCTTGTCCTCCTCCTTTTCTCCTCCTTTTCTCCTCTTTTCCTTACCTTCTTCTAGATGACTGACCAACACTTATACTGAATTAAGATTATTTAAAAGCATAAAAATAATTCCTTTTATTTTAATTAAACTCTTTTTAGCTATTTGTATTTCCTCTTTAGATTTCTTTCTCATAGTTCTCATTTTCCATATTCACGTAGTTATTTGTTATATTAATTCTATTCTTTTTTAGGAATTTCTGATGGGAAAATATTTGCTTAATCACGGGTTTATTCTTATTGTTTTTAATTAAATTCTTTTAATTATTTCTTTCACATTATTTTACCTTTTTGTAATTACTATTGGAACGCTCCAGAAGGTCCTCTTGCCTATAAAAGGGCTTTGGAAACCTCTCTGGTAGCTCATTACTTAATATACACTCACTTAAACATCATTTTAATATACTACTTTATTTATTATTTTTATTAGTTCTACATATCTAATTTAAATACTATATAAATAACTATAGGTTTCTTTAAGTCTAATAATACTATCATTGACTGTCGCGCATTGAATATAACTATTAATTATAATATATTACAATTTAAATAATTCTTTACAATTTTGTCATCTCTTCAAATTCTCTCGTCGTCCTCTCTTCTCAAACTACAAATATTATATTATTATTACTCATATTCATAATATCTTATAGTTTCCCCTCCCCCTGTCCCTTTTTCCTCTTCTCCTCCTCCTTCTTCTAGACAACCGGCCGATATACTCTGTACTTAGTCCCAGTAATTGCCATATACAAATTTGGTAATTTTATTGATGTTTGACATTAAAACTTAATTGTTTAGTCCCAATAATAAATTTTATTCTTATATAATTGTCTTTATTTGATTATATTAAATAAATACTTTATATTTAAAATATTTTGTATTTCTTTTTATAAATAAAAATATTTTGATATAAATTTTTTATTATTGTTTTGGTCTCATAAAACTAAAAATATAATTATTAAAAGGAATTATTTAATTAATCTTCCCACTTACATGACTAGCAAGTTGACTGAGAGCATGGATAACCTTCAAGTGGATGAAATTGATGTTGATTGTGAAGCTGATTCTGTAAGCTCTTTAAAATTAATTTATAAAAAATAAATGGCTGATAATAGACCTTCTCTTTATACAGGAAGTAGAAATTTCAGGAGGAGTGGAGTCAATAAACCCCCTTCCCCCAACCATTCAGAAAGAAGTCAAACCTCTGGTCAATCAGGAAACTCCTCTAAAAGGTATAAAAATAAAAAAGATTCCTCTAAACCAGCAGGTCAACAATTTGTCAAGACACATACAGGAGCTGAGAGCAGAAAGTATGAAATATGTCAGCCAGGCTATACCAGGATCCCAGTAAATGATATTTTGATTTATTGGACCTGAAAGATGGCGTAAGAATTGCATTTGATGTATATAAATTAATATTTTATTGCATATTAAAATTATATAAGTATCTTATTAAATATAAGTGTTATATTAATTTTATTTTTATATAAACTATTTATACATTTAAATTAAGCATAATATATTTTATATTCTACAAATAATGGCACATTTTTATGTATTTAATAATTATAAATTAATAATTAAATAATTACAAACATATATTATAATTATATGTGTAAAATTGACTTTTAATTTAATTAAATTAATTAATTAAATTTATATATTAAATAAAACTTTTCATATATTATTAAACAATAATATTGGGCGGGTTTTTGACCCATAATTGTGTCAGAAAAATTATTAAATAAATTAAAACACTTATTTAATAACATAGTATTAAAATCCCCACTTTAAATTACAAATATCATTAAATTAATTATGTTTTTCATTTAAACTAACCATTGAATTAATTAAATAGTTAAAACAATGAATTAAAACTGCTTTAAACTGGATTGAATTGATTGCATGAATTTTTGGTGTGAAAATAATTCCATTTGTTTTACTTAAACCCTTTACATGTCACTATAATGTCTGTTTTGGATTATTTTACCCATTGTTCTCATGTTTCAGACTTACTTGGTTACTAATTATTTTAATTAATTTTTTTGGGAAGTTATGGTGGGAAAATTGGTTAATTACTCATGGGTGTAGTTTATTGTCTCATGTTTTTCTCTCAATCTCTATGTTTAGTTCTATTCCTGTATCTTCTTGTTTCATTTTATTACCCTTTTGTAAGTACTCATTTGTGACACTTCAGAGGGTTCTTTGCCTATAAAAGGCTTTGGATAACTCCTTGTAGCTGCATCATTAATTTTTACACTCAACTCAATTCTATTTTATTTCATTTATTATACCTTTATTAATATTAGTAATCTAAATTAAAAAGTATATAAATATTTCTAGGTTGCTTTAAGTGTAATGATAATTATTTTTGATTGCCATGCATTAAAAGTAACTACTAATTAAATAATTATATTATAATTTAAAAACCCTTACCATTTTGTCAAAGCCCCCAAGAAATTCTTATTGCCTTCTTTTTTAAAATACATATATTTTTTTTATTACTTTACCTTTTTATATTACCTTGTCTTCCTCCTCTCTATCTTCCTTCTCCTTCTTCTCCTTCTAGACAACAGGTTAACAATTGGAAGCCTTTTCAAACGACAACGACGACTGCGATACTTGCGACAAACGACATAATGCACGGACCACCAGAACCAAAAAAGTATAATTTTGCCACAACCTTGTTTCGAACTTTGGTTCAATTGATTTGGTTTATAATAAATTGAATTATATATTATTTTGAAGTGATTTTACGATCACTATAGTAAGTTCACCTTTGCACCTCTCACTAATATTATTGTATTTTTACTGCAATAACAGTGTTTGTGGCTTAATTGCTGATTCATTGAGTGTAAGTTTTCTTTATATTAAATTTTTATTATTATTTTTCCTAGTTGACCATAATAGAGTAACACACTTAGTCCTAGAAGACAATAAAATTTTAATAAATTATTTAATTTATTCTATTAAATCTTTTTTGTTTATTGGTTGACCAAAATAGTACTCAGTACTTAGTCCCAATATTACCATTATATTAATTTTCGGTATTAAATATTTTGTTGACTTATAAAACCTTTGTTGGTTGGTCCCATTTTAATTATTGTTAATTCTTAATAAATAATTGTAATTAAATTTATTTGTATTACATTTTTTGTTAATTAATTGATTTTTTGATAAAAATTTAATTTTTTTTTTGTTAAAAATTCAATAAATTATTTTTTTATTTTGAAATAAAAATTTGAATCATTAAATAATTTTGATTCTATTTTCACAGTTTAAATGTCCAGTAGTTTGGCTAACAGCATGGATAACTTACATGTGGATGAGATTGAAGTGGATGTTGACACTGAATCTGTAGGTTCTTCTAAATTAACTTAAAAAAATTATTCAGCTGACAAATAACCTTCAGGATGTGGAAATGGCAGGAGAAGTGGTAAACCACCCTCACCAAACACCTCTGAAAGAAGAAAAACCTCTAATAAATCAGGACAATCCACTCAAAGGTATAAAAATAAAAAGATACCTCTAACCCAACAAGTAAACAATCTGTCCAGACACATCAAAGAACTGAAGGCAGAAAGCATGAAGTACAAGTCAAGGGTAGACACACTCTGGCAGCAGATGCAGGAGGTATTAAATCCCTAACAGGCTCAACCTCCTCATTTCCCAGCCTCCCAGCCTCAGCCTCAACCTCAGCCCAATCAGGTACCCAGCTCCTTCACACAAAATCAAAGCACTCTTCAGATGGAGAAGTGGAAGTGGGATTACTTGATGAGCCATTACCAACAGAATGTTTAGCAACCAGCAGCTCAACACCATGGCCCATCCAGGACACCAACCTACCATCCAACTTCTCAGCCCCATCCTTATCAGGGAGGCAGAAGAAAGAAGGCACAGGGGAAGTTTCCTCCCTTGCCATGGTGAGTAATTTGTTTGAAAAACATTTTGTTATGTATAATAACAAATTTTCTTCAGGTAACATTGTGGATCCTGGTGAAAGAACAGTTAAACCCTTAAAAAGACAACTTCCTTTAATGAGCAGCCCCAATGATGTAATTAGAAAATTATCATTTGAAGAACCTTTACATTTGACTTCTACTTCTTTAATTAACCCTTCTCTTGCAATTAAGAATGATTCTGTTTCCCCTGAAGTCTATACTTTAATTGAGAAAACTTCTGAAGAAATACTGGAAGATACACTTGATTTTAATGTTGTGAAAGATAAACATTTGAGAGATATGTTAATACATGAGAGTGATAGATTAAATAATTTGCATTTACATTGCAAAGTGAGTTCTTCTGTTCAAGACACTGCTTATTTTAAATTGAAAGACACATTAAATAATGTCCTTGCTCAACAAAAGTCTATTAAATCTGATCACAGATCACTTTCAGATAAATATAGTCACCTACGCAAAATTATTGATGATCTAAAAGATGAAAATACTGCTTTAAAGAATGAAAATATGCTTCTGCATGTAGTAGTTTTAGTACAAGGGAAAGCTAAACACAGGTCAATCAGCAACTGTGCACCTTACAACAACAAGTAACTACAACAAAGCGTGTGCTAAAAATGAACAAAAGACTCTATTCTCCCTACACAGTGCAATGACTGTCAGAAGCGGCCAAAGGGGAAGCAGGGGACAGGAAGAAGCAATGGAGGGAACAAAGAGAATAGAGAGAAAAGAATTTGGATAAATTTCAAGATCAAAACATACCTAAACACAGGTCAATCAGCAACTGTGCACCTTACAACAACAAGTAACTACAACAAAGCGTGTGCTAAAACTATAAGGGACACAATTGTGAGCTGCTGTGGTTAGAATAAGCAGTATTATCAGAAAAGGAAAACAGAAAAGCAAGGAAAGAATCTGAACAAAAGACTCTATTCTCCCTACACAGTGCAATGACTTTCAGAAGCGGCCAAAGGGGAAGCAGGGGACAGGAAGAAGCAATGGAGGGAACAAAGAGAATAGAGAGAAAAAGATTTGGATGGGGAAAACGGAAACAGAAAGCAGAGGCTTGATTATATGACAAAATCCACCATCCAAAACAACAGAAAACTACTTGACGTTGACAAAGACTACTCAATTACAATACAGGAACAAGGGAAAGCACAGGATGAAGGGAAATTAGTCCAGGAAACAGTTCCTTACTATGAGAACAAAAAGGAAAATAAGGTATGTGAGAGAAAGAATAGCTGGAGAAGTAGTTCCCTTGACATGAGAACAAGGGAAAATGGTCAAGGAAGCAGTTCCCACATGGTTACAGTTTGACATTCCAGGTGTGAAAGCATGTCCTTGAGGTCCAGGTCAAGGAATAAAACTCCGGGTGGGAAAGAACAGTTGTCCTCAACTTTTGAGCTTGTATCTCTGTGATTCCTTGGTCAAAATGAACAGGAAAAAAAGATATGAACTTGGAGAATGAGCAGGAAAAGGAGGAAAAAAGCTGGAGGAGATATGGGTCAGGTATTAGATGCAGAAATTTCTACACCCCCTTTTAATACTAGATCCATGAGTTTGAGCAAGTAATTGAGCTTGAATTTTCCTAATGATTTTGTAAGAAGATCAGCAATCATGTGCTCAGTAGAGATATGTTGAAGTTGAAAATGATTGTTGTTGAGACTTTCAGTTATTCAGCAAATTTGAGTATCAACATGTTTGGATCTTTGACAATATCTGAGTGAATCCTTACATTGTGAGATTGAACTGGAATTATCTGCAAGGATTAAGGGTGAAGGAGACTTGGAAATGTTGAAAGAAGTGAGAAGTTTTGTCATCCATATTGCTTCACATCCTGCATCAACAATACCTCTAAATTCAGCTTCAGTACTAGAGATGGTGTCAGCCAGGCTATCTCAAGAGTCCAGTAATTTATATAATAAATTACTGTAATCATATAGAGGAATAACTTTATTTAATTACAAAAAATAATTTAAATAAAATTATAATTATTTTGTGAATAAATAAAATAAATATTATACTTAATTTTATTATTACATAAATTGTATTACATAAACAAATATAATATTCTATAATATCATGGCGTAATTTGTATGTATAAATAAATTATTCAAAATTATATTATAAGTGGAAATTTAGTTTACACTGTAATTACAATTTTAATAATAACATTTATATAAACTAAATACAACTTATCATATAATAATATCCATCAATATTTGGCACTTCCTTGACCCTTAACTGTTTTACTAATATTACTAAATTAATTTAATATGATTAAATTTAATTGCTCATGTTAAAGAAATTCCTGTATTAATTTAATTAGTTGTCCAATTAATTTAATAGTTAATTTACTTGAAATAGTTAACTTACCATTGCTTATACTGAGTGAAGACTATTTAAAAGCGTAAAAATAATTCCTTTTATTTTAATTATACTTTTTTAACTATTTGTATTCCCTCTTTAGAATTCTTTCTCATAGTTCTTATTTTCCATACTCACGTAGTTATTTGTTATATTAATTTTATTCTTTTTTAGAAATATCTGATGGAAACAAATATTTTCTTAATCACAGATTTATTTTAATTGTTTTTAATTAATTTTTTTAATTATTTCTTTCACTTCATTTTACTTTTTGTAATTATATTTGGAGCGCTCTAGAGGGTCCTCTTGCCTATAAAAGGGTTTTAGAAGTCTCTCTGGTAGGTCATCACTTACTATACACTCACTTATCATATTTTAAATATATTTCTTTTATTTACTATTTTTATTAGTTCAATACATCTAATTTAAATACTACATAAATAATTATAGGTTGCCTTAAGATTTATAATACTATTATTGAACTGTCACGCTTTGAACATTTATTATCAATTATAATATTTTAAAATTTAAGTAAACACTTACAACTTTGTCAAATTCAACCATTTCGTCGTCTTACTCCTCTAAACTACAAATCTTTTATTTCATATTACTTTACTATTTTATAATTCCCCTTCCTCCTTTCAATTATCTCTATTCTTTTATTCATTCTTCTAGACGTCTGGCTGATAGATGGTGACAACTTGTTGCTTCTTAGAACTCCAGGAAACAACTCCACCATTTAGCATAACAACATACCCTCCAGTTGAGCACCTTGTGTCAGGATCTCCAGCATAGTCTGTGTCTGAATAAATGAGAGAACAAAGAGAAGGATGATTGGGAATAGGAAATTTTCCACCAAAAGTAAGAGATGATGATGAAGTAGCACAAAGATATCTGAAGGTGTGTTTCACAGCTGCCCAATGTTTGTTTCCTGGCTCAATTAAGTGTTGAGATAGTGCTCCAACTGCAAAAGAAAGATCTGGTCTTGTTGCAACAGATAAATAATTTAGAGCACCAATTGCAGAGCGGTAGTTGATCTTGAGAGCATTGAATTCAGCAATTTCCTCATCAGTGGCTTTGACAGAATAATCATTTGGAGATAAGGGAGTGTAACAGGGATTGCAATTGGCCATATTCCAGTTAGAAAGAACTTTTTCAGCATAAGAATCTTGTGATAGAGAAAGAGTACGTGCTGGTCTATTTCTGGTGAGGCGCATTCCCAAAATCCATGTGGGTAAACCAAGATCATCCATCTCAAATTCAGTTTTAATTTTTGTCTTTCAACCAAAGAAAGTGATTCCCAGTGATAACCATATCATCAACATGTAAATAAATGACACAGATTTGTGATTTATTTCTCTAAACATACACACATTGATCACATTTAAGAGGAGTGAAGTTGAGTTTGCACAAATACTCATTGATACGTGAATTCCAGCAGAAAGGAGCTTGTTTTACTCCATAAAGGGGATGCAAGAGTTGAAAAACTTTACCCTCATTTCCAGAAGTTAAAGTACCTTCAGGCTGCTCCATGTAGACAGTTTCATTGAGGTTTCCCTGAAGAAAGGCAGCCACCACATCCATTTGATGAACATACCAGTCAAAGTGAGCTGCAAGTGAGATAATGGTTCTAAGGAAGGTGATTCGACCAGTTGGAGCAAAGGTTTCATGAAAATATATTCTAAGAATTTGTGCATATCCTTTTACTACACAACGGGCTTTAAAATTCGGAACACCACCATCAGCATTGGGTTTAATCCTGAAGACCCATCTACAACCTATTACATTGGCTTTTTCAGGCCTGGGAACAAGTTTCCAAGTGTTACAGCGCTTAAGTGCTTGATGTTCATGTTTTACAGCCTCTGCCCATTCTGCTGAGTATTTAGAATAGATTTCTTGTTTGTAGCGCTGAGGTTCAGTAATTTCATGAGCTAATAAGGGAGCTTCCAGTGAGAAGGCAAAAGCATTTGCTGCAAATAAACCAAGAGGATCAGGGGAATCAGAGTAAGAATCATGTTGATAGTTGTCATAATAAATTTGACGCAAATGTTCAGGAGTGGAGGTTTCAGCTGATGAAATATCTGAGTCAGGAGAAGAAACTGAGGGTGGAACATAATCAGGATCTGCTGGATTATCAGGTTCAATTGATGAATATAATGGATCAGATTGACTGGAAACTTCTTCATCTGGGACTAAATTAGCATTGGTTGATGGCAATCCTGTTAAATGACCAGGTGAAGGACAGGGTGTTGAATTTGACGGTGTGCCAGACATGTGAGGTTCAGATGGTAAGTAGGAGGAAGCTATTTCAGAATTGGAATCATTTGAAATGTCTTCTGATGAAGGAGGTGAAGTGTGAGATGTAGATGATGAAGAAGAGGCAGGATGAATGGGAACACCAGCAATTAACAAGGATTGAGTGTTGTTGGGTGTTTCATGAACTTGTTTTAGGAGTTGTGACCATTGAACACGCTTGGGGCTTGAGGATATGAAAGGAAAAAAAATTCATTAAATGCTACAGATTTGGCAATAACTACTTTCTTGAGTTCCAAGTCCAAAACACGATAATTTGTTGTTCCTTCTTCATATCCTAACATAGCACACTTTCTGGCATTGGCTGAGAATTTTCCAGGACGCTGAATTTTGTCAAGAAAAGCATAGCATGCACAACCAAAGACTTTAAGATGTAAAATTCTAGGTTTGGAATTGTTCCAGGCTTCAAAGGGAGTTGATTTATTGGGAAGAGCTTTGGTTGGTAACCTGTTTTCAAGATAAACTGAGGTTTTGACTGCTTCAGACCAAATTTCAATTGGAGCATTTGAGTGGAACATCATTGTTTTGGTTTTTTCTGTAGTGATATGGTTTCCTCTCTCAGAAATTGGATTTTGTTGAGGAGTGTAAGGGGCTGTCACTTGAAGAGAAATCCCGTGTTGTTTTAGGAATTTGGTAAGACCAGCATTAATATATTCACCACCACAATCACAAACTAACTTCTTAATCTTAAAACCAGTTTGCAACTCAACTGACGCCTTATATTCTAGAAAATACTTAAATACTTGGGCTTTGGATGGAATGAGATGAACATGACAGTATGAAGTGGCCTGATCTGTGAATTTAAGATAATACTGTGAACCATCAAAGGAAGGAGGCTGAATTTTTCCAGATAAATCTGTGTGTACAAAACTTCAAGAGGATTTTTGGCAGCAGGCAAATGACCAGGAAAGGAAGCATGGGTTTGTTTACCCAAAACACATGGTTCACAGAAATTCATTTCAGACTCAGACAAACTAGAGCTAGATACATCAGAAGCCAATCCATTAAAGAGTTTTTGAATGTATGGGGCGTGAGGATGTCCTAGTCTATTATGCCAAAGAGTCAGAGACTGTGTTGAAGATTTGGCAGTGAGGGCTGATGATGCAGAGAAAGACATGCCTTTTGGGATGATAGAAACTTCAAACAAAGAATTGAAAATAACTCCTCCCATGTAATTCTTTCCATTACGTGTGATAATGAAGTTTGAAATTGTATTAGAGGGAGCAGGAATAAGAATAAAACCAGTTCTCCATAGACATCCAACAGAGATAAGATTTCTGATAAGATCAGGAACATATAATGCGTCAGAGAAGTAGACTTTTCCTTCAAGGCCTCCTGATGCAGCAACTGTTCCTTGTCCAGTGGCAACAATGGATTTGCCTACTCCAGCAAGTTGAAATCGAACATTAGTGGGCTGAAAGGTGATGAAACTGTCTCTGTTATTAAACATGTGACAACTGGCACCAGAATCAATAATTGGAGGAAGATTGGCTGAGTAAGCAGCCATGGATGCAGAGACATTGGTAATGATAATGGGATCTTCTTTTTCAGATGGATGGGCAACAGCTCCAAAAATAAAATGTTTGTCAGAAGGAAAAGAAAAGGTGGAGTTGGCTGTAGGTCCAGGTGATTCTTCTTTTGAGGTGCCTGTTTCAGATATAACAGTGCCATTCTTGGAAGAAGGGGAAAAAGTGTTGGCTTAATTTTTCTTGGGAGGACGGAGTTCAGGATGTTGTGCAAAACAGTGGTTGTCATCATGTCCAATATTTTGGCCATGAACAGAGCAGGATAGTTTGCTACGTGCTTTGGATTTGGATGATTTTGAGGATTTGTGAGATGCGGAATGAGCATTTGCAGTTGACATAACATTGTGAAAATCATCAACTACTTTTTCATCAGAAGCATAATCCAGGAAAGAAGATAAAACATCATCCAGGCGCATATTGTCAATTTCTTGTCTGTCTCTGGTAAGGAGACCACACCAATGTTTGAAGGAAGGAGGAAGAGTAGCAAAGAAGAGATAAATAAGGACTTCCTGAGAAATAATAATCCCAGAGCGGATCATATGAAAGTTAATCTTTTTGAAAGCGTCCACATGAGCTTTGTAATCTCCTCGATCAGAAAGAGAGAGAGTGACCATGGATAAGAAATGAGAGATTCTTGATCCAACTTGGTTGCTGGCATGTCTGCGTGCCAATGCTGTCCACATGGTGTGAGAGGTGGGACATGTATGCACCAGTTTCTTGTTTGCTTCATCAACTCTGGTAATAATTTCATATTTGCACCTGGTGTCATTTCTGATCCATTGTGAAAGTTCAGATTTGGTTTCAGTATCTGCAGGAGAACCATCATTAGTTGGAAGAGGAACAAGAACTTTTCCAGAAACCAAGACAAAGAGGTCCAGAACTTCAAAGTGAAGGCGCATAGTGCTTTCCCAGGTGTCATAGGAGTCATCAGTAAGAAGAGGAATCATTGATCTACTGGAATCCTGGTTAGAGGCCATGATTACGCCGAGTCAACAGCAGGAGATTTGGAGAATGAGAGATGTGAAGTGAGGAGTGATCCAAAATCTGAGAGAAAGGCTGTTTTATTGTTCAGTAAGTGGTTTTGTTGTAAATATACTTGAAGGAGGTGCTTTAAGCAACTGGGCCCATAGCCTATAGAAGGTTTAGAACAAGGGAAAGCTAAACACAGGTAAATCAGCAATTGTGTACCTTACAACAACAAGTAACTACAACAAAGCGTGTGCTAAAACTGAACAAAAGACTCTATTCTCCCCACACAGTGCAATGACTGTCAGAAGCAGCCAAAGGGGAAGCAGGGGACAGGAAGAAGCAATGGAGGGAACAAAGAGAATAGAGAGAAAAAGATTTGGATAAATTTCAAGAACAAAACATACCTAAACACAGGTCAATCAGCAACTGTGCACCTTACAACAACAAGTAACTACAACAAAGCGTGTGCTAAAACTATAAGGGACACAATTGTGAGCTTCTGTGGTTAGAATAAGCAGTATTAACAGAAAAGGAAAACAGAAAAGCAAGGAAAGAACCTGAACAAAAGACTCTATTCTCCCCACAAAGTGCAATGACTTTCAGAAGTGGCCAATGGGGAAGCAGGGGACAGGAAGCAGCAATGGAGGGAACAAAGAGAATAGAGAGAAAAAGATTTGGATGGGGAAAACGGAAACAGCAAGCAGAGGCTTGATTATATGACAAAATCCACCATCCAAAACAACAGAAAACTACTTGATCTTGACAAAGACTACTCAATTACAATACAGGAACAAGGGAAAGCACAGGATGAAGGGAAAGTAGTCAAGGAGACAGTTCCTTACTATAAGAACAAAAAGGAAAATAAGGTATGTGAGGGAAAGAATAGCCGGGGAAGTAGTTCCCTTGAAATGAGAACAAGGGAAAATACAGAAACAAGGGAAAATGGTCGAGGAAGTAGTTCCCACACGGCGACAGTTTGACATTCCAGGTGTGAAAGCACGTCCTTGAGGTCCAGGTCAAGGAATACAACTCCGTGTGGGAAAGAACAGTTGTCCTTGAAGTTTGAGCTTGTATCTCTGTGATTCCTCGGTCAAAATGAACAGGAAAAGAAGATATGAACTTGGAGAATAAGCAGGAAAAGGAGGAAAAGAGCTGGAGGAGATATGGGTCAGGTATTAGATGCAGAACTTTCTACACTGCATAGAGAATTAAGAAAATTGAAAATTGATTCTCAGAATTTGAGTAACAAATGCTCTATAGATAAGGACAAAAATGTTCTATCTATTTCTAGGATTAATGATCAACTATCTTATATTCCTGATTTGAGAAATAAATTATCTAATCTTGAGAAACTATTTTCTGCATTACAGGATGTCCAGGCTACTCATTATCATGAATTAAAAAATATTGCTCAAACTGCTGTTAATCATAATAATAAACAGCTTGAACATTGTGGTTCTTCTCTTCCTTGTAATTTACCAAATTTACCAGCTGAAATTCATTCTGAGAAATTTGTGGCATCAAACAGAAATAATTTAAATGCTCACAATGAGCCAGCTACCTCTGTGAATAATGAAATATCTGAACACATATCAAGACTTCAATAATTGATAACCTTGAATAATTCAAACCATAAGATGGAACATCCCAGTAGCCAGAAAAATTGGCCTAAGTTGGATCAATATCCTACCCTTGATGGTGATTCTTCATCTGATTGGCAACAATTTATTCAAAGAATTGATAATTTAAAGAGATCTTATAAACTACCTGATGAGGAAATAGTTTCTAAGCTAATTTCTTTATTTTCCAATGTAGCCTTGATGTGGTATGAATCTGTTCTATTAGATAACAACCATTATACATGGAATGATTGGAAATCCTAGATTGAGAATCAGTTTGGTGGTTTAAAATTCAGGTTGGCTCAGCAAATACTTTATGAGAATACTAGATATGTATCCTCCTTTGTTGAAAACCCCATTGTTTTTCTTATGAAAGTAACAAAAATCCTAAGAGCAGTTGATCCAAAGATGGATTATGATATTTGGAGAGATAAAATCTTGTATAAATTTCCAAATTCTCTTAGAGATTTAATTGTAGCTAGAACTGAGAATGTGAGGGAAAACTCTTCTTTCATTAACATCTGTAATGAGGTACTGCTCAACCATAGATATGAACCAAAGATTTACCTTGGTAAATCTTATCATGATCAAAATAAACCCTCTACAAAGCCCCCAGAAAAATCTGGTAAACCCTCTGCCCCAGTTGCACCTAAAAAATATGCAACAAATACTTGTTATAAATCTAACAAACCATGGCAAAAAGATCATGTTTGTGACAAGAAAATTCATCTTGTTGAACAAAATGAAGACATTTATGAAGCTGAAATTGATATCAATAATTCTTCTAGTGACTGTGAAAGTAATATCTCCTATGACAATGAATCTGTTAAAGATGTTTTAATGTTGGAACAGGATGTCCATAATTTAGATAATATATCTGAAGAATGTGTCTTGGATTTATCTTCAGTGGAAAATGCTGAAATAATTAAAGATATTACTAACAATTATATAGCCATATTCCCTTTGAAAGCACCTGTTATCATTAATGGTAATCATGTTGATGTAGTTCATGACTCTGGTGCTGGAGGAAGTGTAGCATCTGAAAAATCTTTAGCTTCAGTAGATAAGGATTATTTGAGTAAATTATTACCTATAACTTCTGAAAAATGCAGAGGGTATGGTTCTACCTTAATTCCTATTTGCAAATACATAACCTCTGTATTCTTCAAATACAATGGTGGTTTTGTCAGAGCTATTTGTGAATTGGTTGTGATGAAAAATGATAATTTAAGCAATTGGTTTATTATGGGTAATGATATTTTAACCATGTTTGGTGTAAAATTGGACCCAGCAAATAATTCCTTCACCTTGGGATTGAATGGAAAAAGAAAATTCAAAATTTCCTCCCCTAGGAAACCTTCTGGGAATCTGTTAAAGTCTTGTAACTCACTGATCCAGTGTAAAGGCAGAACAAAAATTGAAATGGATGATTTATTAAATGAAATAAATTCTGCTTCTTTTGGTGATCAGTTAACTAGTGAACAAAAGGATTCTATTATTGCCTCAATTACCTCTTTCCCTATGGCTTTTGCTCATGGTTTTCATGTCTTAGGAAGTGTTCAGGAAGAAATGAAAATTACCTAATCCTGTAACTTGAGTGATATTCCTCCTAGTCTTAAAAAAACTATATCATGCTTCTCCAACAAAAAGAAAGGATATTGAAGATAATATTGCCAAATTATTAAAAATGAATATCATTGAGAAATTGGATGTCACCCCCAAATATTGTGTCATCTCCCCAGTCTTGATTTTTTATGAAAAGATAAGGCTAGATTATGCGGAGATTACAGAGCATTAAACACTTATACTGTTGATGATATTTATCTTTTACCTAGAATTAATTCAATACATGCTACCTTGCAAGGTGCAAAATTTATTAGTTGTCTGGATGGTAATTAAGGGTATCAACAAGTTCCTGTGGAGAAAAATTCTCAAAATTGTTTGCTTATTGCTACTCATATGGGAATATATAAGTATGTTAGAATGCCATTTGGCCCTAAAAATTCCCCTTCAGTTTTTCAAAAAGTCATGGATAACACTTTCCATCAGGAAATAATTGAGGGACGACTCATGGTGTATATTGATGATATCATAGTTTTCTCTAAACCTTTTGATGAACATATGGTTCATTTAAATAGGGTTTTCCAAAAAATTGATTAAGTCAATTTGACCTTTTTCTTGAAAAAGTGTAAATTTAGTTTTTAATCTTTGAAAGTCTTTGGCCATGTTGTGTCAGGCCTACAAATTTGTGTAGACCACAACAAAGTTGCTGTGATTCAAAAGGTAATAGCATCTACTTTTGTAAGAGAAATCCAAAGTATTTTGGGTATGTCTGGCTATTATAGAAAATATATTAAAAATTATCAGGTTATAGCCTTGCCTCTTACCAAACTAACCAGGAAAGATGTTGCACTCATCTAGAATATTGACTGTCAAAAAGATTTTGATACATTAAAATGTTGCTTAATGACAGCCCCTATCTTAACTCTTCCAGATTTTAACAAACCATTTGTCCTGTATACAGATTCTAGCTTTGTTTGTCTGGGTGCTGCACTCCACCAGAAACAAATTATTAATGATAAATCCTCAGAGGTTGTAATTTGTTATGTTTCAAGAACCTTGAAAAATAGTGAATTGAAATATGGTGCCACTCAATTAGAGTGCTTAGTAGTTGTTTGGGCTCTTGAGAAGCTTCATTACTATCTAGATGACCAAAAGTTTGAATTGGTAGCTGACTGTAGTGCTGTGAAGTCCCTCTAAAACCTGAAAACACCTAAAAGACATAAGTTCAGGTGGAAACTTGCTGTTCAAGAATACAGAGGATGGATGACAATTATCCATAGGGCTGGAAATGTTCACTCCGATGTTGACATGTTGTCCAGACTGCCTCTGCAAAATAATGACTCCAATCCTGCTTATGTACCTGAAGATGATACTGTTCATATCAATGGTATATTTATAGTTGATATGGAAGAAGAGTTATTACAATTAATACTGGATTCATATGATAAGGATTCTGATTTAAATAAATTAGTAACTATCTTAAATGATCCTAAGAATGCTTCAATTCAAGCATTGATTAAAACTCTTCCTGCAAAATATCAAAGTGCTTTGTTTAAAGGAAAATTTTCTATTGAAGATGGTTATATATATTATAGAAGAAAGCTTACTAATGTAATTGTAATTGCTCCTTCTATGAAAGAAACTATCCTCAAACTTTGTCATGATGACATATTAGCTGGTCATTTTGATCTTGAAAAAACAATTATTAGAATCAAAAACACTGCTTGGTGGGCTAATATGTGTGAAGATACAAAATTATATGTTGAATCGTGTGATTCCTGCCAGAAATACAAAAGGTTGACAGGTAAAAGAGCAGGGTTATTACAACATATTGAAGCACCCAATGGTCCTTGGCAAGTAATAAACATGGATTTTGTCACTGGTCTTCCTGTAGCAGGTGAAGACATTTATAACTCTTGTTGGGTAATAGTAGATAGATTCACAAAAATGTGCAAGTTTATTCTTACCAACAAAGATGTATCCACAAAAGAATTAGCTTTCTTATGGTGTTCTTACATGTTTAATATTATTGGTTTTCCAAAATCCATTATCTCTGATAGAGATCCAAAATTAACTTCTGAGATTTGGACCTCTTTAATGGATATTTGTGGCTGTGAGTTTAAGTTGTCTACAGCTCACCATCCTCAGACAGATGGTGTAGCTGAGAGAATGATTCAAACTCTGGAAGATATGATTAGAAGGTATTGTGCCTTTGGATTAGAATATAAAGACAATGACAGATTTACTCATGACTGTGTCACTCTATTGCCTGGTCTTGAATTTTCATATAATAGCACTGTTCATTCTGTCACTGAGAAAAAGCCTTTTGAGCTTTGGTTAGGTTATGTCCCAAACACTCCTGCTCAGATTCTTAATAATAAATTACCTAAGTTGGAACTACACCCTGGTGTAAAATCTTTTATGAAAATTCAACAGCTATGCAGAAAACATGCTCTAAGCTGTATTGATAAAGCATTTAAATATGAAAAGAAAAGATGGGATAAATCCCATAAAGAATACACATTTAACAAGGGTGATGAAGTGTTGATATCTTTTGTCCATTTCAATTTACAAGGTAACAACAAATTAAAAGATCATTTTGTAGGACCATTTGTTGTTAAAAGAATGGTTGGTGATAATGCAGTAGAAGTTGTATTGTATTCTCCATATGATAGGAAACATCCTGTCTTTCCCATTTCTTTGCTTAAGCCTTATACTTCCAACAGTGACTTATTTCCAAAAAGAAGGGGAAGACCTAAGAAAAACCCTCAGGAAGTCACAGAAACTGCAGAAATTGATAAAATTCTCAATGATAGAATTATCAGTTCTGAAAGAGGTACTGAATATCTTTTTAGCTATAAGAACAAATCATCTGAACATGATGCATGGATACCTGGCAAGGAGATTTCAAATCTTCCAAATAAGTTAAAAAAGTACAAATAGTAAAAATCATAGCATCTTTTTTTATTTTTTTTAGAGCGAGGGAGTGTCAGGCAGGCTATATCAGGAGCCCAGTAAATGATATGTTGATTTATTGGACCTGAAATAGGGCTTAAGAATTGCATTTGATGTATATAAATTAATATTTTATTGCATAATAAAATTATATAAGTATCTTATTAAATATAAGTGTTATATTAATTTTATTGTTATATAAATTATTTATACATTTAAATTAAGCATAATATATTTTATATTTATTGGCCAGTTGTCTAGAAGAAAGAGAAGAAGATAGGAGGGAAGGCAAAATAAAGGAGTAGGATAAAGTATACAAATGAGAAGAGTATTTTTTCAAAAGAGGGGGGCGACAAAGTAAATTGGAGTCTTGACACAATTGTAAGGAATTATTTAAATTGTAATATATTGTAACTAATAGTTATATTAAAAGCGTGACAATCAATGATAGTTATTATTTAACTTAAAGCACCCTATAATTATTTATATAGTATTTTAATTAGAAATGTAGGACTAATAAAAATAATAAATAAACATAGTATATTTAAAATATATTTAAGTGAGTGTATAATAAGTAATAAGCTACCAGAGAGGTTTCCAAAACCCTTTTATAGGCAAGAGGACCTTCTGGAGCGTCCCAATAGTACTTACAAAAAAGTAAAATAATGTGAAATTAATAATTAAAAGAATTTAATTAAAAACAATAAAAATAAACCCGTGATTAAGCAACTATTATTTTTCCCATCAGAAATTTATGAAAAAGAATAGAATTAATATAACAAATAACTATGTGAGTATGGAAAATGAGAAATGTGAGAAAGAAATCTAAAGAAGGAATACAAATAGCTAAAAAGGTTGAATTAAAACAAAAGGAATTATTTTTATCCTTTTAAAAAATCTTAATTCAGTATAAGAAAAGGTAATTTAATTATTGTAACTATTTCAAGTAATTTAATTATTAAATTAATTTAAACAACTAATTAATTTAATAAAGTAACTTATTTAAAATGAGAAATTAAATTTAATCATATTAAATAGAATTATTTAATTAATTTAGTAATTTTAGTGACACAATTAAGGGTCAAGGAAGCGCCCAATATTTATGGATACTATTATATGAACAGTTGTATTTAGTTTATATAAATATTATTATTGAAATTGTAATCACAGTGTAAGTTAAATTTACACATAAAATATAATTTTAAATAATTTATTTATACATACAAAGTGCACCATGATATTATAGAATATAATATTTGTTTATGTAATAAAACTATTTTAATAATAAAATTAAGTATAGTAATTATTTTATTTATTCATAAAATATTTATAGATTATTTTAATAATTTTTTATAATTACATAATGTTATTCCTTTATATGATTGCAGTAATTTATTATATAAATTACTGGGCTCCTGAGATAGGCTGGCTGACACTCCCTCGCTCTAAACAAACAATAAAAAAAATGCTAAGATTTTTTCTTTTTATACTTTTTTAACAGGGTAGAGAGATTTGAAATTTCTTTTCCAGGTATCCATGCATCATGTTCAGATGACTTGTTCTTATATCTCAACAAATATTCAATACCTCTTTCAGAAGTGATAATCCTATCATTGAGAATTTTATCAATTTCTGCAGATTCAGTGACTTCTTGAGGGTTTTTCTTAGGTCTTCCCCTTCTTTTGGGAAATAAGTCACTGTTGGAAGTATAAGCATTAAGCAAAGAAATGGAAAAACAGGGTGTTTTCTATCATATGGAGAATACAATACAACTTCTACTGAATTATCACCAACCATTCTTTCAACAACAAATGGTCCTACAAAAGGATCTTTTAATTTTTTGTTACATTGTAAATTGAAATGGACAGTAGAAATCAACACTTCATCACCCTTTTTAAATGTGTATTATTTATGGGATTTATCCCATCTTTCCTTTTCATATTCAAATGCTTTATCAATACAGCTTTGAGCATGTTTTCTGCATAGTTGTTGCATTTGCATAAAAGATTTTACACCAGGATGTAGTTCCAACTTAGGTAATTTATTATTGAGAATCTGAGCAGGAGTGTTTGGAACATAACCTAACCAAAGCTCAAAAGGCTTTTTCTCAGTGACAGAATGAACAGTGCTACTATATGAAAATTCAAGACTAAGCAATAGAGTGACCCTGTCATGAGTAAATCTGTCATTGTCTTTATATTCTAAACCAAAGGCACAGTACCTTCTAATCATATCTTCCAGAGTTTGAATCTTTCTTTCAGCTAGACCATCTGTCTGAGGATGATGAGCTGTAGATAACTTTAACTCACAGCCACCAATATCCATCAAAGAGGTCCAAAACTCAGAAGTAAAGTTTGGATCTCTATCAGAGATAATGGCTTTTGGGAATACAATAATATTAAACATGTAAGACCACCATAAGAAAGCTAATTCTTTTGTGGATACATCTTTGTGGGTAGGAATAAATTTGCACATTTTTGTGAATCTATCTACTATTACCCAACAAGAGTTATAACTGTCTTTACATGCTACAGGAAGACCAGTGACAAAATCCATGTTAATTATTTTCCAAGGAGCATTAGGTGCTTTAATATGTTGTAGTAAACCTGCTTTCTTACCTGTCAACCTTTTAGAATTCTGGCAGGAATCACAAGATGCAACATATAATTTTGTATCAACAGACATATTAGCCCACCAAGCAGTGTTTTTGATTCTAATCAATGTTTTTTCTAGATCAAAATGACCAGCTAATATGTCATCATGACAAAGTTTGAGGATAGTTTCTTTCATAGAAGGAGGGATTACAATTACATTAGTAAGCTTTCTTCTATAATATATATAACCATCTTCAATAGAAAATTTTCCTTTCATCAAAGCACTTTGATATTTTGCAGAAAGAGTTTTAATCAATGCTTGAATTGAAGCATTCTTAGAATCATTTAAGATAGTAACTAATTTATTTAAATCAGATTCCTTATCATATGAATCCAGTATTAATTGTAATAACTCTTCTTCCATATCAACTATAAATATAACATGGATATGAACAGTATCATCTTTAGGTACATAAGCAGGATTGGAGTCATTTTTTGGCAGAGGCAGTCTGGAAAACATGTCAACATTGGAGTGAACATTTCCAGCCCTATGGATAATTGTCATCCATCCTCTGTATTCTTGAACAGCAAGTTTCCACCTGAACTTATGTCTATTAGGTGTTTTCAGGTTTTAGAGGGACTTCACAGCACTACAGTCAGCTACCAATTCAAACTTTTGGTCATCTAGATAGTAATGAAGCTTCTCAAGAGCCCAAACAACTACTAAGCACTCTAATTGAGTGGCACCATATTTCAATTCACTATTTCTCAAGGTTCTTGAAATATAACAAATTACAACCTATGAGGATTTATCATTAATAATTTGTTTCTGGTGGAGGGCAGCACCCAGACCAACAAAGCTAGCATCTGTATACAGGACAAATGGTTTGTTAAAATCTGGAAGAGCTAAGGTAGGGGCTGTCATTAAGAAACATTTTAAAGTATCAAAAGCTTTTTGACAGTCACTATTCCAGATGAATGCAACATCTTTCCCAGTTAGTTTGGTAAGAGGTAAGGCTATGACCTGATAATTTTTAATATATTGTCTGTAATAGCCACACATACCCAAAAAACTTTGGAATCATCTTACAGAAGTTGGAGCTTTCACATTTTGAATTGCAGCAACTATGTTTTGGTCTACACAAATTTGTAGGCCTGACACAACATGGCCAAGGACTTTCAAAGATTGAAAACCAAATTTACACTTTTTAAAGGACAAGGTCATATTGATTTCATCCATTTTTTGAAAAACTCTATTCAAGTGAACCATATGTTCATCAAAAGTTTTAGAAAAAATTATGATATCATCAATATACACCATGAGCCATCCTTCAATTATCTCCTGATGGAAAGTGTTATCCATGACTTTCTGGAAAAGTGAAGGGGCATTTTTGGGGCCAAATGGCATTCTAATATAATTATATATTCCCATATGAGTAGCAATAAGCAAACAATTTTGAGAATTTTTCTCAACTGGAATTTGATGATACCCTTTGTTACCATCCAGACAACTAATAAATTTTGCACCTTGCAAGGTAGCATGTATTGAATTAATTCTGGGTAAAGGATAAATATCATCAACAGTATAAGTTTTTAATGCTCTGTAATCTCCACATAATCTAGCCTTATCTTTTCATAAGAAATCAAGACTGGGGAGATGACACAATATTTGGGGGTGACATCCACTTTCTCAATGATATTCATTTTTAATAATGTGGCAATATTATCTTCAATATCCTTTCTTTTTGTGGTAGAAGCAGGATATAGTTTTTTTAAGACTAGGAGAAATATCACTCAAGTTACAGGATAAGGTAATTTTCATTTCTTCCTGAACACTTCTCAAGACATGAGAACCATGAGCAAAACCCATAGGGAAAGAAGTAATTGAGGCAAAAATAGAATCCTTTTGTTCACTAGTTAAATGATCACCAAAAGAAGCAGAATTTATTTCATTTAATAAATCATCCAACTCAATTGTTGGTCTGCCTTTACACTGGATCAGTGAGTTCCAAGACTTTAACAGATGCCCAGAAGGTTTTCTAGGGGAGGAAATTTTGAATTTTCATTTTCCATTCAATCCCAAGGTGAAGCAATTATTTGCAGGGTCCAATTTCACACCAAACATGGTCAAAATATCATTACCCATAATAAATCAATTGCTTAAATTATCATTTTTCATGACAACGAATTCACAAATAGCTCTGACAAAACCACCATTGTATTTGAAAAATACAGAGGTTATGTATTTGCCAATAGGAATTAAGGTAGAACCATACCCTCTCCATTTTTCAGAAGTTATAGGTAATAATTTACTCAAACAATCCTTATCTACTGAAGCTAAAGCTTTTTCAGACACTACACTTCCTCCAGCACCTGAATCAAGAACTACATCAACATTTTTACCATTAATGATAACAGGTGCCTTCAAAGAGGATATGGCTATAGAATTGTGAGTAATATCTTTAATTATCTCAGCATTTTCTACTGAAGATAAATGCAATACACAATCTTCAGATATATTACCTAAATAATGGACATCCTGTTCCAACGTTAAAACATCTTTAACAGATTCATTGCCATAGGAGCTATTACTTTTACAGTCACTAGAAGAATCATTGACATTATTTTCAGCCTCAACAGTGTCCCCATTGTGTTCAACAAGATTAATTTTCTTGTCACAACATGACCCTTTTGCCATGGTTTGTTACATTTATAACAAGTATTTGTTGCATATTTTTTAGGAGCAACTGGCAAAGAGGGTTTAACAGATTTTTCTGGGGTCTTTGTAGAGGGTTTATTTTGATCATGATAAGATTTACCAAGGTAAATCTTTGGTTCATATCTATGGTTGAGCAGTACCTCATTACAGATGTTAATGAAAGAAGAGTGTTCCCTCACATGCTCAGTTCTAGCTACAATTAAATCTCTAAGAGAATTTGGAAATTTATACAAGATTTTATCTCTCCAAATATCATAATCCATCTTTGGATCAACTGCTCTTAGGATTTTTGTTACTTTCATAAGAAAAACAATGGGTTTTTCAACAGAGGAGGATACATATCTAGTATTCTCATAAAGTCTTTGCTGAGCCAACCTGAATTTTGAACCACCAAATTGATTCTCAATCAAGGATATCCACTCATTCCATGTATAATGGTTATTATCTAATAGAACAGATTAATACCACATCAAGGCTACATTGGAAAATAAAGAAATTAGCTTAGAAAAAATTATCTCATCAGGTAGTTCATAAGATCTCTTTAAATTATCAATCCTTTGTATAAAGTGTTGCCAATCAGATGAAGAATCACCATCAAAGGTAGGATATTGATCCAACTTAGCCCAATTTTTCTGGCTACTGGGATGTTCAATCCTATGGTTTGAATTATTGAAGGTTATCAGTTCTTGAAGCCTTGAAAGGTGTTCAGATATTTCATTATTCACAGAGGCAGCTGGCTCATTGTGAGCATTAAATTTATTTCTGTTTGATGCAATAGATTTTTCAGAATGAATTTCAGCTGGTAAAATTGGTACATTACAAGGGAGAGAAGAACTACTCTGTTCAGGCTGTTTATTATTATGATTAACAGCAGTTAGAACAATATTTTTTAATTCATGATAATGAGTAGCCTGGACAGCTTGTAATGCAGAAAATAGTTTCTCAAGGTCAGATAATTTATTTCTCAAATCAGGAATGTAAGATAGTTGATCATTAATCCTAGAAATAGATAAAACATTTCTGTCCTCATCTACAGAGCATTTATTACTCAAATTCTGAGAATCAATTTTCAATTTTCTTAATTCACTGTGCAAAAGCATATTGTCATTCTTTAAAGCAGTATTTTCATCTTTTAGATTATCAACAGTTTTGCGTAGGTGACTATATTTATCTGAAAGTGATCTGTGGTCAGCTTTAACAGACTTTTGTTGAGAAAGGACATTATTTAATGTGTCTTTCAATTTGAAATAAGCAGTGTCTTGAACAGAAGAACTCACTTTGCAATGTAAATGCAAATTATTTAATCTATCACTCTCATGTATTAACATATCTCTCAAATGTTTATCTTTCACAACATTAAAATCAAGGGTATCTTTCAATATTTCCTCAGAAGTTTTCTCAATTAAAGTGTAGACTTCAGGGAAAACAGAATCATTCTTAATTGAAAAAGAAGGGCTAATTAAAGAAGTAGAAGTCGAATGTAAAGGTTCATCAAATGATAACTTGCTGATTAAATCAATGGGGCTACTTATTAAAGGAAGTTGTCTCTTCAATGGTTTAATTGTTCTTTAAGGGTCCACATTATTACCTGAAGAGGATTTGTTATTATATATACCAATGTGCTTATCAAAAAAATAACTTACCATGGCAAGGGAGGAAACTTCCCCTGTGCTTTCTTTCTTCTGCCCCCCTGATAAGGATGGTGCTGAAGAGATGGATTGTAGTTTGGTGTCCTGGATGGGCCAGGGTGTTGATCTGGTTGCTGAACATTCTGTTGCTAATGGCTCATCAAGTAATCCCATTTCCACTGTTCCACTTGCAGAGTGCTTTGATTTTGCATGAAGGAGCTGGGTGCTTGATTGGGCTGAGGTTGAGGCTGAGGCTGGGAAGCTGGGAAATGAGGAGGTTGACCCTGTTTGGGATTTACTAACTCCTTCATCTGCTGCCAGAGTGTGTCTACCCTTGCCTTGTACTTCATGCTTTCTGCTCTCAGTTCCTTTATATGGCTTGACAGATTGTTTACCTGCTGTGTTAGAGGAATCTTTTTTATTTTTATACCTCTGAGTGGATTGTTGTCAGCCAGTTGTCTAGAAGAAGGTAAGAAAGGGAGAAGGAAAAGAGGAGGAAAGGAAAATAGGCAAGAAAGATTTATAGAAAATAAAAGAAATAGAATAATAATTGATTTAAAGAGAGGCAACAACGAGTTACTTGAGGGATGACACAAAATGAGGTTTTATTTAGTAACAATATTATTCAAAGTAAGGGTTCTGCGCGGCAAACACTATAATTACTATCAGACTTAAAGCAACCTGTAAATAGTTATATAGAATTTAAATTAGAATTTTAATGCTAATAAAAATAATAATAAAACGTATTATATTGACAGTTTGTTCAGAGTTGGTTTGTATAGTAAGTGATGAGGCTACAGGGGATTATCCAAGGCCTTTTTATAGGCAATGGGTCCTCTGAAGCACCACTACATTTGTAAATACAAGAATCATAATAAGATGAAACAAGAAAATAAAAGAATAAGTGAAACATAACAATTTTTAGAAAAATATGAAACAAATAATTAAAACCCCAAATAAGAACCAAATTTCCCCACAACTAATTCCCAAATACGTAAGTAAAAATAGTGAGTAACTAAACAAGCCTGAGACATAGGAACTATGAGAAAAATAATTCAAAACAGATGGTACAGTCTGCTTTAAGGGTTTTTAACTGAAACAAAAAAAAATATATTGACACAAAAAATATGGAATCAATTTTAATTCAGTATAAAGAAATTAATTAATTGTTCCAACTATGTAATTAAATAATTAATTTAAATGAAACAAGTAATTAATTTATTACTACATTAAGTTGAGAATTATAATACTATTTTATAAAATAAGTATTATAATTTATTTAATTTTTTATTGACACAATTAAGGGTCCAAAAACAGCGGCAATAATTATGGATAATTTTCAAGGTACGCTCTTGGTCTAGAAGATTTGGTACAGAGTTTTTCAAGGATTTTAAAGGTTTTAAATGAACTCTCAAAAATTGGTATGTATTTCTTAATCTAAATGATTTATTACTCAAATATAAGAGGTAGATTTTTAAATATTAATATAATTTATTGATTAGAATTACGCTCTTGTAACTACTAATGTGATAAAATATAAAAATAAGTATGGTGTTGTAAATAGTAATACTAAAGTAAGGTGATAAAAAAGAATGGTTTGAAAAAGCACACAATCAGAGGCCTTTTATAGGCAAAATATGAGGAAATAAAATGTAAGGAATTTACACTGTCTACTGTGAGTGTGAGAGAAAAGAATGACAAGAAAAAGGAGTACATAAATGACATAAGAAAGTAATATATTAGTACGTCAACAATAGCATCAAATTTATTAGCAACAAAGTTTGAATTTCTTGGACTGTCACAATTATTACATAATAAATAACCAATTACATTAATTTCACGGGATTCCAGATCTCTCACTGAGGTAATAAAATTGTTTTTAAGTTTTTATATTATAAATTTATTATTAATTTTACTCCCTTTGACATATACTTTTGAGCACGGTGTTAGGGAGTAAAATTGTAAGGGACATTTTATATTATTTATTTATACTACTTATTTTACTTAACTTTAGTTAATTGTAAGTACTACTTAAGTAAATAAATAAAAAATTATTATTAAGAAGAAAGGTGTGGCTTCAACTGAGTAAAATAATTAATTATTTTACCGGGTAAGTCTAGTAGCCTGGCTGACACTCCCTCACTCTAAAAAAACAATAAAAAAAAATGCTATGATTTTTTCTTTTTATACTTTTTTAGTAGAGTAGGAAGATTAGATATCTCCTTCCCAGGTATCCAAGAATCATATTCAGATGATTTATTCTTGAATCTCAATAAGTATTCTGTACCTTTTTCAGCAGTGACTATTCTGTCATTTAGAATTTTTTCAATTTCTGCTGTTTCAGTGATTTAATTTGGGGTTTTCTTTGGTCTTCCCCTCCTTTTTGGAAATAAATCACTATTGGATGTGTAAGGTTTCAAAAGAGATATTGGAAAAAGAGAATGTTTTCTGTCATATGGAGAATACAGAATAACTTCGACTGCATTATTTCCAATCATTCTTCTGACAACAAATGGACCAACAAATGGATCTTTCAATTTGTTATTACCTTGTAAATTGAAGTGGACTGTAGAAATCAACACTTCATCACCCTTTTTAAAAGTGTATTCTTTATGGGATTTGTCCCATCTTTTCTTCTCATATTCAAATGATTTTTTAATACATTTTTGAGCAGGATTTCTACATAGTTGTTGCATTTGAAGAAAAGATTTTACACCAGGATGTATATCCAATTTGGGTATTTTGTTATTGAGAATTTGGGCAGGAGTATTGGGAACATATCCAAGCCAGAGCTCAAAAGGCTTCCTTTGAGTAACAGAATGAACAGTGCTATTATAAGCAAATTCTAACCCAGGAAGTAAGGTAACCCAATCATGAGTGAATCTGTAAATATCTTTATACTCAAGGCCAAAGGCACAATATCTTCTTATCATGTCCTCTAAAGTCTGAATCATTCTTTCAGCTAAACCGTCAGTCTGAGGGTGATGGGAAGTAGAAAGTTTCAGATCACAACCACAAACATCCATCAGAGACATCCAAAATTCAGAAGTAAATTTAGGGTCTCTGTCAGAGATTATGGCTTTAGGAAAACCAGCAGTATTAAACATATGAGACCACCATAAGAAAGCTAATTCTTTAGTGGAAACATCCTTGTGGGTAGGGATAAATTTACACATTTTTGTGAATCTGTCCACAATAACCCAACAAGAGTTATAACTGTCTTTACCAGCAATAGGTAATCCTGTTACAAAATCCATGTTTATTATTTTCCATGGAGCATCAGGAGGCTCAATATGTTGCATTAATCCTGCTCTTTTATCAGTTAATCTTTTTGATTTTTGGCAAGAATCACAAGATTCAACATATAATTTTGTGTCTTCAGACATATTAGCCCACCAAGCAGTGTTTTTAATTCTGATCATTGTTTTGTCAAGATCAAAATGTCCAGCTAATATGTCATGATGACAAATTTTCAAGGAGATTTCTTTCATAGAAGGAGGAATAACAATAACATTACTCAACTTTCTTCTATAATATAGATATCTTTCATAAATTGAAAATTTACCTTTTTCCAAAGCTTTTTGGTACTTTGGTGGAAGGGTTTTAATTAATGCTTGTATTGAAGCATTCTTTGGATCATTTAATATGGTGCATAACTTTTTCAAGTCAGTGTCCTTATCATATGATTCCAGAATAAGCTGTAATAGCTCTTCCTCCATATCAACCACATATATCCCATGTATATGAATAATTTTGTCCTCAGGATCATACGCAGGATTAGAGTCATTATTTGGCAAAGGTAACCTAGATAACATATCCACATTTGAGTTAACAATACCAGCCCTATGAATAATTGTCATTCTCCCTCTGTACTCTTGAACAGCCAACTGCCATCTGAACATATGTCTGTTAGGTGTTTTCAAGTTTAAAAGGGATTTAACTGCACTGCAGTCAGTGACAAGTTCAAATTTCTGGTCATCTAGGTAATAATGAAGCTTTTCCAGAGCCCATACTACAGCTAAACACTCTAATTGAGTAGCACCATATTTCAATTCACTATTTCTCAAGGTTCTTGAAATATAACAAATTACTACTTCTGAAACTTTATCATTTATCACTTGTTTTTGATAAAGGGCAGCACCAAGACCAATGAAACTGGCATCAGTGTACAAAACAAATGGTTGATTAAAGTCAGGTAGCAAGAATAGGTGCTGACATCAAACAGTGTTTCATATTGTCAAAGGCTCTTTGACTTTCACTATTCCAGACAAAAGCAATATCCTTTCTGGTTAATCGGGTAAGGGTAAAGCTATGACTTGGTAATTTTTAATATACTGTCTATAGTATCCACACATTCCCAAAAAACTTTGGAGCTCTCTCACTGTTGTGGGAGCCTACACCTGTTGTATGGCTGCCACTTTGTTCTGGTCAACACATATCTGTAAGCCTGAAACAACATGACCAAGAACTTTTAAAGAATGGAAACCAAATTTACATTTCTTCAAAGCAAGTTTCATATTTATTTCATCCATTTTTTGGAATACTTTACACAGGTGTTTAAGATGGTCCTCAAATGTTTTTGAAAATATAATGATATCATCAATATAAACCATCAGCCATCCTTCAATTATCTCTTGATGGAATGTGTTATCCATTACTTTTTGGAAAACTGAAGGGGCATTTTTAGGGCCAAATGGCATCCTAATATACTTATAAATACCCATATGAGTGGCAATCATCAGAAAGTTCTGAGAATTTTTCTCAACAGGTACCTGGTGATATCCTTTGTTACCATCTAAACAGCTGATATATTTAGCACCCTGTAAAGTAGCATGTATAGAGCTAATTCTAGGTAAAGGGTAGATATCATCAACAGTATAAGTGTTTAGTGCTCTATAATCACCACATAACCTGGCTTTATCTTTCTCATAAGAAATTAGGACAGGTGAGATAACACAATATTTAGGTGTTTCAACTACCTTTTCAATAATATTCATTTTTAAAAGGGTAGAGATATTGTCTTCAATATCTTTTCTCTTTGTGGGAGAAGCAGAATAAGGCTTCTTCTTTAAACTAGGTGGTATATCAGTTAATGGGCAAGACAATGAAAGTTCCATTTCCTCTTTAACTAATCCCAGTTCATGTGATCCATGAGCAAAGGCCATAGGAAAAGACTTTATCAAGTTAATGATGGAATCTTTATCTTCACCAGAAAGTTGTTCTCCAAAAGAAGCATTGTCAATTTCAGACATAAGGGCATGCATTTCCTTTGTAGATCTTCCTTTATATTGAACCACAGAATTACATGTGTTCAATTCTGGTTTTAATAATTTTTTAGGGGAGGAAATATTAAATTTTCTCTTCCCATTCATCCCCATTGTGAAACATTGGTTTGAAGGATCCAATTTTATGCCATACTTGGTTAAAATATCAATCCCTACAATAAACCAATTGCTCAAGTTATCATTTTTCATGACAACAAAATCACAAATAGCTCTTACAAAACCATGGTTATATTTAAAAAACACTGTGGCTTTGTATTTACCAATGGGGGACAAAACAGAGCCATAACCTCTCCAATCTTCAGAAATGATAGGCATAAGTTTTGATTTATAGTCTTGACACACTGAAGAAAGTGCTTTTTCAAATACTACACTTCCTCCAGCTCCAGAATCCAGAACAACTTCGATTCTGGTTCCATTGATCAAGACTGGTGCCTTGAGAGGGGCAATAACAATTGAGCTATCCTCAATGTTCTTTATGATCTCAGCATCTTCAACTGTAGATAAATCATTATTATCAATATCAATAGTATTTAAATAATGGATATCCTCTTCCAGCATCAAGATTTCTTCTTGAGATTCATATGAAATATTGCTGGAACAATCACTTGATGTAATATCCAGTGCCACTGTGTCATCAGCATGCTCCTCTGTTTGTCCAACAAGATTTATCTTCTTGTCACAAACATGGCCTTTCTGTCAAGGCTTGTTGCACTTGAAGCAAGTGTTTGCTGCATACTTCTTTGGTGCAACAGGGGCAGAAGGTTTACCAACCTTTTACAGAGGTTTCTGTTGGTAAGTGGAGGGTTTCTCCAAAGGGGTCCTAGGAATGTATCTTCTGGCATCATACTTATTGTTTAGAAGTATCTCATTTCAAGTATTAATGAAAGAAGAGGGTTCTTTGGAGAACTCAGTCCTAGCCACTATCAAGTCTCTCAGAGACATTGGTAATTTATAGAGGATCCTGTCCTTCCATAAATCAAACTCCATATTTGGGTCCATTTCCCTTAAGATTTTTACAAGTTTCATTAAAAACTCAATAGGTTTATCAGTAGAAGAGCTATATCTAGTTTCCTCATAATGCCTTTGTTGAGCCATTCTGAACTTGGAGCCACCAAATTGTGCTTTAATTAATTTTTTCCAATCCTCCCATGAGTAATCATTCCCATCCAGGAGAACAGATTCATACCACATCAGGGAAACATTAGTGAACAAAGAAATTAACTTGGACACAATTTCCTCATCTGGGAGTTTGTAAGAATTTTTTAAGTTATCAATTCTGCAAATAAATTGTTGCCAATCAGAGGAAGAATCACCATCAAATGTTGGGTACTGGTCAAGTTTTGGCCAATTCTTTTGATTTGAAGGAGTCTCCTTAGTACTAGCTTGTTTCTGAGTAAGAAGCAGCTGTAATTTCTCTAATTGTGCTGAAATCTCATTGTTTAATCCTTCTGTTGCAGATCCTGGTGCATCATCAGTTTTTTATGGAAACTCAGTGTTATCAACAGGTATCTCTGGAGCTATTTTTCTTTAGATGAACTAGCCACAGGTACTATTTGAGCATCCTGCACTATATGTTCCTTCACAGAAATGTCAGAATATTTTTGGTCATTTAACAATGAGTTCAATTTTTCTTCAATGGTTGTTAGTCTTGTTTTCATTCTTGGAAGACTAGATAAACTCTCATTGATAGTTGCAAAAGATAACTGATTTTTATTTTGAAAAGATGACAAATGGTCATTCAATCTTTTCAGATTTATCTTATCTATCTCTACCTCCTGGCAACAGGCAGATACAGTATCTTTTAGCTTAGACAAATCATTTTTTATATTTTGCCATAAAGCAACTTTCTTTTCATGGGTTGCTTTGTAATGAGACAATTCATCAGAGACTCTCTGTGATTCACTTCTTAATGCTTGGTAACCCTGATCAGTTAACAAACTATTATATCTCTGAGTCAATTGCATATTGTTCATTATATGATTTTGCTTGGCAATAATATCTCTCAAGTGCTCATCATTAATTCTTGCTACATCTGGAGTGTTTCTCAATAAGGAAACTGAGTAACTTTCCAGACTCTCATAGAACTCAGGGTCAAGAGTTTCATCAATCACAGCCATATCAGGATTAATCATTGAGGTAGCAATTAAAAGTAAAGGATTAGATACATGAGTGATTTGTCTACTACTCCCAGCCTCTATAGGTCTCAAGGTTTCATCCTCCCTTCCAGATTTACCTGAAGGAACAGAGTCAGCCACAAGAAAAGGCACTTGAGAATCAATAGAGGGACATACCAGGGTTTTCTGGGTATCACCATATTGGGCTTTCTTCTTCTTTTGCCTCCTTGATAAGGGTGGGGAGGAGTGGGGTTGACCTGGTTGGGCCTTGATGGACCTGCCTGAGGTAACTGATGCTGGTTTTGAGCCAGGTAGTCCCACTGAGTGTTTAGCCAGTCCCACTGCCACTTGGACACTTCCACCTTCTCTTGGGACTGGGGAGCCAATTGTTGTTGATCCCTGGGAGGAAGAGGTTTCTTCTTCTCTTGGAGAAAAGTATCTGTTCTTCTCACCTTTTCTTCCAAAGCATCTACCCTTACCTTTAGTCTCAAGCTTTCTGTCCTTAACTCCTTTATGTGAGTAGACAGATTCTTTACCTGCTGAGACAATGGCATCTTTTTTATCCTGAAGCCTTTTGGAAGCTCTTCTTGTGGGTTTATCATAGGCTTCTGATCCTGAGTTGTGTCCACTAGGATTTCTACTTCTTCCATCTCTACATCCTGTTTGGGGCAAGGATTTATTAGTTTGAGAAATACTTCTTTTTAAAGGAGAACTTACAAAAGTAGGCTCATCATAATCAATTAATTCTAGTTCTTTTTCATGTGCAGCAGAACCACTTTGGTCAGTCATTTTAAGATTTTACTGAAATGAAGAAAAGAGACAATAAGATTAATTAGTCTTTATTTTTGATTTTTTATTAAAAAATAAAATAAAATAAATAAAAAAATCTTTTTTCAGGATAAAAATCAACTTAAATAAAATTAATTTATTAATAAAAAAAATTTAAAACCAGGATTTTAATATAATCAACTGTAGAAATAAATTAGAATTTTTATTAATAATTTTTAATTAATTATTTTCAGGATTTAAATCAACTAATTTATTACCAGGACTTATTGTCAACTGAAGTAATAAAATATGAAACTTTATTAATTTAAAAAAATTTTATTAAACTGATAAATTAACTACCAGGACTTAATGTCAACTGAAGTAATTAAATATAAATTTTTATTTTAAAATTTTATTAAGCTTGATCACTTAATTACCAGGACTTAATGTCAACTGAAATAATTAAATATGAGTTTTATTGATTAAAATATTTATTGAATTACCAGGACTCAAAGTCAACTGAAGTAATTAAATATTAATTATATATTAATTAAAAATATTATTTTCAGGACAATTTGTCAACTGGAACAATTAAATTAATCAGGACAAATTTCAACTGAAAAATTATAATAAATAATATTAAACTATAATTATTTTATTACCTCTGGGACTAAGAACACTTATTGCTCTATTATGGTCTACCAGGAAAAATTAAATAAAAAATATAATAATAAAAATAAAGTCCAATTACCAGACACCTCCCCCTGAAAAATGAGCAAATTATTGCCACTTACAGAGTGCTGAGTAAAAGGAAATATGTAGCAAATGAAGAGTGAAGAGTAACCCACAAATAGTAATAACAATAATTACCACGATATATACAACATTTAGTCAGTATATGAACTTAATTTTTGGAGTGCGGTTCAATTCCCATTCGCAGCAAAATTTTTTGTCACGTGACATATGACATTCATCGTTTTCTGGCTTTCTCGTCCTTTACAGGTACTCGCACACCGATGGTCCCCTTGATTACACCTCAAATATTGTTGCGCCGTCAATAATTTGGAAAGCCCTCAATTGTCAAGGTACGCTTTTGGTCTAGAAGATTTGGTACAGAGTTTTTCAAGGATTTTAAAGGTTTTAAATGAACTCTCAAAAATTGGTACGTATTTCTTAATCTAAATGATTTATTACTCAAATATAAGAGGTAGATTTTTAAATATTAATATAATTTATTGATTAGAATTATGCTCTTGTAACTACTAATGTGATAAAATATAAAAATAAGTATGGTGTTGTAAATAGTAATACTAAAGTAAGGTGATAAAAAAGAATGGTTTGAAAAAGCACAAAATCAGAGGCCTTTTATAGGCAAAATATGAGGAAATAAAATGTAAGGAATTTACACTGTCTACTGTGAGTGTGAGAGAAAAGAATGACAAGAAAAAGGAGTACATAAATGACATAAGAAAGTAATATATTAGTACGTCAGCAAGAGCATCAAATTTATTAGCAACAAAGTTTGAATTTCTTGGACTGTCACAATTATTACATAATAAATAACCAATTACATTAATTTCACGGGATTCCAGATCTCTCACTGATGTAATATAATTGTTTTTAAGTTTTTATATTATAAATTTATTATTAATTTTACTCCCTTTTACATATACTTTTGAGCACGGTGTTAGGGAGTAAAATTGTAAGGGACATTTTATATTATTTATTTATACTACTTATTATACTTAGCTTTAGTTAATTGTAAGTACTACTTAAGTAATTAAATAAATAATTATTATTAAGAAGAAAGGTGTGGCTTCAACTCAGTAAAATAATTAATTATTTTACCGAGTAAGTCTAGTAGCCTGGCTGACAATAATAGTATATGAAAAAGTATATTTTAATAATTAAATTTAATTAATTAAAGTAATTAAAACATAAGATAAACACTTGAATATAATTATCTTATAAGTTTTTAATTAATTAATTTATAATTATTAAATAAACAATGTGCTCTTTGTTATGGAATTAAATGCTTTTAAATTATCTTATAATAAAATAAAAATAATATTTACTTTATTTATATAAATAAAATATTAATATAAATTTATTATGTAATATAATATTAATTTTAAATGCATACTCTGCAATTATTATGTCTTTATTTAATTCCAATAAATTGTATGTTTATTTACTGGGCTTCTGGGACAGCCTGGCTGACACTCCCTCACTCCAAAAAAAACAATAAAAAAAGTGATATGATTTTTTCTTTTTATACTTTTTTAATAGAGTAGGAAGGTTTGAAATTTCTTTACCAGGTATCCATGCATCATATTCAGATGAATTATTTTTAAATCTCAATAAATACTCAGTACCTCTTTCAGAAGTGATAATTCTATCATTGAGAATTTTATCAATTTCTGCAGTTTCTGTGACTTCCTGAGGGGTTTTCTTAGGTCTACCTCTTCTTTTTGGAAATAAGTCACTGTTGGAAGTATAAGTTTTTAACAGGGAAATGGGGAAAACAGGATATTTTCTATCATATGGAGAGTATAACACAACTTCAACTGCATTATCTCCAATCATTTTTTTCACAACAAAAGGACCCACAAAAAGATCTTTTAATTTGTTGTTACCCTGTAAGCTGAAGTGGACAGTAGATATCAACACTTCATCACCCTCTTTAAATGTGTGTTCTTTATGGGATTTATCCCATCTCTTCTTCTCATATTCAAATGCTTTATCAATACAAGATTGAGCATATTTTCTGCACATTTGTTGCATTTGAACAAAAGATTTGACAACAGGGTGTAATTCCAATTTAGGAAATTTACTATTGAGTATTTGAGCAGGAGTATGATGGAAATAACCTAGCCAAAGCTCAAAAGGTTTCTTTTGAGTAACAGAGTGAACAGTGCTATTATAAGAAAATTCAAGAGAAGGTAATAAGGTGACCCAGTCATGAGTAAATCTGTCATTGTCTCTATATTCCAATCCAAAGGCACAATACCTTCTAATCATATCCTCTAAAGTTTGAATCATTCTTTTGGCTAGACCATCAGTTTGGGGATGGTGAGCAGTAGATAATTTTAATTCACAACCACATATATCCATAAGAGACATCCAGATTTAAGATGTAAATTTTGGATTTCTGTCAGATATAATGGCTCTAGGGAATCCAACTATATTGAACATATTACACCACCATAAGAAAGCCAAGTCTTTGGTGGAGACATCTTTATGGGTGGGAACAAATTTGCACATTTTAGTAAATCTATCCACTATTACCCAACAAGAATTATAATCTTCTTTACCTGCAATAGGAAGACCAGTAAAAAAATCCATATTAATGATTTTCCAGGGAGCATCAGGTGCTTCAATTTGCTGTAATAACCCTGCTCTCTTACCAGTCATTCTTTTGGATTTCTGGCATGAATCACAAGATTCAACATATAATTTTGCATCTTCAGACATATTAGCCCACCAAGCAGTGTTTTTGAGTCTAATCATTGTCTTTTCAAGATTAAAATGACCAGCTAATATGTCATCATGACAAAGTTTGAGGATAATTTCTTTCATAGAAGGAGAAATTACAATTATTTTAGTAAGCTTTCTTCTATAATAAATATATCCATCTTCAATAGAAAACTTTCCTTTACTCAAAGCATTTTGATACTTTGCAGGAAAAGTTTTTATCAATGCTTGAATAGAAGCATTCTTAGGATCATTTAAGATAGTAACCAATTTATTTAAATCAGAATCTTTATCATATGAATCCAGTATTAATTGTAACAACTCCTCTTCCATATCAACTATAAATATACTATGGATATGAACAGTATCATCTTCAGGTAAATAAGCAGGATTAGAGTCATTATTTGGCAGAGGCAATCTAGACAGCATATCAACATTGGAGTGAACATTTCCAGCCCTATGGATAATTGTCATCCATCCTCTCTATTCTTGAACAGCAAGTTGCCACCTGAACATATGTCTGTTAGGTGTTTTCAGGTTTAAGAGGGACTTCACAGCATTACAGTCAGTTACGAATTCAAATTTTTGCTCATCTAGATAGTAATGAAGCTTCTCAAGAGCCCAAACAACTGCTAAGCACTCTAATTAAGTGGCACCATATTTCAATTCACTATTTCTCAAAGTTCTTGAAATATAACAAATTACAACCTCTGAGGATTTATCATTTATAATTTGTTTCTGGTGAAGGGCAGCACCCAGACCAACAAAGCTAGCATCTGTGTATAGGAAAAAAGGTTTGTTGAAATCTGTAGAGCCAATATAGGGGCTGTCATTAAGCAACTTTTTAATGTATCAAAAGCTTTTTGACAGTCATTATTCCAGAGAAAGGCAACATCTTTCCTGGTGAGTTTTGTAAGAAGTAAGGCTATGACCTGATAATTTTTAATATATTGTCTATAATAGCCACACATACCCAAAAAACTTTAGATTTCTCTTACAGAAGTTGGTGCTTTCACATTTTGAATGGCAGCAACTTTGTTTTGGTCTACACAAACTTGTAAGCCTGACACAACATGGCCAAGGACTTTCAAGGATTGAAAACCAAATTTACACTTTTTTAAGGACAAGGTCATATTGATTTCATCCATTTTTTGGAAAACTCTATTTAAGTGAATCATATGTTCATCAAAAGTTTTAGAAAAAATTATAATGTCATCAATGTAAACCATGAGCCATCCTTCAATTATTTCTTGATGGAAAGTGTTATCCATGACCTTTTGAAAAACTGAAGGAGCATTTTTAGGGCCAAATGGTATCCTAACATACTTATATATTCCCATATGAATAGCAATAAGCAAAATTTTTTGAGAATTTTTCTCAACTGGAACTTGATGATATCCTTTATTACCATCCAGACAACTAATAAAATTTGCACCTTGCAAGGTAGCATTTATTGAATTAATTCTGAGTAAAGGAAAAATATCATAAACAGTATAAGTGTTCAATGCTCTGTAATCACCACATAATCTAGCCTTATCTTTTTCATAAGAAATCAAGACTGGGGAGGTGACACCATATTTGGGGGTGATATCCACTTTCTCAATGATATTCATTTTTAATAATTTGACAATATTATCTTCAATATCCTTTCTTTTTGTTGGAGAAGCAGGATATAGTTTTTTCTTAAGACTAGGAGGGATATCACTCAAGTTACAGGATAAAGTAATTTTCATTTCTTCCTGAACAATTCCTAAGACATGAGAACCATGAGCAAAAGCCATAGGGAAAGAGGTAATTGAGACAATAATAGAATCCTTTTGTTCACTAGTTAACTGATCACCAAAAGAAGCAGTATTTATTTCATTTAATAAATCATCCATTTCAATTGTTGTTCTGCCTTTACACTGGATTAGTGAGTTACAAGACCTTAACAGATGCCCAGAATGTTTTTTAGAGGAGGAAATTTTGAATTTCCTTTTGCCATTTAATCCCAAGGTGAAGCAATTATTTGCAGGGTCCAATTTCACACCAAACATGGTTAAAATATCATTACCCATAATGAACCAATTGCTTAAATTATCATTTTTCATGACAACAAATCCACAAATAGCTCTGACAAAACCACCATTATATTTGAAGAATACAGAGGTTTTGTATTTGCCAATAGGAATTAATGTAGAACCATACCCTCTCCATTTTTCAGAAGTTATAGGTAATAATTTACCCTAATAATCCTTATCTACTGAAGCTAAAGCCTTTTCAGAGACTACAATTCCTCCAGCACCAGAGTCAAGAACTACATCAACATTTTTACCATTAATTATAACAGGTACTTTCAAGGGGGATATGGCTATAGAATTGTTATTAATATCTTTAATTATTTCAGCATTTTCCACTGAAGATAAATCTAATACATATTCTTCAGATATATTATCTAAATAATGGACATCCTGTTCTAACATTAAAACATCTTTAACAGAGTCATTGCCATAGGAGATATTACTTTCACAATCACTAGAAGAATTATTGACATCAACTTCAGCTTCATCAGTGTCTTCATTTTGTTCAACAAGATGAATTTTCTTGTCACAAACATGACCCTTTTGCCATGGTTTGTTACATTTATAACAAGTATTTGTTGCATATTTTTTAGGTGCAACTGGGGCAGAGGGTTTACCAGATTTTTCTGGGAGCTTTGAAGAAGGTTTATTCTGATCATTATAAGATTTACCTAGGTAATTCTTTGGTTCATATCTATGGTTGAGTAGTACCTCATTACAGATATTAATGAAAGAAAAATTTTCCCTTACATGCTCAGTTCTAGCCACAATCAAATCTCTAAGAGAATTTGGTAATTTATACAAGATTTTATCTCTCCAAATATCATAATCCATCTTTGGATCAATTGCTCTTAGGATTTTTGTTACTTTCATAAGAAAAACTATGGGATTTTTCAACAGAGGAGGATACATATCTAGTATTTTCATACAGTCTTTTCTGAGCCAACCTGAATTTTGAACCACCAAACTGATTCTTAATCAAGGATTTCCAATCATTCCATGTATAATGATTGTTATCCAAAAGGATAGATTCATACCACATCAAGGCTACATTGGAAAATAAAGAAATTAGCTTAGAAACAATTTCCTCATCAGGTAGTTTATAAGATCTCTTTAAATTATCAATTCTTTGGATAAAGTGTTGCCAATCAGAGGAAGAATCACCATCAAAGGTAGGATATTGGTCTAACTTAGGCCAATTTTTCTGACTACTGGGATGGTCCATTTTTTGGTTTGAATTATTCTTCAGTAATAATTCCTGAAGTTTAGCCAGGTGTTCAGAAATTTCATTATTTACAGAAACAGCTGGTGCATGACCATCACAAGATTTTTTGCTAGTAGCAAAAGGTTTTACAGACTCATTGTCAGTTTGTTTAATGGTTGAAATATGAGGAAGAAAGGAGGAACTCTGCTCAGGTTCTTTTTCTTTTTTATGCAGCTCATGGACAGCATTCTCATTCATACCATTATTAATGGTTAAGGTTGAGTATTTTTTCTGCAGGTCAGACACATAGTTTCTTATCCTTGGAATTCCAGACATCTGGTCATTTAATTTTGCAAGAGATAGAACATTTCTGTCCTCAGAAACTGTGTGTTTGGCACTTAGTGCATGGAAATCATTCTTTAGCTTTTTCAACTCATTTTGTAGAGATTTTATTTCACTTTTTAATGAATAATTTTCTTCAATAAGGGGTTTCAATTCACTCAAGGTCTTATGTAGATTGATATTTTTATCTGAGATAGCTCTATGGTCACTCCTTATTTGTTTTTGTTGGCTAAGAACAATATTCAAGGTTTCTTTGATTTTAAAATAAGCTGTATCCTGTACAGAAGAACTTACTTTACATTGCAAGCGCAAATTATTTAATCTATCATTCTCATGGATTAACACATCTCTCAAATGTTTGTCTTTCACAACATTAAAATCAAGGGTATCTTTCAATATTTCTTCAGAAGTTTTCTCAATTAAGTTATAGACTTCAGGGGAAACAGAATCATTCTTAATTGCAAGAGAAGGATTAATTTAAGAAGTAGAAGTCAAATGTAGAGTTTCATCAAATGACAATTTGCTAATTACATTAATAGGGCTACTAGTTACAGGAAGCTGTCTTTTAACAGGTTTAACTGTTCTTTCATCATTCTCAATAATATTACCTGCAGAAGAAGTCTTATTAGAAAACATTCCCAAGTGACTATCAACCAAATTACTTACCATGGCAGAGGAGGAAACTTCCCCTGAGAGTGAGTTTGGGATTGTGCTTGGGCCTTCTTTCTCCTGCCTTGTTGGTAAGGATGAGGAGGAGGATGGAAATTGGGTGTTCTGGATGGGCCAGGATGATGATGAGGAGGATGTTGCATATTCTGCTGGTAGTGACTCATTAGATAATCCCATTTCCATTGCTCTACTTCCATAGTACTTTGATTTTGGATGGAGGAGCTGGGGGGCTGTGAAGGTTGAGCCTGAAACTGAGGCTGATTGGGAGGCAACTGAGGAGGGGCCTGGGCCTGATTTTGGTTCCTGAGTTCCTGAACTTGATCCCACAAGGTGTCTACTTTTGCCTTGTATTTCATGTTTTCTGTCTTCAGTTCTTTGATGTGACTGGACAGATTGCTGATTTGTTGGGGCAGAGGAAGCTTTTTTATTTTGAATCCTTTTGGAAGACCTTCTTGAGGTACTGGAGGTTTTACTTCCTTCTGTTGTGCTGGGGGAAGGGGGTTTGATTTGTTTACTTCTCCTGTCATTTCCACATCCTGAATTATGTGAATTTTTCTTGTTAGCATAAGATTTTTTATGTTCAACTTTAGAAAAACTCACAGTATCAGCATTATAATCAATTTCAATTTCATCCACTTGCATGTTATCCATTTTCTCAGCCAAATTGTTGGACATAATAGTGGGAAGATTAATTAATTTCTAAAAAAAAATTAATAAAATTCAGTTAATAATTTGCTCCAAATTTGAAAAAGATTTTTTATTAATTAAATTATAAAAAAAATTTTTTTAATATAAAGTAATATTTATAAAAAATAATTAATAAAATGGACTGCAAAGGAAAATTGGGAATAAAAAATTAAGTTATTTTCAACCAATTAATTAAATTACCAAAATTTAATATGGCAATATATGGGACTAAGTACAAAGAACTATTTAAGTCAACCAAAATTAAACAAAAATTAATAATAATAAAAAATTAATTTAATAATTCAATTTTTATTAATAATAATGTTAATTTCTTCTATGACTAAGAGGAATTAAACACTCTATAATGGTCAACTAGGAAAAAAAATTTAATAAATGAACACTTACACTCAGTGAATCAGCAATTAAGCCACAATCACTGTTATTGCAGTAAAAATATAGTAATATGAGTGAGAGGTGCAAAGGTTAACTTACTATAGTGATCGGAAAATCACTTCAAAATAATAGATGAATTAATTTAATATAAACCTTAATAATTGAACCCAAGTTCGAAACACGGTTGCGGCAAAAGTTTCTTTTTTGCTGGGTGGTCCATGCGCTATGTCCTTCGTCGTTAGGAAAGGCTCCTACTTGTTGGCCAGTTGTCTAGAAGAAGGTAAGAAAGGGAGAAGGAAAAGAGGAGGAAAAGAAAATAGGCAAGAAAGATATATAGAAAATAAAAGAAATAGAATAATAATTGATTTAAAGAGAGGCAACGACGAGTTACTTGAGGGATGACACAAAATGAGGTTTTATTTAGTAACAATATTATTTAAAGTAAGGGTTCTGCGCGGCAAACACTATAATTACTATCAGACTTAAAGCAACCTGTAAATAGTTATATAGAATTTAAATTAGAATTTTAATGCTAATAAAAATAATAATAAAACGTATTATATTGACAGTTTGTTCAGAGTTGGTTTGTATAGTAAGTGATGAGGCTACAGGGGATTATCCAAGGCCTTTTTATAGGCAATGGGTCCTCTGAAGCGCCACTACATTTGTAAATACAAGAATCATAATAAGATGAAACAAGAAAATAAAAGAATAAGTGAAACATAACAATTTTTAGAAAAATATGAAACAAATAATTAAAACCCCAAATAAGAACCAAATTTCCCCGCAACTAATTCCCAAATCAGTAAGTAAAAATAGTGAGTAACTAAACAAGCCTGAGACATAGGAACTATGAGAAAAATAATTCAAAACAGATGGTACAGTCTTCTTTAAGGGTTTTTAAGTGAAACAAGAAAAAATATTTTGACACAACAAAATATGTAATCAATTTTAATTCAGTATAAAGAAATTAATTAATTGTTCCAACTATGTAATTAAATAATTAATTTAAATGAAACAAGTAATTAATTTATTACTACATTAAGTTGAGAATTATAATACTATTTTATAAAATAAGTATTATAATTTATTTAATTTTTTATTGACACAATTAAGGGTCCAAAAACAGTGGCAATAATTATGTATAATAGTATATGAAAAATTATATTTTAATAATTAAATTTAATTAATTAAAGTAATTACAATATAAGATAAACACTTGAATATAATTATCTTATAAGTTTTTAATTAATTAATTTATAATTATTAAATAAACAATGTGCTCTTTGGTATGGAATTAAATGCTTTTAAATTATCTTATAATAAAATTAAAATAATATTTACTTTATTTATATAAATAAAATATTAATATAAATTTATTATGTAATATAATATTAATTTTAAATGCATACTCTGCAATTATTATGTTTTTATTTAATTCCAATAAATTGTATGTTTATTTACTGGGCTCCTGGGACAGCCTGGCTGACAATTGTCCTGATGTATTTGAGATTTTTCTTCTTTCAGAGTTGTTTGGTGAGAGGGGCTTGCCACTTCTCCTGACATTTCCACATCCAGAAGGTTTTTTGTCAGCTGAATAATTTTTGTAAGTTAATTTAGAAGAACCTACTGATTCAGTGTCAACATCCACTTCAATCTCATCCACATGTAAGTTATCCATGCTTTTAGCCAAACTACTGGAAATTTAAACTGTGAAAAGGAGAATCAAAATTAAACAATGATTCAATTTGTTATTTCAAAATAAAATGTAATCAATTGTATTTCAAAAAAAAAATTAAATTTTTTTTAAAAAATCAATTAATTAAAAAATGTAATACAAATAAATTTAATTACAATGTTTATTAAGAATTAACAACAATTAAAATGGGACCAACCAATAAAGGTTTAAGAAGTCAACCAAAATAATTAATACCAAAATTAATATAATGCTTAAATTGGGACTATGTACTGAGTACTATTATGGTCAACCAATATACAAAAAATAATAATAAAATTAATATAATTATTTATTAAATATTTATTGTCTTCTAGGACTAAGAGTTTTACTCTATTATGGTCAACTAGGAAAAAAAATTTTTTAATATAATGAAAACTTACACTCAGTGAATCAGCAATTAAGCCACAAACACTGTTATTGCAGTAAAAATATAATACTATGAGTGAGAGGTGCAAAGGTGAACTACTGTAGTGATTGTAAAATCACTTCAAAATAATATAAAATTTAATTTAATATAAACCTAAACTATCGAACCCAAGTTTGAAACACAGTTGCAGCAAAAAGTTTACTTTTTGGCTTGGGTGGTCCGTGCACTTTGTTGTTTGTCGCAAGTCTTTGTCGTGGTCGTTCGGAAAGGTCCTCAATTATTGGCTGGTCATCTAGAAGAAAGAGAAGAAGATAGGAGGGAAGGCAAAATAATGGAGTAGGATAAAGTATACGAATGAGAAGAGTATTTTTTTAAAAGAGGGGGGCGACAAAGTAAATTGGAGTCTTGACACAATTGTAAGGAATTATTTAAATTGTAATATATTGTAGCTAATAGTTATATTCAAAGCGTGACAATCAATGATAGTTATAATTAAACTTAAAGCAACCTATAATTATTTATATAGTATTTTAATTAGAAATGTAGTACTAATAAAAATTATAAATAAATGTAGTATATTTAAAATATATTTAAGTGAGTGTATAATAAGTAATCAGCTACCAGAGAGGTTTCCAAAAACCCTTTTATAGGTAAGAGAACCTTCTGGAGCATCCCAATAGTACTTACAAAAAAGTAAAATAATGTGAAATAAATAATTAAAAGAATTTAATTTAAAACAATAAAAATAAACCCGTGATTAAGCAACTATTATTTTTCCCATCAGAAATTTCTGAAAAAGAATAGAATTAATATAACAAATAACTACGTGAGTATGGAAAATGAGAACTGTGAGAAAGAAATCTAAAGAAGGAATACAAATAGCTAAAAAGGATGAATTAAAACAAAAGGAATTATTTTTACGCTTTTAATAAATCTTAATTCAGTATAAGAAAAGGTAATTTAATTATTGTAACTATTTCAAGTAATTTAATTATTAAACTAATTGAAACAACTAATTAATTTAATAAAGTAACTTATTTAAAATGAGAAATTAAATTTAATCATATTAAATAATTTTTTTTTAATTAATTTAGTAATTTTAGTGACACAATTAAGGGTCAAGGAAGTGCCCAATATTTATGGATAATATTATATGATAAGTTGTATTTAGTTTATATAAATATTATTATTGAAATTGTAATTACAGTGTAAGTTAAATTTACACTTATAATATAATTTTAAATAATTTATTTATACATACAAAGTGCCCCATGATATTATAGAATAAAATATTTGTTTATGTAATAAAACTTATTTAATAATAAAATTAAGTATAGTAATTAATTTATTTATTCATAAAATATTTATAATTTTATTTTCATAATTTTTTGTAATTACATAATGTTATTCCTTTATATGATTGCAGTAATTTATTATATAAATTACTGGGCTCCTGAGATAGCCTGGCTGACAATATTCTACACATAATGGCCCATTTTTATGTATTTAATAATTATAAATTAATAATTAATTAATTACAAACATATATTATAATTATATGTGTAAAATTGACTTATAATGTAATTAAATTAATTAATTAAATTTATATATTAAATAAAACTTTTCATATATTTTTAAACAATAATATTGGGTGCTTTTTTGACCCTTAATTGTGTCAGAAAAATTATTAAATAAATTATAACACTTATTTAATAACATAGTATTAAAATCCCCACTTTAAATTACAAATATCATAAAATTAATTATATGTTTCATTTAAACTAATCATTGAATTAATTACATAGTTAAAACAATTAAATAAAATTTCTTTAAACTGGATTGAATTGATTACATGAATTTTTGGCGTGAAAATAATTCTGTTTTACTTAAACCCTTTACATGTTACTATAATGTCTGTTTTGGATTATTTTACTCACTGTTCTCATGTTTCAGACTTACTTGGTTACTAATTATTTTAATAAATTTTTTTGGGAAGTTATGGTGGGAAAATTGGTTACTTACTCATGGGTTTAGTTTATTGTCTCGTGTTTATCTCTCAATCTCTATATTTAGTTCTATTCCTTTATCTTCTTGTTTCATTTTATTACTCTTTTGTAAGTACTCATTTGTGACTCTTCACAGGGTTCTTTGCCTATAAAAGGCTTTGGATAATTCCCTGTAGCTGCATGATTAATTTTTACACTCAACTCAATTCTATTTTATTTCATTTATTATACCTTTATTAATATTAGTAATCTAAATTAAAAAGTATATAAATATTTCTAGGTTTCTTTAAGTCTAATGATAATTATTATTGATTGCCGCGCATTAAAAGTAACTACTAATTAAATAATTATATTATAATTTAAAAACCCTTACCATTTTGTCAAAGTCCCCAAGAAATTCTTGTTGCCTTCTTTTTTAGAATACATATATTTTTTCTATTACTTTACCTTTTTATATTACCTTGTCTTCCTCCTCTCTATTTTCCTTCTCCTTCTTCTCCTTCTAGACAACCGGCTGACAAAATACATGGCAAGAGTGGACACCCTTTGGTCCCTGATGCAAGAGCTTCTATCTCAAAAGCAGGGTCATCCTCCTCCCATGTCATCAACTCAGCCTCAGCCCCCTTGACCTCCCACCTCCTTCCAGCAAAACCAAAATACTCTGGAAGTAGAACAATGGAAATGGGATTTTCTCATGAGCCACTATTAGAAGAATGTGCAACAACCTCCTCATCATCAGCCTGGCCCATCCAGAACACCCAATTTCCATCCTCCTCCTCATCTTTACCAACAAAGCAGGAGAAAGAAGGCCCAAGCCCAAAATCAAACCCAGGGGAAGTTTCCTCCACTGCCATGGTAAGTAGTTTGGTTGATAAACATTTTGGAGTATATTCTAATAAGCCTTCTTCTACAAGTAATCTTATTGAGAGTGGTGAAAGAACAGTTAAACCTGTAACTAGTAGCCCAATTGATGTTTTAAGTAAACTTTCTTTTGATGAACCATTACATCTAACCTCTACCTCTTTAATTAATCCTACTCTTGATACTAAGAATGATTCTGTCGCTCCAGAAATTTATGTTTTACTTGAAAAAACTTCTGAAGAAATATTGAGAGACTCTCCTGATTTTAATGTTATCAAAGACAAACCTTTGAGAGAATTGTTAAAACATGAAATTGATAGATTAAATAATTTGCATTTACATTGCAAAGTAAGTTATTCTGTTCAAGACACAGCTTATTTCAGATTAAAAGACACATTAAATAATGTCCTTGCTGAACATAAGTCTATTAAAATTGATCACAGATCACTTTCAGATAAATATAGTCATCTATGCAAAGTTATTGATGATCTGAAACCTCTTCAAGATGAAAATACTTCTTTAAAGAATGACAATAAGCTTCTGCATAGTGAATTGAGAAGATTGAAAATTGATTTCCAAAATTTGAGTAATTAATTCTCCATAGATGAGGACATAAATGTTCTATCTATTGCTAGGATTAATGATCAACTATCTTATATTCCTGATTTAAGAAATAAATTGTCTGATCTTGAGAAAAAAATTTCTGCATTAGATGCTGTTCATAATACTCATTGTCATAAGTTAAAAAATATTTCTCAACCTGCTGTTAATCATAAAAATAAACAGCCTGAACAGTGTTTTTCTTCCCTCCCTTGTAATGTACCAACTTTGCCAGCTGAAAATTATTCTATAAAATCTGTCACATCAAATAAAAATAATTTTGATGCTCACAATGAGCCATCTACCTCTGTAAATAATGAAATATCTGAACACCTTTCAAGACTTCAATAATTGATAACCTTGAATAGTTCAAACCTTAAAACTGACCATTGTGGTAGTAACAAAAAATGGCCTAAATTGGACCAATATCCTACCTTTGATAATGATTCTTCATCTGATTGGCAACAATTTATCCGAAGAATTGATAATTTAAAGACATCTTATAAACTGCCAGATGAGGAAATTGTTTCTAAGTTAATTTCTTTATATTTGAATTTAGCCTTGATGTGGTATGAATCTGTTGTGTTAGATAACACCCATTATACATGGAATGAATGGAAAACTTGGATTGAGAATCAGTTTGGTGGTTCGAAATTCAGGTTTGCTCGGCAAAGACTGTATAAAAATACTAAATATGTATCCTCCTCTGTTGAAAAACCCATTGTTTTTCTTATGATGATAACAAAAATCCTGAGAGCAATTGATCCAAAGATGGATTATGATATTTAGAGAGACAAAATCCTGTATAAATTACCATATTCTCTTAGAGATTTAATTTTAGCTAGAACTGAGCATGTGAGGGAACATTCTTCTTTCATTAATATCTGTAATGAAGTACTGCTCAACCATAGATATGAACCAAAAAATTACCTTGGAAAATCTTATCATGATCAAAATAAATCCTCTACAAAGCCCCCAGAAAAATCTAGTAAACCCTCTGCCTCAGTTGCACCTAAAAAATATGCAACAAATACCTGTTTTAAATGTAACAAATTATGGCAAAAGGGTCGTGTTTGTGACAAGAAAATTCATCTTGTTGAAAAAAATGAAGACACTGATGATGCTGAAATTGATATCAATAACTCTTCTAGTGACTGTGAAAGTAATATCTCCTATAACAATAAATCTCTTAAAGATGTTTTAATGTTGGAACAGGATGTCCAATATTTAGATAATATATCTGAAGAATGTGTATTGGATTTATCTTTGGTGGCAAATGCTGAAATAATTAAAGATATTACTAACAATTCTATATCCATATCCCCTTTGAAGGCACCTGTTATTATTAATGGTAAAAATGTTGAGATAGTTCTTGACTCTGGTGATGGAGGAAGTGTAGTGTCTTAAAAAGCACTAGCTTCAGTGGATAAGGATTATTTGAGCTAATTATTACCTATGACATCTGAAAAATGGAGAGGGTATGGTTCTATTTTGTGTCCTATGGGCAAATACAAAACCTCTGTATTCTTCAAATATAATGGTGGTTTCGTCAGAGCTATTTGTGAATTTGTTGTCATGAAGAATGATAATTTAAGCAATTGGTTTATTATGGGTAATTATATTTTAACCATGTTTGATGTTAAATTGGACCCAGCTAATAATTGCATCACCTTAGGATTGAATGGCAAAAGAAAATTCAAAATTTCCTCCCCTAGAAAACCTTCTGCACATCTGTTAAATTCTTCTAACTCATTGGTCCAGTGTAAAGGCAGACCAACAAGTGAAATGGATAATTAATTGAATGAAAAAATACTGCTTCTTTTGGTGATAAGTTGACTAGTGAACAAAAGGATTCTATATTTGCCTCAATTACCTCTTTCACTATGGCTTTTGCTGATGGCTCTCATGTCTTAGGAATTTTTCAGGATGAAATGAAAATTACTTTATCCTGTAACTTGAGTGATATTCCTCCTAGTCTTAAAAAAACTATATCCTGCTTCTCCAACAAAAAGAAAGGATATTGAAGATAATATTTCCAAATTATTAAAAATGAATATCATTGAGAAATTGGATGTCACCCCCAAATATTGTGCCATCTCCCCAGTCTTGATTTCTTATGAAAAGATAAGGCTAGATGATGCGGAGATTACAGAGCATTAAACACTTATACTGTTGATAATATTTATCTTTTACCTAGAATTAATTCAATACATGCTACCTTGCAAGGTGCAAAATTTATTAGTTGTCTGGATGGTAATTAAGGGTATCAACAAGTTCCTGTGGAGAAAAATTCTCAAAATTGTTTGCTTATTGCAATACATATGGGAATATATAAGTATGTTAGAATGCCATTTGGCCCTATAAATGCCCCTTCAGTTTTTCAAAAAGTCATGTATAACACTTTCCATCAGGAAATAATTAAGGGATGGCTCATAATGTATATTGATGATATTATAGTTTTTTCTAAAACTTTTGATGAACATATGATTCACTTAAATAGAGTTTTTCAAAAAATGGATGAAATCAATATGACCTTGTCCTTGAAAAAGTGTAACTTTGGCTTTCAATCTTTTAAAGTCCTTGGCCATGTTGTTTCAGGCCTACAAATTTGTGTAGACCAAAACAAAGTTTCTGCAATTCAAAACGTAAAGGCACCAACTTCTGTAAGAGAAATACAAAGTGTTTTGGGTATGTGTGGCTATTATAGACAATATATTAAAAATTATCAGGTCATAGCCTTGCCTCTTACCAAGCTAACTAGGAAAGATGTTGCATTCATCTGGAATATTGACTTTCAAAAAGCTTTTGATACATTAAAATGTTGCTTAATGACAGCCCCTATCTTAGCTCTTCCAGATTTTAACAAACCATTTGTCCTGTATACAGATGCTAGCTTTGTTGGTCTGGTTGCTGCATATTGATTATATCATAGTGTTTTATAAAACTTTTGATGAAAATATGGTTCATTTAAATAGGTTTTTCCAAAAAATGGATGAAATCAATGACCTTGTCCTTGAAAAAGTGTAAGTTTGGTTTTCAATCTTTGAAATTCCTTGGCCATGTTGTGTCAGGCCTACAAATTTGTGTAGACCACAACAAAGTTGCTGCAATTCAAAATGTGAAAGCACCAACTTCTGTAAAAGAAATCCAAAGTTTTTTGTGTATGTGTGGCTATTATAGACAATATATTAAAAATTATCAGGTCATAGCCTTGCCTCTTACCAAACTAACTAGGAAAGATGTTGCATTTTTCTGAAATATTGACTGTCAAAAAGCTTTTGATACATAAAAATCTTGCTTAATGACAGCTCCTATCTTAGCTCTTCTAGATTTTAACAAACCATTTTTCCTGTATACAGATGCTAGCTTTGTTGGTCTGGGTGCTGCCCTCCACCAGAAACAAATTATTAATGATAAATCCTCAGAGGTTGTAATTTGTTATATTTCAAGAACCTTGAGAAATAGTTAATTGAAATATGGTGCCACTCAATTAGAGTGCTTAGCAGTTTTTTGGGCTCTTGAGAAGCTTCATTACTATCTAGATGACCAAAATTTTGAATTGGTAACTGACTGTAGTGCTGTGAAGTCCCTCTAAAACCTGAAAACACCTAATAGACATATGTTCAGGTGGAAACTTGCTGTTCAAGAATACAGAGGATGGATGACAATTATTCATAGGGCTGGAAATGTTCACTCCAATGTTGATATTCTGTCCAGATTGCCTCTGCCAAATAATGACTTCAATCCTGCTTATGTACCTGAAGATGATACTGCTCATATCCATGGTATATTTATAGTTGATATGGGAGAAGAGTTATTACAATTAATACTGGATTCATATGATAAGGATTCTGATTTAAATAAATTAGTTACTATCTTAAATGATCCTAAGAATGCTTCAATTCAAGCATTTATTAAAACTCCTCCTGCAAAGTATCAAAATGCTTTGTTTAAAGGAGAGTTTTCTATTGAAGATGGTTATATATATTATAGAAGAAAGCTTACTAATTTAATTGTAATTCCTCCTTCTATGAAAGAAACTATCCTCAAACATTGTCATGATGACATATTAGTTGGTCATTTTGATCTTGAAAAAACATTAATTAGAATCAAAAACACTGCTTGGTGGTCTAATATGTCTGAAGATACAAAATTATATGTTGAATCTTGTGATTCCTGCCAGAAATCTAAAAGGTTGACAGGTAAAAGAGCAGGGTTATTACAACATATTGAAGCACCTGATGCTCCTTGGCAAATAATTAACATGGATTTTGTCACTGGTCTTCCTGTTGCAGGTAAAGACAGTTATAAATCTTGTTGGGTAATAGTAGATAGATTCACAAAAATGTGCAAATTTATTCCCACACACAAGGATTTCTCCACCAAAGACTTAGCTTTCTAATGGCGGTCTTATATGTTCAATATAGTTGGAATCCCTAGGGTCATTATATCTGAAAGAGATCCCAAATTTACATTTGAATTCTTGATGTATTTAATGGATATATGTGGTTGTGAATTAAAATTATCTACTGCTCACTATCCCCAGACTGATGGTCTAGCTGAAAGAATGATTAAAACTCTAGAGGATCTGATTAAAAGTTATTTTTCCTTTGGCTTGGAATATAAAGATAATAACAGATTTACTCATGACTGGGTTACTTTTCTCCCAGGTATTAAATTTGCTTATAATAGCACTGTTCACTCTGTTACTTAAAAGAAGCCTTTTGAGATTTGGATAGGTTATTTCCCTAATACTCCTGCTCAAATACACAATAGTAAATTACCTAAATTGGAATTACACCCTGTTGTCAAATCGTTTGTTTAAATGAAACAACTGTGCAGGAAACATGCTCAGAATGGTTTTGATAAAGCATTTGAATATAAAAAGAAAAGATGGGATAAATCCCATAAGGAGCACACATTTAATGAAGATGATGAAGTGTTGATATCTACTGTTCATTTTAATTTACAGGGTAACAACAAATTGAAAGATCCTTTTGTAGGGCCTTTTGTTGTTATAAGAATGATCGGAGATAATGCAGTTAAAGTAGTGTTATACTCTCCATATGTTAGAAAATATCCTGTTTTCCCCATTTCCCTGCTGAAACCTTATACTTCCAACAGTGATTTATTCCCTAAAAGAAGAGGAAGACCTAAGAAAAATCCTCAAGAAATCACTGAAACTTCAGAAATTGATAAAATTCTGAATGATAGAATTTCACTTCTGAAAAAGGTGTTGAGTATTTGCTAAGATATAAAAATAAGTCATCTGAATATGATGCATGGATACCTGGTAAAAAAATTTCAAACCTTCCTTCTCTGTTAAAAAAGTATTAAAAGAAAAATTCATAGTTTTTTTTTATTGTTTTTTAGAGTGAGGGAGTGTCAGCCAGGCTGTTCCAGGAGCCCAGTAAATAAACATACAATTTTATTGAAATTAAAAGAGGACATAATATTTGCAGCTTATTTATTTACATTAAATTTATATTACATAATATATTATATAAATATTTTATTTTATAAGTAAAATAAATTTTATATTAATTTTATTATCATATAAATTAAGTATACATCAATTTATTTATCATATTCCATATAAAGGGACACATTTTTATGTATTTAATAAATTATTAATTGATTAAATTTCTATAATATAGTTACATCTTTTTAACTATCTTATATTGTAATTACATTAATTATTTAATTTAAATATGTAACCAAACCTTTTCATATAAAATATTATCCATAATTAGTGGCGCTTTTTTGACCCTTAATTTTGTCAATGAAATATTAAATAAATTAAAACACTTTTTTAATAAAACAGTATTGAAATTCTCAATTTAAATTAGCAATATCATTAAATTAATTATTTGATTCATTTAAACTAGTTATTTAATTACATAGTTAAAACAATTAATTACTTTTTGCTTTACACTGAATTAAATTTGATTACATACTTTGTTGCGTCAAAGCATTTTATTTGTTTCAGTTAAAACCCTGAAAACACATTGTAATACCTATTCTGAATTATTTTTTCTCATAGTTCTTATGTCACAGGTTTATTTAGTTACTCATTATATTAATTAACTGATTTGGGGATTTATGGTGGGAAAATTATTTTTATCAGCCAGTCGTCTAGAAGAAGGAGGAAAAGGATTAAAAGAATAGGGAAATGATAAATTGGATTTTTATAATGATTTGGTAGCTTTAAAAAAAGTAATAGAGAAAAATAAAGGAATACAACGACAATTGCTTGAGTAGAGACACAACGTGTGGTTCAATTCAAACAGAATAATAATTATTTTAATACAATTTACTACGCGGTTCACAATTATATTTATTAATAGACTTACTGCAACCTTAGAATAATTTTTTACTTTAAATTAGAATTATAATACTAATTAAAATAAAGTAAATGTGCTATAAATTAAAAATATGTTAAAAGTTGAGTGTGATTAAGTGATGCAGCTAAAGGGGATAATCCAAAGCATTTTATAGGCAAAGGACTCTCCAAAGCTTCACAATGTAGTAATTAAAAAAAGGAATAACATGAAACTAGACATTAAAAAGAATAGAAATAAAACATGGAGACTGAGAGAAAATCATGAGACATCCAACTAAACCCGTGAGTAAGTAACTAATTTTCCCACCATAATTTCCCAAAAAAACTCAATTAAAATAATTAGTAACCAAGTAAGTTTGAAACTTGAGAAAAGTGAGTAAAATATTCCAAAACAGACATTATAGTGACATGTAAAGGGTTTAAGTAAAACAAATAGAATTATTTTCACACCAAAAATTCATGTAATCAATTTAATCCAGTTTAAAGCAATTTTAATTAATTATTTCAACTATGTCATTAATTAAATGATTAGTTTAAATGAAACATATAATTAATTTAATGATATTTGTAATTTAAATTGGGGATTTTAATACTATGTTATTAAATAAGTGTTATAATTTATTTAATAATTTTTCTGACACAATTATGGGTCAAAAAAGCACCCAATATTATTGTTTAATAATATATGAAAAGTTTTATTTAATATATAAATTTAATTAATTAATTTAATTACATTATAAGTCAATTTTTCACATATAATTATAATATATGTTTGTAATTAATTAATTATTAATTTATAATTATTAAATACATAAAAATGCGCCATTATTTGTAGAATAGAAAATATATTATGCTTAATTCAAATGTATAAATAATTTATATAACAATAAAATTAATATAACACTCATATTTAATAAGATACTTATATAATTTTATTATGCAATAAAATATTAATTTATATACATCAAATGCAATTCTTAAGCCCTCTTTCAGGTCCAATAAATCAAAATATCATTTACTGGGCTCCTGGTATAGCCTGGCTGACACTCCCTCACTCTAAAACAACAAATAAAAAAATGCTATGATTTTTTCTTTTTGTACTTTTTTATCAGAGTAGGAAGATTTGAAATCTCCTTTCCAGGTATCCATGCATCATGTTCGGATGATTTGTTCTTGTATCTCTATAAATATTCAATACCTCTCTCAGAAGTGATAATTCTATCATTGAGAATTCTATCAATTTCTGCAGTTTCTGTGACTTCCTGAGGGTTTTTCTTAGGTCTTCCCCTTCTTTTGGGAAATAAATCACTGTTAGAAGTATAAGGCTTAAACAAAGAAATAATAAAAACAGGTTGTTTCCTATCATATGGAGAATACAATACAACTTCTACTTTATTACCTCCAAACATTCTTTTAACAACAAATGGTCCTACAAAAGGATCTTTTAATTTGTTGTTACCTTGTAAATTGAAATGGACAGTAGATATCAACACTTCATCACCCTTGTTAAATGTGTATTCTTTATGGGATTTATCCCATCTTTTCTTTTCATATTCAAATGCTTTATCAATACAGCTTTGAGCATGTTGTCTGCATAGCTAATGCATTTGCATAAAAGATTTTACACCAGGGTGTAGTTCCAACTTAGGTAATTTATTATTGAGAATCTGAACAGGAGTATTTGGGACATAACCAAACCAAAGCTTAAAAGGCTTTTTCTCAGTGACAGAATGAACAGTGCTATTATATGCAAATTCAACACCAGGCAATAGAGTGACCCAGCCATGAGTAAATCTGTCATTGTCTTTATATTCTAATCCAAAGGCACAATACCTTCTAATCATATCTTCCAGAGTATGAATCATTCTCTCAGCTGGACCATCAGTCTGAGGATGTTGAGCTATAGACAACTTTAATTCACAGCCACAAATATCCATTAAAGAGGTCAAAAACTCAGAAGTAAATTTTGGATCTCTATCAGAGATAATGGCTTTTGGAAAACCAATAATAATAAAAATGTATAACCACCATAAGAAGGCTAATTCTTTTGTGGATACATCTTTGTGGGTAGGAATAAATTTGCACATTTTTGTGAATCTATCTACTATTACCCAACAAGAGTTATAACTGTTTTTACCTGCAACAGGAAGACCAGTGACAAAATCCATGTTAATTATTTGCCAAGGAGCATCAGGTGCTTCAATATGTTGTAATAAACCTGCTCTTTTACCTGTCAACTTTTTAGATTTCTATCAGGAATCACAAGATTCAACATATAATTTTGTATCTTCAGACATATTAGCCCACCAAGCAGTGTTTTTAATTCTAATTAATGTTTTTTCAAGATCAAAATGACCAGCTAATATTTCATCATGACAATGTTTGAGGATAGTTTCTTTCATAGAAGGAGGAATTACAAGTACATTTGTTAGCTTTCTTCTATAATATATATAACCGTCTTCAATAGAAAACTTTACTTTAATCAAAGCATTTTGATACTATTCAGGAGGAGTTTTAATAAATGCTTGAATTGAAGCATTCTTAGGATCATTTAAGATAGTTACTAATTTATTTAAATCAGAATCCTTATCATATGAATCCAGTATTAATTGTAATAGTTCTTCCTCCATATCAACTATAAATATACCATGGATATGAAAAGTATCATCTTCAGGTACATAAGGAGGATTGTAGTCATTATTTGGTAGAGGAAATCTGGACAGCAAATCAACATTTGAGTGAACATTTCCAGCCCTATGGATAATTGTCATCTGTCCTCTGTATTCTTGAACAGCAAGTTGCCACCTGAACATATGTCTATTAGGTGTTTTTAGGTTTAAGAAGGACTTCACAGCACTACATTCAGTTACCAATTCAAACTTTTGGTCATCTAGATAGTAATGAAGCTTCTCAAGAGCCCAAACAACTGCTAAGCACTCTAATTGAGTGGCACCATATTTCAATTCACTATTTCTCAATGTTCTTGAAATATAACAAATTACAACCTCTTAGGATTTATCATTAATAATTTGTTTCTGGTGGAGGGAAGCACCCAGACCAACAAAGCTAGCATCTGTATACAGGACAAATGGTTTTTTAAAATCTGGAAGAGCTAATATAGGGGCTGTCATTAAGTAACATTTTAATGTATCAAAAGCTTTTTTACAGTCAATATTCCAGATGAATGCAACATCTTTCCTAGTTAGCTTGGTAAGAGGCAAGGCTATGACCTGATAATTTTTAATATATTGTCTATAATAGCCACACATACACAAAAAACTTTGGATTTCTTTTACAGAAGTTCCTTCTTTCACATTTTGAATTGCAGCAACTTAGTTTTGGACTACACAAGTTTGTAGGCCTGACACAACATGGCAAAGGACTTTCAAACATTGAAAACCAAACTTACACTTTTTCAAGGACAAAGTCATATTGATTTCATCCATTTTTTGGAAAACCCTATTAAAATGAACCACATTTTCATCAAAATTTGTAGAAAAAACTATGATATAATCAATATTCACCATGAGCCATCCCTCCATTATTTCCTGATGGAAAGTGTTATCCATGACTTTTTGAAAAACTGAAGGGGAATTTTTAGGGCCAAATGGCATTCTAACATACCTATATATTCCCATATAAGTAGCAATAAGCAAAAAAAATTTGAGAATTTTTCTCAACTGGAACTTGATGATACCCTTTATTACCATCCAGACAACTAATAAAATTTGCACCTTGCAAGGTGGAATTTATTGAATTAATTCTGGGTAAAAGATAAATATCATCAACAGTATAAGTTTTTAATGCTCTGTAATCTCCACATAATCTAGTCTTATCTTTTTCATAAGAAATCAAGACTGGGGAGATGACACAATATTTGGGGGCGATATCCACTTTCTCAATGATATTCATTTTTAATAATGTGGCAATATTATCTTCAATATCTTTTCTTTTTGTTGGAGAAGCAGGATATGGTTTTTTCTTAAGAGTAGGAGGAATATCACCCAAGTTACAGGATAAGGTAATTTTCATTTCTTCCTGAACACTTCCTAAGACATGAGAACCATGAGCAAAAGCCATAGGGGGAGAGGTAATTGAGGCAATTATAGAATCCTTTTGTTCAGTAGTTAACTGATCACCAAAAGAAGCAGTATTGATTTCATTTAATAAATCAGCCATTTCAATTTTTGGTCTGCCTTTACACTGGATCAGTGAGTTACAAGACTTTAACAGATGCCCAGAGGGTTTTCTAGGGGAGGTATTTTTGAAATTTCTTTTGCCATTCAATCCGAAGGTGAAGCAATTATTTACTGGGTCCAATTTCACACCAAACATGGTTAAAATATCATTACCCATAATAAACCAATTGCTTAAATGATCATTTTTCATGACAACAAATTCATAAATAGCTCTGACAAAACCACCATTATATTTGAAGAATACAGAGATTTTGTATTTGCCAATAGGAATTAAGGTAGAACGATACCCTCTCCATTTTCAGAAGTTATAGGTAATAATTTACTCAAATATTCCTTATCTACTGAAGCTAAATCTTTTTCAGACACTACACTTCCTCCAGCACCAGATTCAAGAACTACAACAACATGTTTACCATTAATAATAACAGGTGCTTTCAAAGGGGATATGGCTATATAATTGTTAGTAATATCTTTAATTATTTCAGCATTTTTTACTGAAGATAAATTGAATACACATTCTTCAGATATATTATCTAAATAATTGTATCCTGTTCCAACATTAAAACTTCTTTAACAGAGTCATTGTCATAGGAGATATTACTTTCACAGTCATTAGAAGAATTATTGACATAAATTTCAACTTCATGAGTGTCTTCATTTTGTTCAACAAGATTAATTTTCTTCTCACAAACATGACCCTTTTGCCATGGTTTGTTACATTTATAACAAGTATTTGTTGCACATTTTTTAGGTGCAACTGGCGCAGAGGGTTTACCAGATTTTTCTGGGGGCTTTGTGGAGGGTTTATTTTGATCATGATAAGATTTGCAAAGGTAAATCTTTGGTTCATATCTATGGTTGAGCAGTACCTCATTACAGATGTTAATGAAAGAAGAGTGTTCCCTCACATGATCAGTTCTAGCTACAATTAAATCTCTAAGAGAATTTGGAAACTTATACAAGATTTTATCTCTCCAAATATCATAATCCATCTTTGGATCAACTGCTCTTCAGATTTTTGTTACTTTCATAAGAAAAACAATGTGTTTTTCAACAGAGGTGGATACATATCTAGTATTCTCATACAGTCTTTGCTGAGCCAACCTGAATTTTGAACCACTAAACTGATTCTCAATCAAGGATTTCCAATCATTCCATGTATAATGATTGTTATCCAAAAGGATAGATTCATACCACATCAAGGCTACATTGGAAAATAAAGAAATTATCTTAGAAACAATATCCTCATCAGGTAGTTTATAAGATCTCTTTAAATTATCAATTCTTTGGATAAAGTGTTTCCAATCAGAGGAAGAATCACCATGAAAGGTAGGATATTGATCCAATTTAGGCCAATTTTTCTGGTCACTGGGATGTTCCATCCTATTGTTTGAATTATTTAAGGTTATCAATTTATGAAGTCTTGAAAGATGTTCAAATATTTAATTATTTGCAGAGGTAGCTGGCTCATTGTGAGCATTTAAATTATTTCTGTTTGATGTAACAGATTTCTCAGAATGAATATCAGCTGTTAAAATTGGTGCATTACAAGGGAGAGAAGAGCCACTCTGTTCAGTTTGTTTATTATTATGATTAACAGCAGTTTGAGCAATATTTCTTAACTCATGATAATGAGTAGTTTGGACAGCCTGTAATGCAGAAAATAGTTTCTCAAGATCAGATAATTTATTTCTCCAATCAGGAATATAAGGTAGTTGATCATTAATCCTAGAAATAGATGGAACATTTCTGTCCTTATCTCTAGAGCATTTATTACTCAAATTCTGAGAATCAATTTTCAATTTTCTTAATTCACTATGCAGAAGCATATTGTCATTCTTCAAAGCAGTATTTTCATCTTTTAGATCATCAATAATTTTGCGTAAGTGACCATAATTATCTGAAAGTGATCTGTGATAAGATTTAATAGACTTTTTTTGAGCAAGGACATTATTTAATGTGTCTTTCAATTTAAAATAAGAAGTGTCTTGAACAGAAGAACTCACTTTGCAATGTAAATGCAAATTATTTAATCTATCACTCTCATTTATTAATGTATCTCTCAAGTGTTTATCTTTCACAACATTAAAATCAAGTGTATCTTTCAATATTTCTTTAGAATTTTTCTCAATTAAAGTATAGACTTCAGGGGAAACAGAATCATTCTTAATTGAAAGAGAAGGGTTAATTAAAGAAGTAGAAGTCAAATGTAAAGTTTCATCAAATGATAATTTGCTAATTACATCATTGGGGCTACTTATAAAAGGAAGTTGTCTTTTTAAGGGTTTAACTGTTCTTTCACCAGAATCCAAAATATTACCTGAAGAAGATTTTTTATTATACATACCAACATGTTTATCAAAAAAATTACTTACCATGGCAAGGGAGGAAACTTCCCCTGTGCCTTCTTTCTTCTGCCTCCCTGATAAGGATGGGGCTGAGGAGATGGATGGTAGGTTGGTGTCCTGGATGGGCCAGGGTTTTGAGCTGTTGGTAATGGCTCATCAAGTAATCCCGTTTCCACTGCTCCACCTGCAGAGTGCTTTGATTTTGTGTGAAGGAGCTGGGTACCTGATTGGGCTGAGGTTGAGGCTGAGGCTGGGAGGCTGGGAAATGAGGAGGTTGAGCCTGTTTGGGATTTTATAAATCCTGAATCTGCTTCCAGAGTGTGTCTACCCTTGCCTTGTACTTCATGCTTTCTGCCTTCAGTTCTTTGATGTGGCTGGACAGATTGTTAACTTGTTGGGTTAGAGGTATATTAATTATTTTTTGTACTTTTAAGTGGATTGTCCTGATTTATTAGAGGTTTTACTTCTTTCAGAGGTGTTTGGTGAGGGGGGTTTGCCACTTCTCCTTCCATTTCCACCTCCTGAAGGTTTTTTGTCAGCTGAATAATTTTTGTAAGTTAATTTAGAAGAACCTACTGATTCAGTGTCAACATCCACTTCAATCTCATCCACATGTAAGTTATCCATGCTGTTAGCCAAACTACTGGACATTTAAACTGTGAAAATAGAATCAAAATTATTTAATGATTCAAATTTTTATTTCAAAATAAAATATAATTTATTGAATTTTTAACAAAACAAAAAAAATTTAAATTTTTTTTAAAAATCAATTAATTAACAAAAAAATGTAATACAAATAAATGTAATTACAATTATTTATTAAGAATTAACAATAATTAAAATGGGACCAACTAACTAAGGTTTTATAAGTCAACCAAAATAATTAATACCAAAAATTAATATAATGGTAATATCGGGACTAAGTACTGAGTACTATTATGGTCAACCAATAAACAAAAAAGATTTAATAAAATTAATTAAATAATTTATTAAAAATTAATTTTCTTCTAGGACTAAGAATTTTACTCTATTATGGTCAACTAGAAAAATAATAATAAAAATTTAATATAAAGAAAACTTACACTCAGTGAATCAGCAATTAAGCCCCAAAGACTGTTATTGCAGTAAAAATATAATAATATGAGTGAGAAGTGCAAAGGGTGGGGAAAACTTTTACTTTTTTGATTTGGGTGGTTGGTGCATTATGTCGTTTGTGGCAAGTATTGCAGTTGTTGTCGTCATTCGGAAAGGCTCTCAATTGTTGGCTGGTCGTCCAGAAGGAGAAGAAGGAGAAGAAAGATAGAGAGAAGGAAGACAAGATAATATAAAGAGTTAAAGTAATTAAAAAAATATATGTATTTTAAAAGAGAAGGTGACAAGATTGTTTGGGGACTTGACACAATGGTAAGGGTTTTTAAATTATAATATAATTATTTAACTAGTAATTACTTTCAATGCGCAGCAATCAATAATAATTATTATTAGACTTAAGGCAACCTAGGAATATTTATATACTTTTTAATTCAGATTACTAATATTAATAAAGGTATAATAAATGTAATAAAATAGAATTGAGTTGAGTGTAAAATAATGATCCAGCTACTGGGGATAATCCAAAGCCTTTTATAGGCAAAGGACCCTCTGAAGCATCACAATGTGGTAAGTACAAAAAAGGAATACAATGAAACTAGACATTAAAAGAATAGAACTAGAACATGGAGACTGAGAGAAAAACATGAAACAGTCAACTAAACCCATGAGTAAGTAAGTAATTTTCCACCATAATTTCCCAAAAACACTTAATTAAAATAATTAGTAACCAAGTAAGTTTGAAACATGAGAACAGTGAGTAAAATAATCCAAAACAGACATTATAGTGACATGTAAAGGGTTTAAGTAAAACAAATAGGATAATTTTCACACCAAAAATTCATGTAATCAATTCAATCCAGTTTAAAGCAATTTTACTTAATTTTTTTTAACTATGTAATTAATTCAATGATTAGTTTAAATGAAACATATAATTAATTTTATGATATTTGTAATTTAAAGTGGGGATTTTAATACTATGTTATTAAATAAGTGTTATAATTTATTTAATAATTTTTCTGACACAATTAAGGGTCAAAAAAGCACCCAATATTATTGTTTAATAATATATGAAAAGTTTTATTTAATATATAAAGTTAATTAATTAATTTAATTACATTATTAGTCAATTTTACCCATATAATTATAATATATGATTGTAATTAATTAATTATTAATTTATAATTATTAAATACATAAAAATGCGCCATTATTTGTAGAACATAAAATATATTATGCTTAATTTAAATGTATAAATAATTTATATAACACTTATATTTAATAAGATACTTATATAATTTTATTATGCAATAAAATATTAATTTATATACATCAAATGCAATTCTTACGCCCTTTTTCAGGTCCAATAAATCAACATATCATTTACTGGGCTCCTGGTATAGCCTTTCTGACAATCACCCTCTTCTGATGAGGGATATGGCCTTTATTTTCTTGACCATAAATGTATTATTGATTTCGGTAGTGCCAATGGAATAGTTGAGGCTATATGGAATTCTTCTCAACACCAGCAACAAACAACTAAAGCACCTCCAACTTTAGTTTCCTATAAAGAATTCACCCATTTTGGCTGTTCATTCTAAATAAATGAAGGTCTTTTTAATTGTATTAATAATCAAAAAAATTAGATAAAAAATTTTTCTTAGTAGATCTGTCAAGTATTGCTAATAAAATATTATATTTTTCTATCATTAAATATTTTCTTCTAAAAATTTTTCCTTTTTTTTTTCTCTTTTATTAAATTTTTTATTTATTTTAAATTATTTTTATTTTTTAAAACTTCCCTTTTTATTTTCCTCTTTTTCAATTTTATTTATCCTTTTTAATTTTTTTCATTTAATTTTGGATTTGTCTCTTCCAATTATTTTTTAAAGTTACATCAAGATAGATTACTTTTTTATATAATGGTGCATCTGCCTATTATATAAAATAGTAAAACTTGATTGGGACTGGTGAAATTAATTGGTTGTAGAAATTTTCAATTTTTATTTTTTTCTTTTAATTTTGGATTTGTGTCAGCCAGGCTACTAGACTTACCCAGTAAAATAATTAATTATCTTACTGAGATGAAGACACACCTTTTAATCCTTATTAATAATTAATTATTTACTAACTAATTATGTATTACGTACAACTAACTAGCTAAGTACAATAAGGAATGTAAAAAATTAATAAAAATAAGTAACTGTCACATACATTTTTACTCCCTAACACCATGCTCAATAATACAGATGAGAAGGAATAAAAATAGTATTAAAAATATAAAAATATAAAAAGAAAAAAAATTTTCAAATTCCTTTATTTAGATTTTGTTGAATCAACATTTTAAATCAAATTTTTTTTTACTAAATGTGACAGAACAAGGGATTCAAATTTTTATTTCAAATAAAATGATACCTTTTATTTACGCAATATTTAGTATATCTTTTATTATTTCATATACACTCTTTATTTAGTTTCTTTTCTCACACCCTTGTATCAGGTGGTGTTAAATCCATGTCTTTATTTCTCACATCTTTGCCTATAAAAGGCCCTCTCTTTTTGTGCTTTTGAAGGACCATTCACTTACTTACATTATTAAAACCATACTACATTTAAATATTTATTACTATTTATTATTGTTTTTAGTACTTACAATCTTGTAGTTCTAAATCATTAATTATAATAATAATTAAAACTCTACCTCTTATTATTGAGTAAATAATCTTTAAAAGATAAGATAAATACGTACACATTTTGAGTCCTCTAAAATCCACCGTTGCCGTCCTTGAAATACCTTGAAAAAATCTCCTAGACTTGAAGGACAACCCGACAATTGGAGGCCTTCCCGAATTGTCGATGGCACTTTGTTATCTTGAGGACCGGAGACCGTGGGACCATTGCCATTGAGGTACCTATAAGAACGAGTGGACGAGGAAAACAACAAATTTCATACATCACGTGACTTATTTTTTTGCTGCCAACGGTGTAGACAATCCTATAGTACTAGCTATAGGCCTTTACCAAGGGAGTTGGAGAAAAAACAGAGAGAAAACCCCCTGTCCCTTTAGAAAAATAGAGTGAGATTTAGTTGCTAAAGTAAGTTGGTTCCTGTTTGCTAAATCCCCTTTTTCAACACACTTGACTGCTTGATGAGCCAAGAAAGTAGTCCCCAGACAGACTACCAAACCAAAGAACTGAAATGTAGAACAATGTCCACACCAGAGAAAGCAAAGATACTTGATGTAGGCTGCAAATCCACACCAGAGACAGCAATAATATTTGATATAGCTTGCAAGACAATACCAGAGAACCTGTTGCCAAAGTTGAGTTAAATGAAGAACTAACCTTGCAACAAACACAGTGAAAACTGAGTAAGGAGCAAGGATATCATCTCTGGATGGTTTTATGATAATTAAAGTTGCGCCAAACTGTCTTATTCACTATGTAAACACAGACCACTATCTAAGAGCCCATGCACCCCAACGAATTTGGCACCTGTACCAGCCAAATTGAATAAAAACCCTCCAGAAGCGCTCCCCAACCTTCTAAAACAGAGGCGGGCGGGCCGCCTGACGTCGGAGGTGCCTCCTGAAGCGGCCCTGCCTCCCTGAAGCCAGAAAACCAATAAAAACACCTAATCTACTTAGAAAAAATAGCTACAACTACTAAAACCTTTAAAACACGGAATTTCACTATAACAACATTGGGACATGAAATATAGAGCTAAATTAGCCCTATCCAATGGTACTAAGTATTTATCTCTAAGACTTAAGATAAGCCCATAAAACACAAAAAACAAAATTAAACAGCTATCTTTTGTAACTGAAGAATGAGGAATTGACCCCTTAAAACTTAGAATATGAAAAATATCAACAAGACATGAAATATATAGAAAATCCGGGGCTATCCAATGATAGTACCCACATACCTGCAGTCCAAATATCCACAGAATAAAACCAGAAAAATACTCAATTCTTCAACAGATGTCAATTAAGACATGCACAAACAGCGCCAAAACCCACAACAAAGGCCCCTGCCAATTTTGGAAGACCACAATGGGAATTGAACCGCGCTCCAAAACTTAGGCTTATATACTATCTAATAGATATATATTTCATGGTAATTATTGATTACTATTGGTGGGTCACTTTGCACTCTTCATACTCTATGTATTTCCTTTTACACAGCACTCTGTAAGTGGCATTAATTTGCTCATTTAACAGGGGGAGGTGTCTAGTAAATTGGAATTAAATTTTTTTATTATTTATTTTATTTTTCCTAGTTGAAAAAGATAGAGCAATTGTGTTCTTAGTCCTAGAGGTAATAAATTATATTAAAAAAAATATTATTATTCATTATAATTTTCAGTTGACTCTTGTCCTGATATATTTAAATTTTATTTGTTCCAGTTGACAAATTGTCCTGAAAATAATTTTTTTTTCTTAAAAATTCATATTTAATATTTCAGTAGACATTAAGTCCTGTTAATTATTAAATTCTCAGATGATTTAAAATCCTGATAATAATTATCATAAAATTTTTAATAAGAAATTTAAATTTAATTCTTCAGTTGATTATTATATCCTGGTTTTAAATTGTTTTGAATTAATAAATTGATTATTATTTTAGTTGATTTTATCCTAAAAAATTTTATTTTATTATTTTTCTTTTAAATAAAAGTAAAAATACAAACTAATTCATCTTATTGTCTCCCTCTCTCATTGCAGTAAAATTTAGAAATGACTGATCAAGGTGTCTCTGCTGCACGTGAAGAGGAACTGGATTTAATTGATTATGATGAGGCTACTTCTGTGAGTTCTTACTTAACTAGTAAATTATCTTAAATTAATCAATCATTTCACCAATCAGGATGTAGAAATGGAGGAAGTGGAAATTCTGGTAGAAACAACTCAGAAACAGAAACCTGTAATAAACCACCCAGAAGAACTTCAAAAGGCTTCAAAATAAAAAAGATGCCATTAACTCAACAAGTAAAGAACCTGTAAACACACATAAAAGAATTAAGGACAGAAAACTTGAGATTGAGGTCAAGAGTAGATGCTCTAGAGAAAAAGGTAAGAAAAATAGATGCTTTTCTTCAAGAGAAGAGGAGACCTCCTCCCCCCAGGGATCTTCATCAATTGGCTCCCCAGCAGCCAGAGAAAGTGGAAGTATCCAAGTGGCAGTGGGGTTGGCTAAACACTCAGTGGGATTACCTGTCTCAAAATCAACAAACTCAATTGCCCCAAGCAGGTCCATCAAGACCCAGCCAAGTCAACCCCACACCTCCTTACCCCTATCAAGGAGGAGGAAGAAGAAAAAACAATATGATCTTGCCCAGAAAACCTTGGTAAGCCCCTCTATTGATTCACAAGTACCATTTCTTGTAACTAATTCAGTTCCCTCAGGTAATTCTGGAAGAGGAGATGAGACTGTGAGACCTGTAGCAGCTGAGAACAGTAGACAAATTACTCAAATTTCAAATGTATCTAATCTTTTAGTTCTAATTGCTACTTCAATGATAAATCCTGGTATAGCTATTATTGATAAAACACTTGAACCTGAGTTTTATGAGAATCAGGAAAGTTACTCTGTTTCCTTACTGAGAAACCCTCCAGATGTAGCTAACATCAATGATGAATATTTGAGGGATATTATTGCTAAACAAAATCATATCATGAACAACATGCAATTGACTCAGAAATATAAAAGTTTGTTAACTGAACAGGGTTATCAAGCATTGAGGAGTGAGTTACAGAAAGTTTCTGATGATTTGTTTCATTACAAAGCAACACATGAAAAGAAAGTTGCCTTATGGCAAAATATCAAAAATGATTTGTCTAAACTGAAAGATACTGTATCTACCTGTTGCCTGGAGCTAGAGTTAGATAAGATGAACCTGAAAAGATTAAGTGATCATTATTTATCTTTTCAAAATAAAACCCAGTTATCTTTTGAAACAGTCAATGAGAGTTTATCTAGTCTTCCAAAAGTGAAAACCAGACTAACAACCATTGAAGAAAGATTGAATTAATTTTTTAATGATCAAAAATATTCTGAAACTTCCTTGAAGGAACATAGCGTACAGGATGCTCCAAGTTTACCTGTTGCTAGTTCTTCTAAAGTAAAATTAGATTCAGAAATGCCTGTTGATACCACTGAGTTTCCATAAAAAATTGATGATGCACCAGGATCTTCTACAGAAGTATTAAACAATGAGATTACTGCACAATTGGAGAAGTTACAGCTGCTTCTTACTCAGAAACAAGCTAGTACTAAGTATACTCCTTCAAATCAAAAGAATTGGCCAAAACTCGACCAGTACCCAACATTTGATGGTGATTCTTCTTCTGATTGGCAGCAATTTATTTGCAGAATTGATAACTTAAAAAATTCTTACAAACTCCCAGATGAGGAAATTGTGTCTAAGTTAATTTCTTTGTTTACTAATGTAGCCCTAATGTGGTATGAATCTGTTCTCCTGGACAGAAATGAATACTCATGGGAAGATTGGAAAAAATTGATTAAAGCAAAATTTGGTGGCTCCAAGATTAGAACGGCTCAACAAAGGCAGTATGAAGAAACTAGATATAGCTCTTCCACTTATAAACCTATTGATTTCTTAATGAAACTTGTAAAAATCTTGAGGGCAATGGACCCAAATATGGAGTTTGAGTTATGGAAGGACTGGATCCTTTATAAATTACCAATGTCTCTGAGAGACTTGATAGTGGCTAGGACTGAGTTCTCCAGAGAACCCTCTCCTTTCATTAATACTTGCAATGAGATCCTTCTAAACAACAAGTATGATGCCAGAAGATTCATTCCTAGGACCCCTTTGGAGAAACCCTCCACTTACCAACAGAAACCTCTGGAAAAGGTTGGTAAACCTTCTGCCCTTGTTGCACCTAAAAAGTATGCAACAAAAACTTGCTTCAAATGCAACAAGCCTTGGAAGAAAGGCAATGTTTGTGACAAGAGGATAAATATTGTTTAAAAAACTGAGGAGAAGGCTGATGACACAATAGAACTGGATGATACTTCAAGTGATTGTGCCAGCAATAATTCATATGAATCTCAACAAGAAATCTTGATGCTGCAAGAAGATATTCATTATTTAAATACTATTGATATTGATAATAATGATTTATCTACAGTTGAGGGTGCTGAGATCATAAGGAACATTGAGGAAAGCTCAATTGTAATTGCCCCTCTCAAAGCACCAGTCTTGATCAATGGAACCAGCATGGAAGTTGTTCTGGATTCTGGAGCTGGAGGAAGTTTAGTATCTGAAAAAGCACTTGCTTCAGTGGATCAAGACTATAAATCAAAACTGATGCCTATCACTTCTGAAAATTGGAGAGGTTATTGCTCTGTTTTGTCCCCCATTGGTAAATACAAGGCCATAGTATTTTTTAAATTTAGCCATGGTTTTGTAAGAGCTATTTGTGATTTTGTTGTCATGAAAAATGATAATTTAAGCAGTTGTTTTATCATAGGAAATGACATTTTAACCAAATATGGCATGAAATTAGATCCTTCAAACCAATGCTTCACAATGGGGATAAATAGGAAGAGAAAATTTAAGTTTTCCTCCCCCAAAAACTTATTAAAACCAGAGTTGAACACATGTAATTCTGTGGTTCAATATAAAGGAAGATCTACAAAAGAAATGCATGCCCTTATATCTGAAATTGACAATGCCTCTTTTGGAGAACTTCCTGGTGAGGATAAAGATTCCATCATTAAATTGATAAAATCTTTTCCTATGGCCTTTGCTCATGGGTCACATGAACTAGGATTAGTTAAGTAAGAAATGAAACTTTCATTATCTTGTCCATTAACTGACATACCACCTAGTTTGAAGAAGAAGCCTTACCCTGCTTCTCCAGCAAAGAGAAAAGATATTGAGGATAATATCTCTACCCTTTTGAAAATGAATATTATGGAAAAGGTAGTTGAAACACCTAAATATTGTGTTATCTCACCTGTCCTAATTTCTTATGAGAAAGATAAAGCCAGGTTATGAGGTGATTATAGAGCACTAAATACTTATACTGTTGATGATATCTATTCTTTGCCTAGAATTAGCTCTATACATGATACCTTACAGGGTGCTAAATATATCAGATGTTTGGATGGTAATAAGGGATATCACCAGGTACCTGTTGAGAAAAATTCTCAGAATTTTCTGATGATTGCTACTCATATGGGTATTTATAAGTATGTTAGGATGCCATTTGGCCCTAAAAATGCCCCTTCAATTTTCAAAAAGTCATGGATAACACATTCCATCAGGAGATAATTGAAGGATGGCTGATGGTTTATATTGATGATATCATTATATTCTCAAAAACATTTGAGGACCATCTCAACCACATGTGTAAAGTGTTCCAAAAAATGAATGAGATAAATATGACACTTGCTTTGAAGAAATGTAAATTTGGTTTTCATTCTTTAAAAGTTCTTGGTAATGTTGTTTCAGGCTTACAGATATGTGTTTACCAAAACAAAGTGGTAGCCATACAACAGGTGAAGGCTCCTACCACAGTTAGAGAGCTCCAGAGTTTTTTGGGAATGTGTGGATACTATAGACAGTATATTAAAAATTACCAAGTCATAGCTTTAGCACTTACCCAATTAACTAGAAAGGATGTTGCTTTTGTCTGGAATAGTGAAAGACAAAGGGCCTTTGACACTATGAAACACTGTTTGATGTCAGCACCTATTCTTGCTTTACCTGACTTTAATAAGCCATTTGTTTTATATACTGATTCCAGATTTATTGGTCTGGGTGCTGCCCTCCATCAAAAACAAGTGATGAATGATAAAGTATCAGAAGTAGTAATTTGTTATATTTCAAGAACCTTGAGAAATAGTGAATTGAAATATGGCGCTACTTAATTGGAATGCTTAGCTGTAGTGTTGGCTCTAGAAAAGTTACATTATTACCTAGATGACCAGAAATTTGAACTTGTCACTGACTGCAGTGCAGTTAAATCCCTTTTAAACTTGAAAACACCTAACAGACATATGTTCAGATGGCAGTTAGCTGTTCAAGAATACAGAGGGAGAATGACAATTATTTATAGGGCTGTTATTGTTCACTCAAATGTGGATATGTTATCAAGGTTACCTTTACCAAATAATGACTCTAATCCTGCTTATGATCCTGAGGATGAAATTATTCATATTCATGGGATATATGTGGTTGATATGGAGGAAGAGCTATTACAGCTTATTCTGGATTCATATGATAAGGACACTGACTTGAAAAAGTTATGCACCATATTAAATAATCCAAAAAATGTTTCAATACAAGCATTAATTAAAACCCTTCCAACAAAGTACCAGAAGGCTTTGGAGAAAGGTAAATTTTCAATTGATGAAGGATATCTATATTATAGAAGAAAGTTGAGTAATGTCATTGTTATTCCTCCTTCTATGAAAGAAATCATCTTTTAAATTTGTCATGATGACATATTAGCTGGACATTTTTATCTTGAAAAAACAATGATCAGGATTAAAAACACTGCTTGGTGGGTTAATATGTCTGAAGACACCAAATTATATGTTGAATCTTGTGATTATTTCCAAAAATCAAAAAGATTGACTGGTAAGAGAGCTGGATTAATGCAACATATTGAACCTCCTGATGCACCATGGCAGATAATAAACATGTATTTTGTAACAGGATTACCTATCTCTGGAAAAGACAGTTATAACTCTGGTTGGGTTATTGTGGACGGATTCACTAAAATGTGTAAATTTATCCCGACTCACAAGGATGTTTCCACTAAAGAATTAGCTTTCTTATGGTGGTCTCATGTGTCTAATACTGCTGGTTTTCCTAAAGCCATAATCTCTGACAGAGACCCTAAATTTACTTCTGAATTTTGGATGTCTCTAATGGATGTTGGTGGTTGTGATCTGAAACTATCTACTGCCCATCACCCTCAGACTGATGGATTAGCTGAAAGAATGATTCAGACTCTAGAGGACATGATAAGAAGGTACTGTGCTTTTGGCCTTGAGTATAAAGACAATGACAGAATCACTCATGATTGGGTTACTATACTTCCTGGGTTGGAATTTGCTTATAATAGCACTGTTCATTCTGTTACTCAAAGAAAGCCTTTTGAGCTCTGGCTTGGATATGTTCCAAATACTCCTGCCTAAATTCTCAATAATAAAATACCTAAATTAGATTTACATCCTGGTGTAAAATCTTTTCTTCAAATACAACAACTTTGCAGAAGTCACACTCAAAAATGTATTGAAAAATCATTTTAATATGAGAAGAAGAGATGGGACAAATCCCATAAAGAATACACTTTTAAGAAGGGTTATGAGGTGTTGATTTCAACATTCCACTTTAATTTACAAGGTAATAACAAATTAAAAGACCCATTTGTTGGTCCATTTGTTGTAAGAAGAATGGTTGGTGATAATGCAGTTGAAGTTAATTTTTATTCTCCATATGACAGAAAACATTGTGTTTTTCCAATATCTCTTTTGAATCCTTATACATCCAATAGTGATTTATTTCCCAAAAGGAGGGGAAGACCAAAAAAGACCCCTAATGAAATCACTGAGACAGCAGAAATTGATAAATTTCTAAATGACAGAATAGTTACTGCTGAAAAAGGTACAGAATACTTATTGAGATTCAAGAATAAATCTTCTGAATATGATTCTTGGATACCTGGGAAGGAAATATCTAATCTTTCTACTCTACTAAAGAAATATTAAAAGAAAAAATCATAGTTTTTTTTTTGTTTTTTTAGAGTGAGGTAGTGTCAGCCAGGCTACTAGACTTACCCAGTAAAATAATTAATTATCTTACTGAGATGAAGACACGACTTTAAATCCTTATTAATAATTAATTATTTACTAACTAATTATGTATTACTTACAACTAACTAGCTAAGTACAATAAGTAATGTAAATAATTAATAAAAATAAGTAACTGTCACATACATTTTTACTCCCTAACACCGTGCTCAATAATATAGATGAGAAGGAATAAAAATAGTATTAAAAATATAAAAATATAAAAAGAAAAAAACTATTCAAATTCCTTTATTTAGATTTTGTTGAATCAACATTTTAAATCAAATGTTTTTGTACTAAATGTGACAGACCAAGTGTCAGCCTGTATATCCCCAGGACTCAGTAAAAAGTTCTTATAAGTTATGTTAAACACATGAACTATACATGGGAACAATAAATGAGAGTACATAAACAGTATACATAAGTAAAATTATGATAATACACAAAAAATGCCATTATAACACCTTATATACACGCATATATCCACCTTTTATAGGTCTTATGTACTTAATATTAAGTTGGAATATGTTAGGGTAATCTTAAGAACCTTAAGTATAAGGCTACATAATTTTTAAGTACACTTAAAGCTGTTATATTCATTGTTTTACGCAAAAAACAAGAAATGCACTTTATTTCACTTAAAAGTTGACTATATGCACTATAAAATTGAGAATATCAAAAATGCGCTTTGACAGATCAATTGAGCTCATTTAGGACTATTGATTTGGCTATTTAAAAGTATAAAAATAACACTTTTCAAATTTGGTGTTTTTTATGCCAGAAATGGCTTCTGTGTACTGGCCACATACTGCCTGCTTTTTTCCCATGTGAATAGCTTCATTTTTAGTAAAGTTAGCTTTTTCACACTATAATTACCCCACATTCTACACCCACTATGGGGAAACACACTAAAATAGGCAACAGGCGCTTATTTAGTGTCGTAGCTTAATTAATAGTGCATTGACCTTGTTTATATGCACTAATTTCATTAATAACCTCATTCTTGGCATCTTATTTCATCACCACACTTAAAATTCACCTAATTTTAGTCAAGGATTTACCCGTGCAAGCGCCTGCCAAGGACTGCATGTAGTTACCCCACATCTCACGCTCTGTTTTAAGTTTTTTGGTGGTTTCTCAGTCAATTCTGGTTATTTTTGGATGGGAATTTCATGTAGTATAATGTCAGGATTAGCCCCTCCATTTCTACAGTAAATCCCCCTTATTCTTAAGCTATTATTAACCTTAAAAAGTCTCCTTTAGTCTTTTTTATTATTGTTTTATACGCATATACTCTCTTTTTGTCTTTTTCTTTAATTTTGATGGATTTCCCTTATTATTACAGGATTTTGGCGGTTGTTACTTGTCTAATTATGTCATGGATCACTAGGGATGTTGATGGGTAGGTCTATTAGTGGATTTGAGGCGTCTTTAACTGTGTATTGGATGGTATATCAAGGGATTAATTGGGGAACTCAGTGTGTATAAAAGGAGGAGGTTTTTGGGTCTTGTTTCTACATTCTTTATCATTTATAATTTACCAATATAACTAAATAAATTACAATACATATCAATTAGTACTTTTATAAGACTTTTGAATAGTATCTGAATTATAAAATCTATTTTTCTACCAACTACAAAGATTGTAAGCCATATATAAAATTAGTGAGAATTATATTACTGAGACCTTTAATTTTGATTAAATTTTACAACTTAGTGGATTAGTACTACATTATTCATATAGGACCGTTAAAATCTTCTAGAAAACTGACCATTCAAGCTAGTTCACGTCTTTGTACTTGACCTTAGCCTGACAATTGGGGACCTTTCCTCAAGAATTCTGTTATAATCCAGTAAGTGAAATTTTCAAAAGAGGTGCACGTAAATAATATCCCTATAGAAATATTTGGATAATTACAACAGGTTGGGGTCACTTATATAGTGATTTCTGAAAAAGAAGCCCTGTTATATAATAAAATTGTGATATTGAATCAACAATTTTACCACTAATTTAACATAAAATTGTTATTAGTGGGAGTCTGTCAATAGACCAATTAAATTTGTGATCTTTGCAGATAATAAACCAATTAAACTGATTAATTGTTTTCTTTTAACAGGACTCTTAATCTTTTCTTTTTTATTGGTTTGTAACATTCATTAAATATTTAGAAAGAATCTTACTGACAGTTGTTTTCTTTTAAATATAAAAACACGGCTACATATTGTAGACCAGTTAAATTAAGTGACCACATAAAAAGCATATTTGACTTTTGGCACTTAAAGATTCACTTCATACCAATAAGTAAGCAATAAAATTGTCTTCAGTGGTATTGATAAATACTGATAAAACTCCTTTTTGAAGTTTACATATATAAACTTTCTATTTTTTAAATTCCACGTGAAAATGTGTGACAACAATGACATTGTAAGTAATAAGGCAAAACCTTATAACTTAAGACCTAGATCTGAAAGACCTGTTACAGGAAATTCAAATAGAGGGCCAGGACTCTCCCATAATCAACAACACTCCACCAATGTCTCTGGAGGAAAGGGAAAAGCTTTTAAAGCAGGTTTCAATAAAGAAGTCAAAAAATACATTACAAGAACAAGTTCACTCCCTATCCACCCTAATAAACACCTTGACAATAAGAATCAACAACATAGTGGACCAGATCAACAATCTGGAAAAGAGAGCAGCTCAAGGTTTCATAGAAGTCAACCAAGCTCTAGTGGACATAAAGACTCAACCACCAACAGTGGCATCCAACAATTCCATAGCAACACCTACAGCCCAAGAGGAGGACCAAAAAACTACAGTAAGCAAATGGAAATGGGATTGGTACGCCCAAAATTACAACAATCCTCCTCAACAAGGATCCAGCAGTCACCCTTACAGGGGAAAGCCAAGGAGAGGCAGGGGAAATGGGGTAAGACCTTGGTGAGTCATCCAACTTCTTATGATCAATTGCATCAACCTAACAATGAATTACTTATAGGTAATGAGATTGATAAGGAAATATTGGATATAATTGATAATAATTTAAAGGATTATTCATTTGAAAAAAATATGTTAAACTTGTCTTTGCACAAAGACAATGTAGATAGTTTTATTGATCACCAGGATAATGCTATTAATATTAAAATGGAATCAAATGATGAGTCTTCTGAGTTGGACACAGAAAAAATAGAATATTTTTTAAAAGAAAATCCAATGGAATCAAAGATAATAAGTAAATTATTATTGAGAATTGAAAAATTGGAAGAGTTCTCAAAAGAGTCAAACAATAATACAGAAAAGGTATTATTACAGCTAACACAATCATTGAGTGCAACGGCCAATAGATTAAAAATTATTGAAAATTCAAATAATGAATTAGTCAATGAGAATAAGGGCTTAAAATCTGAGATTAGAGATTTAGAAAATAAATTAGAACAATTTCAGAATATTATGGCTACCATTGAGGGACGTGTTAAATTATCTTTTTCAAATGTAAATGACACCCTAACTCATGTACCAGTAATACAGGATAGGTTACAAAGAGTGGAAATAGAAGTAGAAAACATGTTGAAAAATACTGAAAGAATAAAAGATAACACTTCTTATGTAGCAAGAGTGCCTGTTTTCATGAAACATGCAAATGAAACACCAATGATGGAACATGAACATAGTATCATGGGCTCTGAGAATAATAAATCAGTAAAAGATGAAATACATGATCATCTTTATAAAGTAAGTGAATTACTCAATATTCCTCAGGTTAGGGAAGCAAACACTAGCCAAAAGAGCTGGCCTAAGTTAGATCAGTACCCATCTTTTGATGGAGATTTAAAATCTGATTGGCAGCAATTCATACAAAGAATTTATAACTTAAAATTTTCATACAAATTACCTGATGAAGAAATTACTTCAAAGTTAATATCTTTATTTACAGATGTGGCCTTATTATGGTTTGAATCTGTATTGAGTGAGGGAATTTATTACTCCTGGAATGAATGGAAGGCACTAATTGAAAGGCAATTTGGTGGCCCAAAATTTAGAATCACTCAACAAAGATTGTATGAAAAGGCCAGATATAATCCAAATGCTGGAGATAAACCTATGGTATTTTTAATGAATTTAATAAAAATCATGAAAGCCATGGATCCAAAAATGGATTATGAAGAGTGGAAAGAAAAGATAATATACAAGTTACCTATATCAGTTAGAGACATTATTGTAGCTAGAACTGAAACCATCAGAGATACCTCTGGGTTCATTAATATATGTAATGAAATATTATTAAACCACAAATATGAAACCAAGTATATTAATTACAGACAAAGTGTTGACGTGGTAAAACCTACTACAAGTAAATTACCATTGGAGAAGAAAAAACCTTCAGCTCCCCTTGTCCCTAAAAGACAAGAGAATAACACTTGTTATAAATGTAATGAACCTTGGGTTAAGGGTCATATGTGTAAGAAGAGAATAAATGTTATTGAAACCTCCCAGAATTCTGAACTAAGTAGTCATGAAGATGAAAATGTGGAATCCAGTGAGGATTGTAAAAGTAACATATCTTACAGTGATGATGAAAATGAGATATTTGTATTAGAACAGGATATAATGTTCCTGAATGATGCTATACCTCATACAGATACATCTTTAACTTCCATTGAAGAAGCTGAAATAATTAAAGATGTATCTCATGATACTTAAAAAATAACACCTATCAAAGCACCTGTTATTATATGTGGAAGAGAAATGAATGCCATTATTGACACTGGGGCTGCAGGTAGTGTAGTTTCTATTAATAAATTAATGAAACTTGACAGTAAGTATAAGGAAAAACTAGAACCTGTTCAGACAAAGAACTGGAGGGGTTTTGGTTCAATATTAAATCCAATTGGCAAATACAAAACTGCTGTATTCTTTAAATATAATAATGGATATGTAAGAGCAGTTTGTGAATTTGTAGTAATGGATAATAATAATTGTAGTGATTGGTTTATTATTGGCAATGATTTATTGACAAAATTTGGAATTAAACTAGATCCTGCAAACAGTTGTTTCACCATAGGAGTGAATGGTAAGAGAAAATTCAAGATATGTTCTGAAAATTCAGTGTATGCCATTTCTCCTAGAGAAGAACAACTGCAAGGTGGAAGAACCACCAATTAAGTGGTTGAATTGGAAAATGAGATCCAAAAGGCCTCTTTCAGTCCTCAACTCTCAAAAATTGAAGAAGAAAATATCTTGAGATTGATTAAATCATATCCTATGGCATTTGCTCATGGTTCAAATGAACTAGGATTGGTCAAAGACCATGAGATGAAAATCTCTCTAAGCTGTGATTTGGATAATATTCCTGGAAGCCTAAAAAAGAAACCTTACCCAGCATCTCCTGCAAAAAGGAAAGATATTGAAGACAATATAAAAATGTTGTTGGAAATGGGTATTGTTGAAAAAGTGGACACAACACCTAAGTATTGTGTCATTTCACCATTATTGATCTCTTATGAAAAAGATAAGGCAAGATTATGCGGTGATTATAGAGCTCTGAATACATACACAGTAGATGATATTTACCCTCTACCAAGGATAGCTTCTATCCATGCTACTTTACAAGGAGCAAAATATATTTCCTGTCTGGATGGAAACAAAGGTTACCACCAGATTCCTGTGGAAAGAAATTCTCAAAATTACTTATTAATAACCACACATATGGGTATATATAAGTATGTGAGAATGCCATTTGGCCCAAAGAATGCGCCTTCAGTCTTCCAAAAATTGATGGATAGTGTTTTTCATCAGGAAATGGTTGAAGGATGGCTATTGGTCTATATTGATGACATCATAGTGTTTTCAAAAACATATGATGAACATTTAAATCACCTGAAAAGAGTCTTTCAAAGAATGGATGAAATTAATATGACAATTGCATTAAAGAAATGTAAATTTGGATTCCAATCTTTGAAAGTACTTGGACATGTTGTATCTGGATTACAAATTTGTGTTGACCAGAATAAGGTGGCAGCAATAAAAAACATTGGTATACCTAAGAATGTAAAAGAAATTCAAAGTTTTTTAGGTATGTGTAGATATTATAGACAATATATAAAAAATTACCAATCTATTGCAGCTCCTTTGACAACATTAATCAGGAAAAATGAGGCTTTCATTTGGAATAATGAAAGACAACATGCCTTTAATAAATTAAAGGAATGTTTAATGACAGCTCCAGTTTTGGGACTGCCTGATTTTACCTTACCTTTTATCTTGTACACTGATGCAAGCTTCATAGGTTTAGGTGCTGCTTTACAGCAAAAACAGATAATAAATGGAAAATTATCTGAAGTAGTTATTTGTTATATATCCAGAACCTTAAGAAAAACTGAATTAAGATATGGTGCCACACAGTTAGAATGTTTAGCCGTGGTGTGGGCTTTGGAGAAGCTTCATTACTATCTGGAAGACCAGAAGTTTGAACTTATAACAGATTGCAGTGCAGTAAAATCATTGCTAAACATGAAAACACCTAATAGGCACATGTTTAGATGGCAACTAGCTGTACAGGAGTACAGAGGAAGAATGACAATCACTCACAGAGCAGGAACATTGCATTCTAATGTGCATTTATTATCTAGAAGTCCTTTGCCAAATGATGCTGACAACCCAGCTTATGTACCTGAAAATGAGGTTATACATATATTTGGGATTTATATAGTGGATTTAGAAGAAGAATTTATGCAAACTATATTAGAAAATTATTCATCTGATAAAGATTTGTCTAAACTATCTACCATTCTTAATGATCCAACAAATGCCTCCATGAGTGCATTAATTAAAACCTTGCCTCCAAAGTATAAAAATGCATTGAAAAAAGGTGAATTATCAATTGAAGATGGATATATATATTACAGAAAAAATTTAAGTAATTTTATAGTAATACCACCTTCTATGAAAGAGTTAATGTTGAGTACTTGTCATGATGACATCTTAGCTGGTCATTTTGACTTTAACCAAACATTAACCAGAGTTAAAAATACAGCCTGGTTAATAAACATGAAAGAAGATGTACAAAAATACATTGAAACATGTGACTCTTGTCAGAAATCTAAAAGATTAACTGGTAAGAGAGCTGGGTTGTTACAACAAATAGAGCAGCCAAAATCTCCATGGGAAATTATGAACATGGATTTTGTAACTGGCTTGCAATTAGCAGGAAAAGAAAGTTTCAATTCTTGCTGGGTAATTGTGGATAGATTAACAAAAATGTATAAGTTTATCCCTACCCATAAAGAGGTATCTGCAAAAGACTTGGCATTATTATGGTGGACTCAGATGATGAATACTGCTGGGTTCCCCAAAACCATAATCTCTGACAGAGATCCTAAATTTACTTCAGAGCTCTGCACATCTTTGATGGAAGTATCAGGTTGTCAATTGAAATTGTCTACAGCACACCATCCACAAACTGATGGGCTGGCTGAGAGAATGATACAAACTCTAGAAGACATGATCAGAAGATATTGTGCCTTTGGATTAGAATACAAAGACAATGAGAAATTCACACATGACTGGGTAACATTAATTCCTGGCCTTGAGTTTGCTTATAATAGCACAACTCATTCTGTAACAGAGAAGAAACCATTTGAACTCTGGCTGGGATACGTACCAAATACCCCAGTAAATCATTTAAATAAATTACCAAGGTTAGATATACACCCTCATACTAAATCCTTTATTCATATGCAACAAATGTGTAGAAAGCATGCAGAAGAATGCATACAAAAAGCATTTGAATATGAAAAGAAAAGGTGGGACAAATCTCATAAAGAATTTAAATTCAAAAAGGGAGATGAAGTCCTCATATCAACACTACATTTTAACTTACAAGGTAATGTTAAATTAAAGGATCCCTTTGTAGGACCTTTTGTAGTAAATAAAATGGTTGGTAATAATGCAGTGGAAGTCATATTATATGCTCCATATGATAGGAAACATCCATTTTTCCCTATCTCATTATTAAAACCTTACCATGCAAATGATCCTGACTTATTTCCAAAAAGAAGGGGAAGGCCTAAAAAGCAACCTGAAGAAATTGTGGAAAAAGCAGAGATTGAAAAAATACTCAAGAAAAGAATCCTTACTAAAGAAAAAGGAACTGAGTATTTACTGAGATTTAAAGGGAAATCAAATGAATTTGATAAATGGATACCTGAAAAAGAAATTTCTAATTTATCCACCCTTCTTAAAAAATTTAAACAGAAATAAATTTCTGTTCAACCAGCTAAGGGGTTAAAAAACCAGTACTCATAATATTTTATTATGTTTTATTTCTTTAAAGTTTAATCTTTAATGCTACAGAATTATTCTGAATACCTAAAAATTACAAATAAATAAATAAAATGTATAACTTATCATTTTTTTATTGTTTTTTTGGGTGGGAGAGTGTCAGCCTGTATATCCCCAGGACTGAGTAAAAAGCTCTTATAAGTTATGTTAAACACATGAACTATACATGGGAACAATAAATGAGAGTACACAAACAGTATACATAAGTAAAATTATGATAATACACAAAAAATGCCATTATAACACCTTATATACACGCATATATCCACCTTTTATAGGTCTTATGTACTTAATATTAAGTTGGAATATTTTAGGGTAATCTTAAGAGCCTTAAGTATAAGGCTACATAATTTTTAAGTACACTTAAAGCTGTTATATTCATTGTTTTACGCAAAAAACAAGAAATGCACTTTATTTCACTTAAAAGTTGACTATATGCGCTATAAAATTGAGAATATCAAAAATGCGCTTTGAAAGATCAATTGAGCTCATTTAGGACTATTGATTTGGCTATTTAAAAGCATAAAAATAACACTTTTCAAATTTGGTGTTTTTTATGCCAGAAATGGCTTCTGTGTACTGGCCACATACTGCCTGCTTTTTTCCCATGTGAATAGCTTCATTTCTAGCAAAGTTAGCTTTTTCACACTATAATTACCCCACATTCTACGCCCACTGTGGGGAAACACACTAAAATAGGCAACAGGCGCTTATTTAGTGTCGTAGCTTAATTAATAGTGCATTGACCTTGTTTATATGCACTAATTTCATTAATAACCTCATTCTTGGCATCTTATTTCATCATCACGCTTAAAATTCGCCTAATTTTAGTCAAGGATTTACCTGTGCAAGCGCCTGCCAAGGACTGCATGTAGTTACCCCACATCTCACGCTCTGTTTTAAGTTTTTTGGTGGTTTCTCAGTCAATTCTGGTTATTTTTGGATGGGAATTTCATGTAGTATAATGTCAGGATTAGCCCCTCCATTTCTACAGTAAATCCCCCTTATTCTTAAGCTATTATTAACCTTAAAAAGTCTCCTTTAGTCTTTTTTATTATTGTTTTATACGAATATACTCTCTTTTTGTCTTTTTCTTTAATTTTGATGGATTTCCCTTATTATTACAGGATTTTGGCGGTTGTTACTTGTCTAATTATGTCATGGATCACTAGGGATGTTGATGGGTAGGTCTATTAGTGGATTTGAGGCGTCTTTAACTGTGTATTGGATGGTATATCAAGGGATTTATTGGGGAACTCAGTGTGTATAAAAGGAGGAGGTTTTTGGTTCTTGTTTCTACATTTTTTATCATTTACAATTTACCAATATAACCAAATAAATTACAATACATATCAATTAGTACTTTTATAAGAATTTTGAATAGTATCTGAATTATAAAATCTATTTTTCTACCAACTACAAAGATTGTAAGCCATATATAAAATTAGTGAGAATTATATTACTGAGACCTTTAATTTTGATTAAATTTTATAACTTAGTGGATTAGTACTACAGTATTCATATAGGAACGTTAAAATCTTCTAGACAACGGATCATTCAAGCTAGTTCATGTCTTTGTACTTGACCTTAGCCTGACACCAAGGGATTCAAATTTTTATTTCAAATAAAATGATACCTTTTATTTATGCACTATTTAGTATATCTTTTATTATTTCTTATACACTCTTTATTTAGTTTCTTTTCTCACACCCTTGTATCAGGTGGTGTTAACTCCATGTCTTTATTTCTCACATATTTTCCTATAAAAGGCCCTCTCTTTTTGTGCTTTTGAAGGATCATTCACTTACTTACATTATTAAAACTATACTACATTTAAATATTTATTACTATTTATTATTGTTTTTAGTAGTTACAATCTTGTAGTTCTAAATCATTAATTAAAATAATAATCAAAACTCTATCTCTTATTATTGAGTAAATAATCTTTAAAAGATAAGAGAAATACATACACATTTTGAGTCCTCTAAAATCCACCGTTGCTGTCCTTGAAATACCTTGAAAAAATCTTCTAGACTTGAAAGACCACCCGATAATTTGTCTCTTCCAATTATTTTTTAAAGTTACATCAAGATAGATTACTTTTTTAGATAATGGTGCATCTACCTATTATATAAAATAGGAAAACTTGATTGGGACTGATGAAATTAGTTGGTTGTAGAAATTTTCAATTTCAATTTTTTTCTTTTAATTTTGGATTTGTCTCTTCCAATTATTTTTTAAAGTTACAACAAGATAGATTACTTTTTTTTATAATGGTGCATCTGGCCTTAGATTGCTCCAATGGCTATTATATAAAATAGGAAAACTTGATTGGGACTGGTGAAAATAATTGGCTGTAGAAATTTTGAATTTTAATTTTTTTCATTTAATTTTGGATTTGTCTCTTCCAATTATTTTTTAAATTTACATCAAGATATATTACTTTTTAATATAATGGTTCATCTGGCTTTATGTCATTCTAATGGCTATTATAAAAAATAGGAAAAATTTATTGGGACTGGTGAAAGTAATTGGTTGTAGAAATTTTCAATTTTAATTTTTTTTTAAATTTTGGATTTGTCTCTTCCAATTATTTTTTAAAGTTACATCAAGATAGATTACTTTTTTAGATAATGTTGCATCTACCTATTATATAAAATAGGAAAACTTGATTGGGACTGATGAAATTAGTTGGTTGTAGAAATTTTCAATTTTAATTTTTTCTTTTAATTTTGGATTTGTCTCTTCCAATTATTTTTTAAAGTTACATCTAGATAGATTACCTTTTTATATAATGAAGCATCTGGCCTTAGGTTGTTCTAATGGCTATTATATAAAATAGGAAAACTTGATTGGGACTGATGAAAATAATTGGTTGTAGAAATTTTCAATTTGAATTTTTTTTTCCATTTGATTTCTTTAATTCAATAAATTGCATGGTGGTATTGCCAAATTTTCATATCAGACTTAAAAAAAATTTGACTTGAAAATTTGATGATACCCTTTCCTTAATTCAATAAAATACAGGGGGGGTATTGCCAAATTTTCATATCAGACTTAAAAAAAATTTGACTTGGAATTTTGGTGATACCCATCCATTACTTAAATAAAATGTAGGGGGGAGTATTGCCAATATTTCATATAAGACTTGCAAAATTCTTTACTTGAAAGAATTTTAGTGATACCTGACCCTTAGTTCAATCAAATGCAGGGGTGGGATTGGAAAATTTTCAAATGTCACTTGAAAATTTAAACTAAAAAAGAATTTTGAACATTAAAAATTCTTGAAAATTGTATTTAACAGAGAATTTATTACATTAAAATATGAAAATTCAACTAATGATGGATAGAGTAAAAAAATACAGGAAATTAAGATAAAAATTTATTCACAATTAATTATGAACAGTTGAAGTGTAAGATAAATAAAAAAAACTAGTCATCAAACAATTTCTTCAAATGTTCAATTTCCTCAACAGATTTATTAGCTTTAACACATTCTATCAAGAATTCTTTCTTTTTGGAATTTTCTTCACAATCAAGCTTATATTTCATCTGTTCCATGAGGTTTTGATGCTCAAGTGTTTTCTCCTCTTTCTTTGATTTTTCAATACTTAGAGATATCTCAAATTTCTTCTCCTCCAAGTCTTGTGCCCTATTATCATTCTGTGAAGAGAGTTCAAACTTCTTCTCTTCCAAATCATATAACCTGTCATCCCTCCTTTAGTGAGCTTGTATTTTTGCTTTTCAAACTTTAGAGTCTCTTTAGCAACTTCCACTTGTTCTTGAGTGATAAGAAATATTAACTAAAAGTAGAAGAAAAGAAGAGTAAAGTATTTAGAGGTTTGGTATCACTTTCCAGCATCACGTTTCTCCAAAAATTCTTTGATATAAGAAAAAGGGGTTTGAGATGAAGTATCAATTTTTCTTCTTCTTTGAGAGTGGAAATTCAGACTACTTGAAGCCCTTTTCTTTTTGTTCAAGGTCACATTTTCCTCCTCTTCATTTTTGCTGGCTTCTGATTCAGTCAATTGTGGCTCCTGCGTTAGTTCTTCAGCCTATTTATAAATAAGAAAATGTAAATTAAAAAAGAATTGTTAAGATAAAATAAAAAAACATACTTGAGTTAGATCAGGTTGGTTTATATTGCCATAAGGATCTATTGAAAAGATATCTTGATTTGTGGAAGTTAAATGAGGGGAGGCTTGAGTAGAAGAAGAAGGAAAAAGATTTCTTTTGAAATCATGCTCAGAGACAGAATCTTCACCATCCAAAATGTTTTTAGGATTAACATCAGCTCGCTCTACAAAAATAGAATCCATCTCTTTCAAGTAAGGACATAAAAATCAAGTTTATCATCTATGGATTTGATGCCCTTACTGATATCAAGGTCAGTAATACCAAAACCAGTAGAAGATGAAAGAGTTTTTGCCTTCTTGTTATTTTCTCAATAATGCTTGAAGCGTTCAGACATCTGTTTTGGTAAAAGATCTATCCTTCCCTTAGTCTTATTCCGTAATTTGTTGGCCATTAGAAGATAACCATTAACTTTTGATGCAGGGGGCTTTCCTAATTTAGTTGCATACTCAGTACCAAAACAAGAATCATAGTTAGATTTAGTTTTTAGCCAGTTGATAAGAATGAGATGATCATCTTTCTTTAGTTGAACAATTTTGGATTTCTCAGCAGAGCAGGGGAAAGAGGGAGTAGTGGGATTTGAAGAACAACTGGGTGATGGCTTCCTTTGAGAAGATCTATGATGACGAGGCATGTTAAGATAATTAGAGATGAAAAGGAGCAGAAATAAGCAGATGAGAGAGTGAGATAAAAAGGAGCAGAATCAAATAGATGAAATGGGGAGAAATTCTGAGCGGATAGAATGAACAGGATGGGATGAGAATGGGAGTGCGCAGCAAGGTAGAAGGCATATCCAGAGAGTAGTCCAAGATGTGGTTATAGCAGAAAGTTGTGCAACATGTGGTTATGACAGAAAGTTGTCCAAGATGTGATTATGAAAAATTGAGTAGAAAAATGTTGGATAAGAGGTGAACATTGACACATAAAGTGTCTAATAACCCAATTATTAGCAAATATAATTGCGGAAGATAATTGAGGTATCAGGATTTTTATCCACAATTAATTTAATTGTGGATCATTCAACATTGATACCCCCTAATATGCCTAGTTTTATTCTCTCTTTTGGTTCCAGTAAAGTAACATAATATTTACTGAGTTCTTGATACAGCCTGGCTGACAAACCCCCTCATATCCCCCTACACCCACTTCAAACCCCCCTATTACCCCCTCTTACCCCCCTCCAAATCCCCCTTACCTACTCCAGCCTAATTAATTATTAAAAAACAGTTGATAAAAATCATTCATTAGTTAATGAACAATTTTTCTCAATCATTTGTTAGTTATCAATTGATTGATAACAAAAATTCATTAACTAACAAAAAATTGTTAACAATTGTTTGTTAATAAGTGAATAGGGAGGAGGGGGGTTTGAAGCAGTTTGGGGGGGTTTCAGGAGGGGTTTGAAGTGTGTGTAGGGGGATTGATGGGGTTTTGGAAAGGGTTTTGGGTGGTGTTTTGGAGTGTTTTGGAGAGGTTTTGTAGGGATTTTGGACAGGGTTGGGGGGGTATTTTGGGGGTGTTTGGAAAAGATTTCAGGGGGGGTTTGAAAAGTATTTGGGGGGTTTGGAGGGAATTTGGAATGGGCTTTGGAAAATTTTTTCAAGGGAGAAAGGGGACTAAAGAGGGAGTAAGGAAAAAATAATAGAAAATTTTTACAGGGACCAATGAGGGTGCAATTAAAAAATTTAAACAAAAGTTTTATTAATATTTAATTTTTTTTCTTTTTTTTGTCCAGAATTAACCAAAAAAACTCATCAAATTGAATTAAATTAATAGTTATTGTTATTTATTATTTGAAGAAAATATTTATGGTTACTTAATTTAAATTGTGTGAGTTTTTAATTATTTTTTTTAAAAAAATTGACGTTTTTTTGACCAGTAAAATTTTTTTTCAGAAAAAAAATGTCTTTTTATTCTAATTAAAGCCTTACACCTCTATCTTCATCATTATCTTCTTTATCATCTTCTTCAATTTCAACATCATTTCAATCATCAAATAAAAATTCAGAAAAATTGTCAAAAAAGGAAAGTTTTTCAAAAAATAATTCAAAAAAAATATGTCTGTTTCTTCTGATTCAAGCCTTATACATCTATCTTCATATTTATCTTTTTTATCATCTTCTTTAATTTCAAATTCTTTTCAATCTTCTTCAAAACCTTTAACAATAAAAAATGATGTTCAATCTTATCAATGTAAAAGATATTTAAAAAAGAAAATTCACTTGGATCTTATATTTGGCCATATATCAAACATCAATTATTTCAAAACAAAAGTTAATAAAAAGATAAATATCCCAGGAAGTTACCAGAAGATATCAAATATCTAACCAAATTAGGAGGTGATGAAATTAAGGTAGTAATCAGTAATACTTTTAAAACTCAAATTATTTATGAAAATCATTCATTTGATGGAGTAAAAGATAAAGCATTTAATCAACTATCTGATCTCATCTCTATACTATATGTTGGCCGGTTATCTAGAAGGAGGAGAAATAAAGGAGAAGGAAATAAAAGGAAATAGGGGAAGGTAATAAAATAGAGAATTGATAAAAATTTAGATTTAAAAGTTTAAGAAAATTAGAGTGAAAAATAAAGAAATGAAACAACAAATTTTTGAGGAGTGACACAATTGGAGGTTCAATTTATAATATTTAAAATTTGTAAGTTATATATCAGTGCACAGTTCACAATTATTATTATTAATAGACTTAGAACAACCTTTAGTTATTTATATAAAATTTAAATTAGAGTAGTAATACAAATAAAAATAGTAATAAATGTAATATATTAAAAATATGTTCAAGCTTGAGTGTATAATAAGTGGTCCAGCTACAGGGGGTTACCCAAGACCTTTATATAGGTAAGGGGCCCTCTGAAGCTTCATAATAAATTATATACAAAGAATAATAAATATATAATAACAAATAACTGATTTTAAGTAAGTGTAATGGGAAACATGACACAACTAACTAAAACACATGAGTTAGAGCCCAAATATCCACCAATTTAATCCCAAACAGTTACCATAAAATTAGTGAGTAATTAAATAAGTTTGAGACACTTAAAAATAATTAATTTAATTTAAAACATGTCTTATAATCTTTTAAATAATAAGCAATTTAACTGAAACATGAAAAATAAAAAATTTTAACATGAAAAAAATTATGAAATGAATTAATTTAGTATAAAACATGAATAATTAATTATTTTAATTAATTTTATTAGTGTAATAATTAATTTAATTTAAAACAAATACTTATTATAACAAAATTACTAATTTTTGGAACAAAACATTAATTATATATTTAAATAAGTGTTTTAAATTGTTTAATGCTTTGATGACACAATTAGGAATCAAAAAAGCGCCCAATATTATTGTTTAATAACATATGTAAGGTTTTATTTAATATATAAATTTAATTACATTAAAAGTTAATTTTATAATTATAATTATAATATATGTCTATAATTAATTAATTACTAATTTATATTTATTAAATACATAAAAATGTGCCATAATTTATAGAATATAACATTTATTATGCTTAATTTAAATGAATATATAATTTATATAATAATGAAATTAATATAATACCTATTTTAAATATATTTAATAAAATACTTATATCATTTCATTATGCAATAAAATATTAATTTATATACATAATAAGCATAATTTTATTCCCTCTTTTGGTTACAGTAAATTTACATAACATTTACTGGGCTCCTGGTATAGCCTGGCTGATACTCCCTCACTCTAAAAAAATAAATAAAAAAAATGCTAAGATTTTTTTTGTATACTTTTTTAACAGAGTAGGAAGATTTGATATTTATTTTCCAGGTATCCAAGAATCATGTTCAGATGATTTTTTCTTATATCTCAATAAATATTTAGTACCTCTATCAGAAGTGATAATTCTATAATTGAGAATTTTATCAATTTATGCAGTCTCTGTGACTTGCTGAGGGTTTCTCTTAGGTCTTCCCCTTCTTTTTTGAAATAAGTCACAGTTGGAAGTATAAGTTTTAAGCAAAGAAATGGGAAAAACAGGATGTTTCCTATCACATGGAGAATACAATATAACTTCTACTGCATTATCCCCAACCATTCTTTTAACAAAAAATGGTCCCACAAAAGGATCTTTTAATTTGTTGTAACCTTTTAGATTGAAATGGACAGCAGATATCAACACTTCATCACCCTTTTTAAATGTGTATTCTTTATGGGATTTATCCCATCTCTTCTTTTCATACTCAAATGATTTATCAATACAGCTTTGAGCATGTTTTCTGCATAGCTGTTGCATTTTCATAAAAGATTTTACACCAGGGTGTAGTTCCAACTTAGGTAATTTATTATTGAGAATTGGAGCAGGATTATTTGGGACATAACCTAACCAAAGCTCAAAAGGCTTTTTTTCAGTGACAGAATGAACAGTGCTATTATAAGCGAATTCAACACCTGGAAATAGAGTAACACAGTCATGAGTAAATCTGTCATTGTCTTTATATTCTAATCCAAAGGCACAATATCTTCTAATCATATCTTCCAGATTTAGAAAAAATTCTTTCAGCTAGACCATCAGTCTGAGGATGGTGAGCTGTAGACAATTTTAACTCACAGCAACAAATATCCATCAAAGAGGTCCAAAACTCTAATGTAAACTTTGGATCTCTATCAGAGATAATGGCTTTTGGAAATCCAACAATATTAAGCATGTAAGAACACCATAAGAAAGCTAATTCTTTTGTGGACACATCTATGTGTGGGAATAAATTTGCACATTTTGGTGAATCTATCCACTATTACCCAACAAGAGTTATAACTGTCTTTACCTGCTACAGGAAGACCAGTGACAAAATCCATGTTAATGATTTTCCAAGGAGCATCAGGTGCTTCAATATGTTTTAACAATCCTGCTCTTTTACCTGTCAATCTTTTAGATTTTAGACAAGAATCACAAGATTCAACATACAATTTAGTGTCTTCAGACATATTATGTCGGCTGGTCTTCTAGAAGAAGGTGAGGAAAAGAGGAAAGGTAAAGAAGAAGAAGAGGAAATAGAGGTAAGATAATAAAAGATAAATAAATAAATAAAAATAAATGGATAATAATTCTGAGATAGAGAGAGGCGACGAGTATTCTTGGGATTTGACACAATGGTGAGGCTTATTAAATTATAATATATTTATTTAAAGTAAGTATTATTTTTTCTGCGCGGCAAACACTATTATTACTATTAGACTTAATGCAACCTGTAGTTAGTTATATAAAACTTAAATTAGAATTGTAATACTAATAAAAATAATAATAAACGTATTATATTAAAAATATGTTCAAGTTAGATTGTATATTAGGTGATAGAGCTACAGGGGGTTTCCCAAGGCCCTTATATAGGCAAGGGGCTCTCTGAAGCGCCACAAAAAATATATATCCTATAAAAAATAAGATAAGAAATAATTACTAGTTAAAATTAAGTGTACCAAATCTATAAGGGAAAAATATAAAACAATTAATTAAAAAATAAGTAAGAGCCCAAAAATTCAACCAATTTAACCTCAAACAAATCTTTAAAATAAGTGAGTAATTTAATAAGATTGAAACACTTGAAGTATTAACTAATTCAATTTATAACATGTTTGATAATAGCCCATTTTAAGTGAGACATAAAAATTTAGCTATTTTAATAAAATAATTAGTATAATTAATTAATTAAGTCTTGAACATAAGATATTAATTAATATAACCCATTTTATTAGTGTAAGAATTAAATTAGGTTAAAACAATTTATTGATTTAATATTATTACTAAATTTTAGAATATAACATTAGTAATTAATTTAATAAAATGTTTTGAATAATTTAATACCTTAATGACATAATTATGAGTCAAAAAAGCGCTCAATATTCATAATTTATATGATATAAAAGTTTTATTTTAATACTTTAATTTAATTTATTTATTTAATTATATTATAAGTTAATATTTTGATTTTTTAACTATAATATATTTAATAAATTAATTAATAATTTATAAGTATTAAATACATGAAAAATGCGCCAACACTTTATAGAATATAAAGTATTTAATGAGTTTTAGTTTTATCTATAATTTATTTAATAATAAATTTAATATAACCCTTATTTTAGTTATATTATAATACAATTGTTACATAAGTTTATTATGCAATATAATGTTAATTTATATACATAAAATGCATAATTTTTTGCCCTAATTAAGCTCCAATAGATTAACATACAATTTACAGGGCTCCTGATATAGCCTGGCTGACATATTAACCCACCAAGCAGTGTTTTTAATTCTGATAATGGGTTTTTCAAGATCAAAATGTCCTGCTAATATGTCATCATGACATAGTTTTAAGATGGTTTCTTTCATGGAAGGAGGAATAACAATGACATTGTTCAGGTTAATCCTGTAGTAAATATAACCATCTTCAATGGAAAACTTTCCTTTCCACAAAGCACTCTGGTAATTTGGAGGAAGAGTTTTTATCAATGCTTGGATCGAAGCAATCTTTGGATCTTTCAAGATTGTAACTAATTTATTCAAATCAGAATCTTGATCATATGAATCCAGAATTAATTGCAACAGTTCCTCTTCTATATCAACAATGTATATACCATGTATATTTACTGTATCATCTTCAGGTACATAGGCTGGATTGGATACATTATTCGGAAGAGGTAATCTGGACAACATATCAACATTTGAATGAACATTTACAGCCCTGTGAATAATAGTCATTCTACCTCTGTATTCTTGAACAGCTAGTTGCCATCTAAACATATGTCTATTTGGTGTTTTCAAGTTTAAGAGGGATTTTACAGCACTGCAATCAGTAACTAATTCAAAATTTTGATCATCTAAATAATAATGAAGCTTTTCTAAATCCTAGACAACTGCTAAGCACTCTAATTGAGTGGCAACATATTTCAATTCACTTTTTCTTATAGTTCTTGAAATATAAAAAATTACTACTTCTGAAACTTTTTCATTAATAATTTGTTTTTGATGAAGAGCAGCTCCAATTCCAATAAAACTTGCATGTGTATAAAGAACAAAAGGCTTATTAAAATCTGGAAGGGCAAGGATTGGAGCTGACATTAAACATCTTTTTAATGTATCAAAAGCTCTCTGACGGTCCTCATTTCATATATAAGCCACATCTTTTCTTGTTAGTTTGGTAAGTGGTAATGCTATGACTTGATAATTTTTTATGTATTGTCTATAGTAGCTTCAAATTTCCAAAAAACTCTGTATTTCTTTTACAGAAGTTGGTTCTGACACATTTTGTATAGCAGAAACTTTTCCTTGGTCTACACAGATCTGTAAGCCAGATACAACATGACCCAGGACTTTCAAGGATTGAAACCCAAATTTACACTTTTTTAAGAATAAAGTCATGTTAATTTCATCCATTTTCTGGAAGACTCTATTCAAGTGTTGTATATGTTCATCAAAAGTTTTAGAAAAAACTATAATGTCATCAATATAAACCATTAACCAACCTTCAATTCTTTCCTGATGAAATGTGTATTCCATTACTTTTTGGAATACTGAAGGGGCATTTTCAGGGCCAAAAGGCATCCTAACATATTTGTAAATTCCCATATAGGTTGCAATTAGCAAAACATTTTGGGAAGACTTTTCAACAGGTATTTGATGATAACCTTTATTACCATCCAGACAGCTTATGAATTTAGCACCTTGTAAGGTAGCATGTATACAGCTAATTCTGGGTAATGGGTAAATATCATCCAAAGTATAAGTATTTAATACTCTATAATCTCCACAAAGTCTAGCTTTATCTTTTTCATAAGAGATTAAAAATGGAGAGATGATACCATATTTTGGTGTAACATCTACTTTTTCAATAATATTCATACTCAATAAAGTTGAGATATTATCTTCTATATCTTTTCTCTATGTGGGAGAAGCAGGGTAAGGTTTTTTCTTTAGGCTAGGAGGTATTTTGCCCAAATTTCAGGATAGAGAAATTTTCATTTCATCTTTAACCAAGCCTAACACATGGGAACCATGAGCAAAAGCCATTGGGAAAGATGTAATTAAGGCTACTATTGAATCTTTTTGGTCATCAGTCAATTGATCACCAAATGAAGCTGTTTCAATTTCAGACAATAATACATTCCTTTCCTCTGTTTGTCTACCTTTTAATTTTTTCAAAGAATAACAAGATTTTATTAAGGGTGCAGAATGCTTTTTAGAAGAAGAAATTTTAAATTTTCTTTTACCATTCATTCCCAAAGTAAAACAATTATTTTCAGGATCCAATTTAATGCCAATCATGGTTTTAATATCATTTCCCATGATAGACCAATTGCTTAAAATGTCATTTTTCATCACAACAAATTCACAAATAGCTCTGACAAAGCCATCATTATATTTAAAGAATACAGTGGTTTTGTATTTGCCAATGGGACATAAAACATGTCAGCCAGGCTATACCAGGAGCCCATTAAATGTTATTTCAATTTACTAAAACCAAAAGAGGGCTTAAAAATATGCTTACTATGTATATAAATTAATATTATATTGCATAATGAAATGATATAAGTATTTTATTAAATATGTATAAAAGAAGTATTATATTAATTTCATTATTATATAAATTAAATATACATCTAAATTAAGCATAATAAATGTTATATTCTATAAATTATGGCACATTTTTATATATTTGATAAATATAAGTTAATAATTATAAACATATATTATAATTATAAGTATAAAATTAACTTATAACATAATTAAATTAATTATTACACTAAAAAAAGTAATTAAAATAATTAATTATTCATGTTTTATACTAAATTAATTAATTACATTATTTTTTGTCAGCCAGACTATACCAGGAGCCCAGTAAATGATATGTTGATTTATTGGACCTGAAAGAGGGCGTAAGAATTGAATTTGATGTATATAAATTAAAATTTTATTGCATATTAAAATTATATAAGTATCTTATTAAATATAAGTGTTATATTAATTATATTGTTATATAAATTATTTATACATTTAAATTAAGCATAATATATTTTATATTCTACAAATAATGGCAAATTTTTATGTATTTAATAATTATAAATTAATAATTAATTAATTACAAACATATATTATAATTATATGTGTAAAATTGACTTATAATGTAATTAAATTAATTAATTAAATTTATATATTAAATAAAACTTTTCATATATTATTAAACAATAATATTGGGTGCTATTTTGACCCTTAATTGTGTCAGAAAAATTATTAAATAAATTATAACACTTATTTAATAACATAGTATTAAAATCCCCACTTTAAATTACAAATACCATTAAATTAATTATATGTTTCATTTAAACTAATTATTGAATTAATTACATAGTTAAAACAATTATTTAAAATTGCTTTAAACTGGATTGAATTGATTACATTAATTTTTGGCGTGATAATAATTCTATTTGTTTTACTTAAACCCTTTACATGTCACTATAATGTCTGTTTTGTATTATTTTACTCATTGTTCTCATGTTTCAAACTTACTTAGTTACTAATTATTTTAATTAAGTGTTTTTGGGAAATTATGGTGGGAAAATTAGTTACTTACTCACCGGTTTAGTTGAATGTCTCATGTTTTTCTCTCAGTCTCCATGTTCTAGTTCTATTCTTTTAATGTCTAGTCTCATGTTATTCCTTTTTGTAATTACTACATTGTGACGCTTCAGAGAGTTGGTTTCCTATAAAAGGATTTGGATTATCCCCTGTAGCTGCATCACTTATTATACACTCACCATTTAAACATATTTTTTAAATATAATACATTTATTTTTATTTTTATTAGTACTATAATTCTAATCTAAATTCTATATTTTAAATCCTGGTTATAAGATTATTTTGAATTAATAAATAATTGATTTTTATTTTCAGTTAATTTTTTGTCCTGAAGAATTTTATATTCTTTTAATATTATTTTTCTTTTAAAAAGCAAAAATAAAACTAATTAATCTTATTTTTTCCTTCCCTCATTTCAGGTTAGATTTAAAACAATGACTGACCAAGGTTTTTCTGCTGCATGTGAAGATGAACTGGATCTGATTGATTATGATGAGGCTACTTCTGTGATTTCTGCTTTAGTTTTAAAATTAGCTCAAATTAATAAATCATTGAATCAATCAGGATGTGGAAATGGAGGAAGTGGAGATTCTGGTAGAGACAAATGCCCAGGAACAAAAACCTTCAATAAACCCCCCAAGAGCTTCCAAAAGGCTTCAAGATAAAAAAGATGCCCTTAAACCAGAAGGTAAAAAATCTCTCTACTCACATCAAGGAGTTGAGGACAGAAAACCTCAAGCTGAGGTGAAGAATAGACTGTCTAGAAGACAAGGTAAGAGACATAGAGTCTTTTCTTCAAGAGAAGAAGAAACCTCCTCCTCCAAAAGCCCTTCCACAACTGGCCACCTAGCAACAAGAAAAGGTGGAAGTCTTAAAGTGGCAGTGGGATTGGCTGAACACCCAGGGGGATTATCTTTCCCAAAAGCAACAGCAACAAGCACCTCAGGCAGGTCCTTCAAGAACAAATCAGTTCAATCAAACACCTCCACATCCCTATCAAGGAGGAAGAAGGAGAAAGAAAAACCACATCCAAGTCTTGCACAAGCCATGGTAAGCCCCTCTATTGAATCTCAAGTAACATTTCTTGTAACTGATTCAGTTCCTTCAGGTAATTCTGGAAGAGGAGATGAGACTGTGAGACCTGTAGAGGCTGAGAAAAGTAGACAAATTTCTCAAATTTCAAATGTATCTAATCCTTTAGTCCTAATTGCTACTTCAATGATAAATTCTTATATGGCTTCTATTGATGAAACACTTGAGCCTGTGTTTTATGAGAATCTGGAAAGTTACTCTGTTTCCTTATTGAGAAACATTCCAGATGTAGCTAACATTAATGATGAATATTTGAGGGATATTATTGCTAAAAAAATCATATAATGAACAACATGCAATTGACTCAGAAATATAAAAGTTTGTTAACTGAACAGGGTTATCAAGAATTGAGGAGTGAGTTACAGAGAGTTTCTGATTATTTGTTTCATCACAAGGCAACCCATGAAAAGAAAGTTGCTTTATGGCAAAATATAAAAAATGATTTGTCTAAACTGCAAGATACTGTATCTGCCTGTTGCCTGGAGCTAGAGAAAGATAAGATGAACCTGAAAAGATTGAGTGATCATTATTCATATTTTCAAAATAAAACCCAGTTATCTTTTGCAACAGTCAATGAGAGTTTATCTAGTATTCCAAGAGTGAAAACCAGACTAACAACCATTGAAGAAAAATTGAATTCATTGTTTAATGATCAAAAATATTCTGAAACTTCTTTGAAGGAACATACGGTACAGGATGCTCCAAGTTTACTTGTTTCTAGTTCATCTAAAGTAAAATTAGATTCAGAAATGCCTGTTGATACCACTGAGTTTCCATCAAAAATTGATGATGCACCAGGATCGTCTACAGAAGTATTAAACAATGAGATTACTGCACAATTGGAGAAGTTACAGCTGCTTCTTACTCAGAAAAAATCTAATACTAAGCAGGCTCCTTCAAATCAAAAGAATTGGCCAAAACTCGACCAGTACCCAACATTTGATGGTGATTCTTCTTCTGATTGGCAGCAATTTATTTGCAGAATTGATAACTTAAAAAATTCTTACAAACTCCCAGATGAGGAAATTGTGTCCAAGTTAATTTCTTTGTTTACTAATGTTGCCCTAATGTGGTATGAATCTGTTCTCCTGGATAGGAATAACTACTCATGAAAAGGTTGGAAAAAATTGATTAAAGCACAATTTGGTCGCTCCAAGTTTAGGATGGGTCAACAAAGGCAGTATGAGGAAACTAGATATAGCTCATCTACTGATAAACCTATTGAGTTCTTAATGAAACTTGTAAAAATCTTGAGGACAATGGACCCAAATATGGAGTTTGAGTTATGGAAGGACTGGATCCTTTATAAATTACCAATGTTTTTGAGAGACTTAATAGTGGCCAGGACTGAGTTCTCCAGAGAACCTTCTTCATTCATTAATACTTGTAATGAGATCCTTCTAAACAACAGTTATGATGCCAGAAGATTCATTCCTAGGACCCCTTTGGAGAAATCCTCCACTTACCAACAGAAACCATTGGAAAAGGTTGGTAAACCTTCTACCCCTGTTACACCTAAAAGGTATGCAACAAAGACTTGCTTCAAGTGCAAAAAGACTTGGCAGAAAGGCCATGTTTGTGACAAGAGGATAAATCTTGTTGATTAAACTGAGGAGCAGGCTGATGACACAATAGCACTGGATGATACTTCAAGTTATTGTGCCAGCAATATTTCATATGAATCTCAACAAGAAATCTTGATGCCGGAAAAATATATTCATTATTTAAACACTATTGTTATTGATAATAATAATTTATCTACAGTTGAGGATGCTGAGATCATAAAGAACATTGAGGATAGCTCAATTGTTATTGCCCCTCTCAAGGCACCAGTCTTGATCAATGGAACCAGAATTGAAGTTGTTCTGGATTCTGGAGCTGGAGGAAGTGTAGTATCTGAAAAAGCACTTTCTTCAGTGTGTCAAGACTATAAATCAAAACTTATGCCTATCATTTCTGAAGATTGGAGAGGTTATGGCTCTGTATTTTCCCCCATTGGTAAATACAAAGCCACAGTGTTTTTTAAATATAACCATGGTTTTGTAAGAGCTATTTGTGATTTTGTTGTCATGAAAAATGATAATTTAAGCAGTTAGTTTATTATAGGAAATGACATTTTAACCAAATATGGCATAAAATTAGATCCTTCAAACCAATGCTTCACAATGGAGATGAATGGGAAGAGAAAATTTAAGTTTTTCTCCCCCAAAAAATTATTAAAACTAAAATTGAACACATTTAATTCTGTGATTTAATATAAAGGAAAGTCTACAAAGGAAATGCATGCTCTTATGTCTGAAATTGAAAATTCTTCTTTTGGAGAACAAATTTCTTGTGAGGATAAAGATTCCATCATTAAATTGATAAAATCTTTTCCTATGGCCTTTGCTCATGGGTCACATGAACTAGGATTAGTTAAGTAAGAAATGAAACTTTCATTATCTTGTCCATTACCTGACATATAACCTAGTTTGAAGAAGAAGCTTTACCCTGCTTCTCCCACAAAGAGAAAAGAGATTGAGGATAATATCTCTACCCTTTTGAAAATGAAAATTATTGAAAAAGTAGTTGAAACACCTAAATATTGTTTTATCTCACCTGTCCTAATTTCTTATGAGAAAGACAAATCCAGGTTATGTGGTGATTATAGAGCATTGAATACTTATACTTTTGATGATATCTACCCTTTACCTAGAATTAGCTCTATACATGCTACCTTACAAGGTGCTAAATATATAAGCTGCTTGGATGGTAACAAGGGATATCACCAGGTACCTGTTGAGAAGAATTCCCAGAATTTTCCAATGATTGCTACTCATATGGGTATTTATAAGTATATTAGGATGCCATTTGGCCCTAAAATAGCCCCTTCAGTTTTTCAAAAAGTTATGGATAACACATTCCATCAGGAGATAATTGAAGGATGGCTGATGTTTTATATTGATTATATCATTATATTCTCAAAAACATTTGAGGACCATCTCAACCACCTGTGTAAAGTGTTCCACAAAATGGATGAAATAAATATGACACTTGCTTTGAATAAATGTAAATTTGGTTTTCATTCCTTAAAAGTGCTGGGTCATGTTGTTTCAGGGTTACAGATATGTGTTGACCAAAATAAAGTGGCAGCCATACAGCAGGTGAAGGCTCCTACCACAGTTAGAGAGCTCCAGAGTTTTTTGGGAATGTGTGGATACTATAGACAGTATATTAAAAATTACCAAGTCATAGCAATACCCCTTACCCAACTGACTAGAAAGGATGTTTCTTTTGTCTGAAATAGTGAAAGACAGAGAGCTTTTGACACTATGAAACACTTTTTGATGTCAGCACCAATTCTTGCTTTACCTGACTTTAATCAACCATTTGTTTTGTACACTTATTCCAGTTTTATTGGTCTTTTTTCTGCTCTCCATCAAAAACAAGTGATGAATGATAAAGTATCAGAAGTAGTAATTTGTTATATTTCAAGAACCTTGAGAAATAGTGAATTGAAATATGGTGCCACTCAGCTTGAATGTTTAGCCATAGTGTGGGCTCTAGAAAAGCTACATTATTACCTAGATGACCAGAAATTTGAACTTGTTATTGACTGCAGTGCAGTTAAATCCCTTTTAAACTTGAAAACACCCAACAGACATATGTTCAGATGGCAGTTAGCTGTTCAGGAATACAGAGGGAGAATGACAATTATTCATAGGGCTGGTATTGTTCACTCAAATGTGGATATTTTATCAAGGTTACCTTTACCAAATGATGACACTAATCCTGATTATGATCCTGAGGATGAAATTATTCATATTCATGGGATATATGTGGTTGATATGGAGGAAGAGCTATCACAGCTTATTCTGGATTCATATGATAAGAAAACTGACTTGAAAAAGTTATGCACTATATTAAATGATCCAAAAAATGCTTCAATACAAGCATTAATTAAAACCCTTCCAACAAAGTACCAGAAGGCTTTGGAGAAAGGTAAATTTTCAATTAATGAAGGATATCTATATTATAGAAGAAAGTTGAGTAATGTCATTGTTATTTTTCCTTCTATGAAAGAGGCCATCTTGAAAATTTGTCATGATGACATATTAGCTGGACATTTTGATCTTGAAAAAACAATTATCAGAATTAAAAACACTGCTTGGTGGGGTAATATGTCTGAAGACACAAAATTATATGTTGAATCTTGTGATTCTTGCCAAAAATCAAAAAGATTGACTGGTAAGAGAGCTGGATTAATGCAACATATTGAACCTCCTGATGCACCATGGCAGATAATAAACATGGAGTTTGAAACAGGATTACCTATTGCTGGAAAATACAGTTATAACTCTTGTTGGGTTATTGTGGACAGATTCACCAAAATGTGTAAATTTATCCCTACTCACAAGGATGTTTCCACTAAGAAATTAGCTTTCTTATGGTGGTCTCATATGTTTAATACTGCTGGTTTTCCTAAAGCAATAATCTCTGACAGAGACCCTAAATTTACTTCTAAATTTTGGATGTCTCTGATGGATGTGTGTGGTTGTGATCTGAAACTATCTACTGCCCATCACCCTCAGACTGATGGATTAGCTGAAAGAATGATTCAGACTCTAGAGGACATGATAAGAAGGTACTGCGCCTTTGGCCTTGAGTATAAAGACAATGACAGATTTACTCATGATTGGGTTACCTTACTGCCTGGGTTGGAATTTGCTTATAATAGCACTGTTCATTCTGTTACTCAAAGAAAGCCTTTTGAGCTCTGGCTTGGATATTTTCCAAATACTCCTGCCCAAATTCTCAATAATAAAATACCTAAATTGGATTTACATCCTGGTGTAAAATCTTTTCTTCAAATGCAACAACTTTGCAGAAGTCATGCTCAAAAATGTATTGAAAAATCATTTGAATATGAGAAGAAGAGATAGGACAAATCCCATAAAGAATACACTTTTAAAAAGGGTGATGAGGTGTTGATTTCTACAGTCCACTTCAATTTACAAGGTAATAACAAATTAAAAGACCCATTTGTTGGTCCATTTGTTGTAAGAAGAATGGTTGGTGATAATGCAGTTGAAGTTAATTTTTATTCTCCATATGACAGAAAACATTGTGTTTTTCCAATATCTCTTTTGAAACCTTATACATCCAATAGTGATTTATTTCCCAAAAGGAGGGGAAGACCAAAAAAGACCCCTAATGAAATCACTGAGACAGCAGAAATTGATAAGATTCTAATTAACAGAATAGTTACTGCTGAAAAAGGTACAGAATACTTATTAAGATTCAAGAATAAATCTTCTGAATATGATTCTTGGATACTTGGGAAGGAAATATCTAATCTTCCCACTCTGCTAAAGAAATATAAAAAGAAAAAATCATAGCATTTTTTTATTGTTTTTTTAGAGTGAGGGAGTGTCAGTCAGGCTACTAAACTTACCCAGTAAAATAATTAATTTTTTACTGGATGAAGCCACACCTTATTATTTTAATTATTTAATTAAATTAGTTACATTAAAATTACCTGTAATAAATTAACTAATTACAGAACGGTAAAATTAAATGAATAATTAAAATTAAATATAAAATGTCCCTTATATTTTTTCTCTAACACCATGCTCGTTGACCGGTTAGAAGAAATAAAATTTTATATTAAAAAAATAGATTTTAAATTGAAATAAAATTTTAATATTCAAATAAAAATAAATATATACAAAAAATTCAAATTTCTTATTTATAATTAACTTCTACAGTAAATATTAAATAAATTTATGTATTTCTGACATACTCTATAAATAAATCTATAAAATACCTCTTTTTGATGCTTTCTTTTCAGAAAAACTTTGTTAGTTGAAAATACTCCTTCTGGAATATTCTTTTTCTCTCTCTCATACTACTGGTTTTAGAATTTATTTGCCATGATTTTTCCTTCCTTTGCCTATATCAGGCCTCTCTTTTGGTTGTTTTTTATTGATTCATTACTTACTTATTTTATTACAACTATTTACAATCCTTTTATTACTAGTTATTATTGCCTTAGTATTTACATTAAACGTAATTCTAATCCATTAATTTTAATAATAATCCAACTCTTTACCTCTTATTATTGAGTAAATAATCTTTAAGATAGGAAAATACATACCTGAGTTTGAGTCCCTTAAAAACCTTTGTTACTGCCATTGGACTTCCCTATAAAACCTTCTAGACTTGAAAGACCCCTTGGCAATTCTCTTCCTCCCTTCTTGTCCATAATTTCCCTTTCCCTCTATCTTCTTCCTCTCCTTAGTCTCCTTCTTTCCATTCATCCTTTTCTCCATCTTCTAGACAAACTGGCCAACACTATGACTCTTCCACTGAAATTTTGGCTTGATTATGTCCTCTTGAAAAAACCCTGAAAAACAATCAATCTAATAAAACACTAGTTAAAATTATTTCCACTGTTGTGACACAAATTGTAGATAGTTCTAAAGTACTAAGCAGTAGACACAATGTAAGATGGGTTAGTTCTTCTTCTCAATTACTAAAAAAAGCGCCTTCCACTCTTATTTTTAAAGGCAGCGTATTAATGTGTAACACTAATATCTGACTAGAGAGTTCAAAAGTTGAGAGATGAATTAAAAGATGAGGAAAAACAAATATTACTATCTGTATATTTCTATTCTTAATAATTGCTATTATCCACAGCTACTCCCTCTTGAAGTGCCCTCTTTGAATATGCCTTATTATAGTAATAGAATAACTCTAATAATATTTTATCCTACTGAGTCTATTAGATATCTCTCCCTTGATGATAATAATAATATATTAATGATCTTCAATGATAATAGAATTTTATTTCTATTATTTTTCTACAATGATTCTCCTATCTATCATATATTATTATACATACAACTGATTATTATCTATCTATATATATTTTCAGTGCTCAAGACACCACAACCCTCACTACGCAATATAGGGGGTGGACTTGCTAGCAAGTCCTCAACCTGAACTCAGATGGAACTCAGATGGAACTCAGACTGAACTCATACTGAACCCATACTGAACTCTACTTGAACACCCACCTAAAACTGTTCTACTGAGTGGTGTTCATCCCTGATTGAATGGTTCCTTTATCAATAGCTCAATGTGTGTTCAATCTATGGTGAGTTTGGGTCCAAGGTTGCGGACTTGCTAGCAAGTCCGCCCCCCATATTGTGTGGTGCCTATTGGTTCTCCAGCGCTAGATCTAGCACTACATTAGTAAAACAGCAACTAACTTACTAGTAAACTAGATACACCACTTGTAACAACTATAGCACCTAAATGCACCCTATACTTACTAATGTTACTATTACCTTTTTTAATTAATTTTTCCTCATGTGCACTTACAGCTGTACCATAGCATTGTTTCAGTGCTACTTTATGATTTTCAACATATCAGTGCTTATCCTTATCTCTTTTACTCTTGGGTGAATTTGTGATCAATTCCCCATCCTCCTTGCTTCATTAGTAAGTCTATAGTCCTTAAAATTCACTTAAATAATTACCTTCTGTAGCTCAGCTTACCTGTTTCAGTCAGTTACCACACTAGTTGCGGTGCAGTAAGCTATACACTAAAGGCCTTCCTTTGAGCCATACTTCTTTTCCTAATCATGTAACACACAATTATCTAATTATCTAAATCCATAATTCCCTGCAATATCAATCCTAAGTTGATAGTATGCAACTTCCCTTCATGTGGCACTCTTGCTTCTAAATCCAAGCGCACAGACCCTGTATCCTCTTCCACACTTCTCATTTCCCTTTGCTCTCCAAAATACAAAATTATTTTTCCTATAGAGCGCTAACTACTGTGTTATGAATCCCCTTTGTTCCTTCAAAACTACACAAGCTGATTGGTCAAAAGTCTAGTTTCCTGGGAGGCGTGTAACACACTGTTGTTCAGGAGGACACTCAAAGCACAATGTAAGTAGATGGAAAGGGTTTTGCTAATGTCCATGGTATTTTATTGTTGGCTAACCATTAAAGTGAAGGTGTTACAGACTTGGTCAAAAGTGTCCTTCTGAAGGACAGTCCAATGCTCAGAAGGACACTTTTATAATGCATATAATATAGGCATTATATATAACCATTTTATCTATAAAGTTTATAAAATTTTCTTCTTAAGTCATGGACCATTGTTCATGTGAACACTTTGAGTACTGTAAATGACATGAGCTCTTTTAATAGCCTTGGAACTGGGAAATTAGTTAAACATTAAATTGAAGGTGTTTGTTGGCCGGTCATCTAGAACAGGGAGAAGAAAAGAGGAAAAATAGGAGGAGGATAATAAAAATAAAGAAATAAAAGAGAAATAGTAAAAAGATTATTTTCTGAGATAGAGAGAGGCAACAAGTTTTCTTGGGAGTTAACACAATGGTGAGGCTTATTAAATTATAATATATTTGTTTAAATTAAGTATTATTTTCTCTGCGCGGCAAACAATATTATTTCTATTAGACTTAATGCAACCTGTAGTTAGTTATATGAAATTTAAATTAGAATTTTAATACTAATAAAAAAATAATAATAAATGTATTATATTAAAAATATGTTCAAGTTTGATTGTATAGTAAGTGATAGAGCTACAGGGGGTTTCCCAAGGCCCTTATATAGGCAAGGGGCCCTCTGAAGCGCCACAAGAAATTATATCCTATAAAAAATAAGATAAGAAATAATTTAATAGTTAAATTTAAGTGTATCAAATTTGTAAGGGAAAAATATAAAACAATTAATTAAAAAATAAGTAAGAACCCAAAAATTCCACCAATTCAACCCCAAACAGATCTTTAAAATAAGTGAGTAATTAAATAAGATTGAAACACTTGAAGTATTAACTAATTGAATTTATAACACATTTGATAATAGCCCATTTTAAGTGAAACATAAAAATTAAAATATTTTAATAAAATAATTAATGTAATTAATTAATTAAGTCTGGAACATGAGATATTAATTAATGTAACCCATTTTATTAGTGTCAGAATTAAACTAGGTTAAAACAATTTATTAATTTAATATTATTACTAAATTTTGGAATACAACATTAGTAATTAATTTAATAAAATGTTTTGACTAATTTAATACCTTAATGACATAATTGTGAGTCAAAAAAGCGCTTAATATTCATAATTCATATGATATAAAAGTTCTATTTTAATACTTTAATTTAATTTATTTATTTAATTATATTATAAGTTAATATTTTGATTTTTTAACTATAATATATTTAATAATTTAATTAATAATTTATAAGTATTAAATACATGAAAAATGCGCCAACATTTTATAGAATATAAAGTATTTAAAGAGCTTTAGTTGTATCTATTATTTATTTAATAATAAATTTAATATAACCCTTATTTTAGTTATATTATATTACAATTGTTATATACGTTTATTATGCAATATAATATTAATTTATATACATAAAATGCATAATTTTTTGCCCTCATTATGCTCCAATAAATTAACATACAATTTACTGGGCTCCTGGGATAGCCTGGCTGACACTCCCTCACTCTAAAAAAAACAATAAAAAAAAATGCTAAGATTTTTTCTTTTTGTACCTTTTTAATAGAGTAGGAAGATTTGAAATCTCCTTTCCAGGTATCCATGCATCATGTTCAGATGATTTTTTCTTATACCTCAATAAATAATCAGTACCCCTTTCAGAAGTGATAATTCTATCATTGAGAATTTTATCAATTTCTGCAGTTTCTGTGACTTCCTGAGGGTTTTTCTTAGGTTTTCCCCTTCTGTTGGGAAATAAGTCAATGTTGGAAGTATAAGGTTTAATCAAATAAATGGGAAAAACAGGATGTTTCCTATCATATGGAGATTACAATACAACTTCTACTGCATTATCTCCAACCATTCTTTTAACAACAAATGGTCCTACAAAAGGATCTTTTAATTTGTTGTTACCTTGTAAATTGAAATGTACAGTAGAGATCAACACTTCATCACCCTTGTTAAATGTGTATTCCTTATGGGATTTATCCCATCTTTTCTTTTCATATTCAAATGCTCTATCAATACAGCTTTGAGCATGTTTTCTGCATAGCTGTTGCATTTGCATAACAGATTTTACACCAGGGTGTAGTTCCAACTTAGGTAATTTATTATTGAGAATCTGAGCAGGAGTATTTGGGACATAACCAAACCAAAGCTTAAAAGGCTTTTTCTAAGCGACAGAATGAACAGTACTATTATATGCAAATTCAAGACCAGGCAATAGAGTGACCCAGTAATGAGTAAATCTGTCATTGTCTTTATATTCTAAACCAAAGGCACAATACCTTCTAATCATATCTTCCAGAGTTTGAATAATTCTCTCAGCTGGACCATCAGTCTGAGGATGGTGAGCTGTAGATAATTTTAACTCAACGCCACAAATATCCATCAAAGAGGTCCAAAATTCAGAAGTAAATTTAGGATCTCTATCAGAGATAATGGCTTTAGGAAAACCAATAATATTAAACATGAAAGACCACCATAAGAAAGCTAATTATTTTGTGGATACGACTTTGTGGGTGGTAATAAATTCGCACATTTTTGTGAATCTATCTACTATAACCCAACAAGAGTTAAAGCTGTCTTTACCTGCAACAAGAAAACCAGTGACAAAATCCATGTTAATTATTTTCCAAGGAGCATTAGGTGCTTCAATATGTTGTAATAACCCTGCTCTTTTACCTGTCAACCTTTTAGATTTTTGGCAGGAATCACAAGATTCAACATATAATTTTGTGTCTTCTGACATATTAGCCCACCAAGCAGTGTTTTTGACTCTAATCAATGTTTTTTCAAGATCAAAATGACCAGCCAATATGTCATCATGACAAGGTTTGAGGATAGTTTCTTTCATAGAAGGAGAAATTACAATTACATTAGTAAACTTTCTTCTATAATATATATAACCATCTTCAATAGAAAACTTTTTTTAATCAAAGCATTTTGATACTTTTCAGGAAGAGTTTTAATCAATGCTTGAATTGAAGCATTCTTAGGATTAGTTAAGATAGTAAATAATTTATTTAAATCAGAATCCTTATCATATAAATCCAGTATTAATTGCAATAACTCTTCTTCCATATCAACTATAAATATACCATGGATATGAACAGTATCATCTTCAGGTACATAAGCAGGATTGGAGTCATTATTTGGCAGAGGCAATCTGGACAGCATATTAAAATTGGAGTGAAAATTTCCAGCCCTATAGATAATTTTCATTTTTCCTTTGTATTCTTGAACAGCAAGTTGCCACCTGAACATATGTCTATTAGGTGTTTTGAGGTTTAAGAGGGACTTCACAGCACTACAGTCAGTTACCAATTCAAACGTTTGGTCATCTAGATAGTAATGAAGCTTTTCAAGAGCCCAAACAACTGCTAAGCACTCTAATTGAGTGGCACCATATTTCAATTCACTATTTCTCAAGGTTCTTGAAATATAACAAATTACAACTTCTGAGGATTTATAATTAATAATTTGTTTCTGGTAAAGGGCAGCACCCAGACCAACAAAACTAGCATCTTTATACAGGACAAATGGTTTGTTAAAATCTGGAAGAGCTAAGAAAGGGGCTGTCATTAATCAACATTTTAATGTATCAAAAGCTTTTTGACAGTCAATATTCCAAATGAATGCAACATCTTTCCTAGTTAGTGTGGTAAGAGGTAAGGCTATGACCTGATAATTTTTAATATATTGTCTATAATAGCCACACATACCCAAAAAACTTTGAATTTCTCTTACAGAAGTTGGTGCCTTCACATTTTGAATTTCAGCAACTTTTTTGTGGTCTACACAAATTTATAGGCCTGACACAACATGACCAAGGACTTTCAAAGACTGAAAACCAAATTTACACTTTTTCAAGGAGAAGGTCATATTGATTTCATCCATTTTTTGGAAACCCCTATTTAAATGAACCATATGTTCATCAAAAGTTTTAGAAAAAACTATGATATCATCAATATACACCATGAGCCATCCCTCAATTATTTCCTGATGGAAAGTGTTATCCATGACTTTTTGAAAAACTGAAGGGGCATTTTTAGGGCCAAATGGCATTCTAAGATACTTATGTATTCCCATATGAGTAGCAATAAGCAAAAAAGTTTGAGAATTTTTCTCCACAGGAACTTGATGATACCCTTTATTACCATCCAGACAACTAATAAATTTTGCACCTTGCAAGGTAGCATGTATTGAATTAATTCTGGTTAAAGGATAAATATAATCAACAGTGTAAGTGTTTAATACTCTGTAATCTCCACATAATCTAGCCTTATCTTTTTCATAAGAAATCAAGACTGGGGAGATGACACAATATTTGGGGTGACATCCACTTTCTCAATGATATTCATTTTTAATAATGTGGCAATATTATCTTCAACATCCTTTCTTTTTGTTGGAGAATCAGGATATGGTTTTTTCTTAAGACTAGGAGGAATATCACTCAAGTTACAGGATAAGGTAATTTTCATTTCTTCCTGAACACTTCCTAAGACATGAAAACCATGAGCAAAAGCCATAGGGAAAGAGGTAATTGAGGCAATAATAGAATCCTTTTATTTACCAGTTAACTGATCACCAAAAGAAGCAGTATTTATTTCATTTAATAAATCATCCATTTCAATTGTTGTTCTGCCTTTAAACTGCATCAGTGAGTTACAAGACTTAAAAAGATGCCCAGAAGGTTTTCTAGAGGAGGAAATTTTGAATTTCCTTTTGCCATTCAATCCCAAAGTGAAAAAATTATTTTCTGGGTCCAATTTCACACCAAAAATGGCTAAAATATCATTACCCATAATAAACCAATTGCTTAAATTATCATTTTTCATGACAACAAATTCACAAACAGCTCTGACAAAACCACCATTATATTTGAAGAATACAGAGGTTTTGTATATGCCAATAGGAATTAAGGTAGAACCATACCCTCTCCATTTTTCAGAAGTTATAGGTAATAATTTACTCAAATAATCCTTATCTACTGAAGCTAAAGCTTTTTCAGACACTACACTTCCTCCAGCACCAGAGTCAAGAACTACATCAACATTTTTACCATTAATGATAACAGGGCTTTCAAAGGGGATATGGCTATAGAATTGTTAGTAATATCTTTAATTATTTCAGCATTTTCCACTGAAGATAAATACAATACCCATTCTTCAGATATATTATCTAAATAATGGACATCCTGTCCCAACATTAAAACATCTTTAACAGAGTCATTGTCATAGGAGATATTACTTTCACAGTCACTAGAAAAATTATTGACATCAATTTCAGCTTCATCAGTGTCTTCATTTTTTTCAACAAGATGAATTTTCTTGTCACAAACATGACCATTCTGTCATGGTTTGTTACATTTATAACAAGTATTTGTTGCATATTTTTTGGGTGCAACTGGGGCAGAGGTTTTACCAGATTTTTCTGAGGGGTTTGTAAAGTATTTATTTTGATCATGATAAGATTTACCAAGGTAATTCTTTTGTTAATATCTATGGTTGAGTAGTACCTTGTTACAGATATTAATAAAAGAAGAATTTTCCCTTACATGCTCAGTTCTAGCTACAATTAAATCTTTAAGAGACACCACACAATATGGGGGGCGGACTTGCTAGCGAGTCCGCAACCTTGGACCCAAACTCACCACAGGTTGAACACACATTGAGCTATTGATAAAGGAACCATACAATCAGGGATGAACACCACTCAGCAGAACAGTTTTAGGTGGGTGTTCAAGTAGAGTTCAGTATGGGTTCAGTATGAGTTCAGTCTGAGTTCCATCTGAGTTCCATTTGAGTTCAGGTTGAGGACTTGCTAGCAAGTCCACCCCCTATATTGCGTAGTGAGAATTTGGTAATTTATACAAGATTTTATCTCTCCAAATATCATAATCCATCTTTGGGTCAATTGCTCTCAGGATTTTTGTTACTTTCATAAGAAATTCAATGGGTTTTTCAACTGAGGGGGATACATATCTAGTATTCTCATACAGTCTTTGCTGAGCCACCTGAATTTTGAACCACCAAACTGATTCTCAATCAAGGATTTCCAATCATTCCATGTATAATGATTGTTATCTAAAAGGACAGACTCATACCACATCAAGGCTACATTGGAAAAATAAAGAAATTAGCTTAGAAACAATTTCCTCATCAGGTAGTTTATAAGATCTATTTAAATTATCAATTCTTTGGATAAAGTGTTGCCAATCAGAAGAAGAATCACCATCAAAGGTAGGATATTGGTCCAATTTAGGCCAATTTTTCTGACTACTGGGATGGTCCATTTTTTTGGTTTGAATTATTCATTATTATTAATTCCTGAATTTTAGCCAGGTGTTCAGAAATTTCATTATTTACAGAGGCAGCTGGTACATAATTATCATAAGTTTTTTGCTAGTAGAAAAAGATTTTACAGACTCATTGTCAGTTTTTTTGATGGCTGAAATATGAGGAAGAAAGGAGGAACTCTGTTCAGGTTCTTTTTCTTTATTATTATTAAGCTTATGGGCAGCATTCTCATTTATACCATAATTATTGATGGTTAAGGTTGAAAATTTTTCCTGCAGGTCAGACACATATGTTCTTATCCTTGGAATTTCAGACATCTGGTCATTTATTTTTGCAAGAGATAAAACATTTCTGTCCTCAGAAACTGTGTGTTTGGCACTTTGTGCATGAAAATCATTTTTTAGCTTTTTAAACTCATTTTGTAGAGATTTAATTTCATTTTTCAATGAATAATTTTCCTCAATAAGGGGTTTCAATTCATGCAAGGTTTTATGCAGATTGATATTCTTATCTGAGATACATCTATGGTCACTCCTTATTTGTTTTTGTTGGCTAAGAACAATATTCAAGGTTTCTTTAATTTTAAAATAAGCTGTATCTAGTACAGAAGAACTTACTTTACAATGCAAGAGCAAATTATTTAATTTATCACTCTAATGTATTAACACATCTCTTAAATGTTTGACTTTTACAACATTAAAATCAAGGGTATTTTTCAATATTTCTTTAGAAGTTTTCTCAATTAAGGTATAGACTTCAGGGGAAACAGAATCATTCTTAATTGCATGAGAAGGATTAATTAAAGAAGTAGAAGTCAAATGTAAAGGTTCATCAAATGATAATTTGCTTATTACATCATTGGGGCTTCTTATTAAAGGAAGTTGTCTTTTTAAAGGTTTAACTGTTCTTTCACCAGAATCCACAATATTACCTGAAGAATCTTTGTTATTATACATACTAACATGTTTATCAAACAAATTACTCACCATGGTAAGGGAGGAAACTTCCCCTGTTCCTTATTTCTTCTGCCTTCCTGATAAGGATGGGACTGAGGAGATGGATGGTAGGTTGGTGTCCTGGATGGGCCAGGGTGTTGAGCTGGTTGCTGAACATTCTGTTGCTAATGGCTCATCAATTAATCCCATTTCCACTGTTCCACTTGCAGAGTGCTTTGATTTTGCGTGAAGGAGCTGGGTACCTGATTGGGCTGAGGTTGATGCTGAGGCTGAGAGGCTGGGAAATGAGGAGTTTGAGCCTGTTTGGGATTTAAAAATTCCTGCATCTGCTGCCAGAGTGTGTCTACCCTTGCCTTGTACTTCATGCTTTCTTTTTCAGTCCTTTGATGTGACTGGACAGATTGTTTACTTGTTGGGTTAGAGGTATCTTTTTTATCTTTATACCTTTGAGTTGATTGTCCTGACTTATTAGAGGTTTTACTTCCTTCAGAGGTGTTTGGTGAGGGGGGTTTTCCACTTCTCTTGCCATTTCCACATCCTGAAGGTTTTTTCTCAGCTGAATAATTTCTGTAAGTTAATTTAGAAGAACCTACAGATTCAGTGTCATTATCCACTTCAATCTCATCCACATGTAAGTTATCCATGCTGCTAGCCAAACTATTGGACATTTAAACTGTTAAAATAGAATAAAAAAAATTTTTTTGAATGATTCAAATTGTTATTTCAAAATAAAATTTATTGAATTTTTATTGAATTTTAACAAAAAAAATTTTTTTTAATTTTTATCAAAAATCAATTAATTAACAAAAATGTAATACAAATAAATGTAATTACAATTGTTTATTAAGAAATAATCAGTAATTAAAATGGGACCAACCAATAAAGGTTTTATAAGTCAACCAAAATAATTAATACCAAAAATTGATATAATGTTAAAATTGGGACTAAGTACTGAGTACTATTATTATCGGCCGGTTGTCTAGAAGAATGAAGAAAAGAAGAGGGAAAATGGAAAGGAGGAAGGGAAAATATAAGATAGTATAATTATATGTAATAAAATATTTGTAGTTTAGGGAGATAAGACGACAAGAAGTTTTGAGAATTGACAAAGTTATAAGAGTTTACTTAAATTGTGAAATATTATAATTAATAGTATTGTTCAATGCGCGACAGTTAAGTGATAGTATTATAAATCTTAAAGCAACCTATGATTATTTATGTAGTATTTAAATTAGATGTATTGAACTAATAAAAATAATAAATAAAAGAGATATATTTAAAAATATGTTAAGTGAGTGTATAGTAAGTCATCTACCAGAAAGGTTTCTAAAGCCATTATATAGGCAAGAAGGACCTTCTACAGCATTCTAAATGTAATTTACAAAAAGGGAAAGTGAAAGAAATAATTAAAAGAAATTAATTAAAAACAATAAAAAAATAAACCTGTGATCAAACAAGTACCTTTTTCCCATCAGAAATTCTAAAAAAGAATAAAACTAATATAGAAAATAACTATGTGAACATGGAATATGAGAATTATGAGAAAGAATTCTAAAGAGGAAATAAAAAAAACTAAAAAAGTATAATTAAAATAAAAGAATTATTTTTATGGTTTTAAATAATCTTCATTCAGTATAAATAAAGGTAATTTAATTATTCTAACTATTTCAAGTAAATTAATGTTTAAATTAATTGAAACAATTAATTTATTTAATAAAGAACTTATTTAACATGAGAAATTAAATCTAATCATATTAAATAAGAATTTTTTAATTAAGTTAGTAATTTTAGTGATACAATTTAGGGTCAAGGAAGGGCCAATTATTTATGGATATTATTATATAATGAGTTGTACTTAGTTTATATAAATGTTAATATTAAAATGGTATTACAGTGTAAGTTAAATTTACACTTATAATATAATTTTAAATAATTTATTTATACATACAAATTACGCCATGATATTATAGAATATTATTTTTGTTTATGTAATACAATTTATTTAATAATAAAATTAAGTATAATAATTATTTTATTTATTCATAAAATATTTATAATTTTATTTAAATAATTTTTTTTAATTACATAAAGTTATTCCTCTATATGATTACAGTAATTTATTGTATAAATTACTGGACTCCTGAGATAGCCTGGCTGACACTCCCTCACTCTAAAAAAACAATAAAAAAATTCTAAGATTTTTTCTATTTATACTTTTTAAACAGAGTAGAGAGATTTGAAATTTCTTTACAGGTATCCATGCATCATCTTCAGATGACTTGTTCTTATATCTCAATATATATTCAATACCTCTTTCAGAAGTGATAATTCTATCATTGAGAATTTTATCAATTTCTGCCGTTTCTGTGACTTCCTGAGGGTTTTTCTTAGGTCTTCCCCTTCTTTTGGGAAATAAGTCACTGTTGGAAATATAAGGTTTAAGCAAATAAATGGAAAAAAGGATGTTTTCTATCATATGGAGAATACAATACAACTTCTACTGAATTATCATCAATCATTCCTTTAACAACAAATGGTCCTACAAAAGGATCTTTTAATTTGTTGTTACCTTGTAAATTGAAATGGACAGTGGATATCAACACTTCATCACCCTTTTTAAATGTGTATTCCTTATGGGATTTATCCCATCTTTTCTTTTCATATTCAAATGCTTTATCAATACAGCTTTGAGCATGTTTTCTGCATAGCTGTTGCATTTGCATAAAGGATTTTACACCAGAATTTAGTTCCAACTTAGGTAATTTATTATTGAGAATCTGAGCAGGAGTATTTGGGACATAACCTAACCAAAGCTCAAAAGGCTTTTTCTCAGTGACAGAATGAACAGTGCTATTATATGCAAATTCAAGACCAGGCAATAGAGTGACCCAGTCATGAGTAAATCTGTCATTGTCTTTATATTCTAAACCAAAGGCACAATACCTTCTAATCATATCTTCCAGAGTTTGAATCATTCTTTCAGCTAGACCATCTGTCTGAAGATGATGAGCTGTAGATAAATTTAACTAACAGCCACAAATGTCCATTAAAGAGATCCAGAACTCAGAAGTAAATTTTGGATCTCTATCAGAGATAATGGCTTTTTGGAATCCAATAATATTAAATATGGAAGACCACCATAAGAAAGCTAATTCTTTTGTGGATACATCTTTGTGGGTTGGAATAAATTTGCACATTTTTGTGAATCTATCTACTATAACCCAACAAGAGTTATAACTGTCTTTACCTGCTACAGGAAGACCAGTGACAAAATCCATGTTAATTATTTGCCAAGGAGCATTAGGTGCTTCAATATGTTGTAGTAATCCTGCTCTCTTACCTGTCAACCTTTTAGATTTCTGGCAGGAATCACAAGATTCAACATATATTTTTGTATCTTCAGACATATTAGCCCACCAAGAAATGTTTTGGATTTTAATCAAAGTTTTTTCTAGATCAAAATGACCAGCTAATATGTCATCATGACAAAGTTTGAGGATAGTTTCTTTCATAGAAGGGGCAATTACAATTACATTAGTAAGCTTTCTTCTATAATAAATATAACCATCTTCAATAGAAATCTTTCCTTTCATCAAAGAACTTTGATATTTTGCAGGAAGAGTTTTAATCAATGCTTGAATTGAAGCATTCTTAGGATCATTTAAGATAGTAACTAATTTATTTATTCAGAATCCTTATCATATGAATCCAGTATTAATTGTAATAACTCTTCTTCCATATCAGCTATGAATATACCATGGATATGAACAGTATCATCTTCAGGCACATAAGCAGGATTGGAGTCATTATTTGGAAGAGGCAGTCTGGACAACATGTCAAAATTGTAGTGAACATTTCCAGCTCTATGGATAATTGTCATTTGTCCTCTGTACTCTTGAACAGCAAGTTGCCACCTGAACATATGTCTATTAGGTGTTTTGAGGTTTAAGAGGGACTTCACAGCACTACAGTCAGTTACCAATTCAAACATTTGGTCATCTAGATAGTAATGAAGCTTCTCAAGAGCCCAAACAACTGCTAAGCACTCTAATTGAGTGGAACCATATTTCAATTCACTATTTCTCAAGGTTCTTGAAATATAACAAATTACAACTTCTGAGGATTTATCAGTAATAATTTGTTTCTGGTGTAGGGCAGCACCCATACCAACAAAACTAGCATCTGTATACAGGACAAATGGTTTGTTAAAGTCTGGAAGAGCTAAGATAGGGGCTCTCATTAAGCAACTTTTTAAAGTATCAAAAGCTTTTTGACAGTCACTATTCCAGATGAATGCAACATCTTTCCTAGTGAGTTTGGTAAGAGGTAAGGCTATGACCTTATAATTTTTAATATATTGCCTGTAATAGCCACACATACCCAAAAAACTTTGGATTTCTCTTACAGAAGTTGGTGCTTTCACATTTTGAATTACAGCAACTTTGTTTTGGTCTACATAAATTTGGTGGCCTGACACAACATGGCCAAGGACTTTCAAAGATTGAAAACCAAATTTACACTTTTTCAAGGACAAGGTCATATTGATTTCATCCATTTTTTGAAAAACTCTATTCAAGTGAACCATATGTTCATCAAAGTTTTTAGAAAAAATTATGATATCATCAATATACACCATGAGCCATCCTTCAATGATTTCCTGATGGAAAGTGTTATCCATGACTTTTTGGAAAACTGAAGGGGCATTTTCGGGGCCAAATTGCATTCTAATATACTTATATATTCCCATATGAGTAGCAGTAAGAAAAAAATTCTGAGAATTTTTCTCAACTGGAACTTGATGATACCCTTTGTTACCATCCAGGCAACTAATAAATTTTGCACCTTGCAAGGTAGCATGAATTGAATTAATTCTGGGTAACGGATAAATATCATCAACAGTATAAGTGTTTAATTCCCTGTTATCTCCACATAATCTAGCTTTATCTTTTTCATAAGAAATCAAGACTGGGGAGATGACACAATACTGGGGGGTGACATCCACTTTTTCAATGATGTTCATTTTCAATAATGTGGCAATATTACCTTCAATATCCTTTCTTTTTGTTGGAGAAGCAGGATATGGTTTTTTCCTAAGACCAGGAGGAATATCATTCAAATTACAGGATAAGGTAATTTTCATTTCTTCCTGAACACTTCCTTAGACATGAGAACCATGAGCGAAATCCATAGGGAAAGAAGTAATTGAGGCAATAATAGAATACTTTTCTTCACTAGTTAAATGATCACCAAAAGAAGCAGTATTTATTTCATTTGATAAATCATCAATTTCAATTTTTGGTGTGCCTTTACACTGGATCAGTGAGTTACAAGACTTTAACAAATGCCTAGAAGGTTTTCTAGGGGAGGAAATTTGGAATTTTCTTTTGCCATTCAATCCCAAGGTGAAGCAATTATTTGCTGGGTCTAATTTCTCACCAAACATGGTCAAAATATCATTTACCATAATAAACCAATTGCCTAAATTATCATTTTTCATGACAACAAACTCACAAATAGCTCAGATAAAACCACTATTATATTTGAAGAATACAGAGGTTTTGTATTTGCCAATAGGAATTAAGGTAGAACCATACCCTCTCCATTTTTCAGAAGTTATAGGTAATAATTTATTCAGATGATCCTTATCTACTGAAGCTAAAGCTTTTTCAGACACTACACTTCCTCCAGCACCAGAATCAAGAACTACATCAACAACAAATCCCATTAATGATAACAGGTGCCTTCAAAGGGGATATGGCTATAGGATTGTTAGTAATATCTTTAATTATCTCAGCATTTTCTACTGAAGATAATTCCAATAAACATTCTTCAGATATATTATCTAAATAATGGACATCCTGTTCCAACATTAAAACATCTTTACTGGATTCATTGTCATTGGAGATATTACTCTCACAGTCACTAGAAGAATCATTGACATTAATTTCAACCTCATCAGTGTCCTCATTGTGTTCAACAAGATTAATTTTTATGTCACAAACATTACCCTTTTGCCATGGTTTGTTACATTTATAACAAGTATTTGTAGCATATTTTTTAGGTGCAACTGGGGCAGAGGGTCTACCAGATTTTTCTGGGGGCTCGGTAGAGGGTTTATTCTGATAATTATAAGGTTTACTAAGGTAATTCTTAGGTTCATATCTATGGTTTAGTAGAACCTCATTACAAATGTTAATGAAAGAAGAATGTTCCATCACATGCTCAGTTCTAGCTACAATTAAATCTCTAAGAGAATTTGGCAATTTATACAAGATTTTATCTCTCCAAATATCATAATCAATCTTTGGATCAATTGCTCTCAGGATCTTTGTTAATTTCATCAGAAAAACAATGGGTTTTTCAACAGAGGAGGATACATATCTAGTATTCTCATACAGTCTTTGCTGATCCAACCTAAATTTTGAACCACCAAATTGATTCTCAATCAAGGATTTCCACTCACTCCATGTATAATGGTTATTATCTAATAGAACAGATTCATACCAGAACAAAGCTACATTGGAAAATAAAGAAATTAGCTTAGAAACAATTTCCTCATCAGGTATTTTTTAAGATCTCTTTAAATTATCAATCCTTTGTATAAAGTGTTTCCAATCAGATGAAGAATCACCATCAAAGGTAGGATATTGATCCAACTTAGGCCAATTTTTCTGGCTATTGGAATGTTCTATCCTATGGTTTGAATTATTCAAGGTTATCAGTTCTTGAAGCCTTGAAAGGTGTTCAAATATTTCATTATTCACAGAGGCAGCTGGCTCATGAGGAGCATTAAATTTCTTTCTGTTTGATACAATAGATTTTTAAGAATGAAGTTCAGCTGGTAATATTGTTACATTACAAGGGAGGGAAGAACTACTCTGTTCAGGCTGTTTATTATTATTATTAAAAGCAGTATGAGCAAGATTTTTTAATTCATGATAATAAGTAGCGTGGACAGTTTGTAATGCAGAAACTAGTTTCTCAAGTTCAGATAATTTATTTCTCAAATCAGGAATGTAAGATAGTTGATCATTAATTCTAGAAATAGATAGAACATTTCTGTCCTCATCTACAGAGCATTTATTAATTAAATTCTGAGAATCAATTTTCAATTTTCTTAATTCACTGTGCAAAAGAATATTGTCATTTTTTAAAGCAGTATTTTCATCTTTTAGATTATCAACAGTTTTGTTTAGGTGATTATATTTATCTGAAAGTGATTTGTGGTCAGCTTTAATAGACTTCTGTTGAGCCAGGACATTATTTGATGTGTCTTTCAATTTGAAATAAGCAGTGTCTTGAACAGAAGAACTCACTTTGCAATGTAAATGCAAATTATTTAATCTATAACTCTCATGTATTAACATATCTATCAAATGTTTATCATTCACAACATTAAAATCAAGTGTATCTTTCAATATTTCTTCAGAAGTTTTCTCAAGTAAAGTGTAAACTTCAGGGGAAACAGAATCATTCTTGATTGCAAGAGAAGGGTTAATTAAAGAAGTAGAAGTCAAATGTTAAGGTTCATTAAATGATAATTTGCTAATTACATCAATGGGGCTACTTATTAAAGGAAGTTGTTTCTTCAAGGGTTTAACTGCTCTTTCAGGGTTCAGATTATTACCTGAAGAAGGTTTGTTATTATATATACCAACGTGCTTATCAAACAAATTACTTACCATGGCAAGGGAGGAAACTTCCCCTGTACCTTCTTTCTTCTGCCCCTCTGATAAGGATGGTGCTGAAGAGATGGATTGTAGTTTGGTGTCCTGGATGGGCCAGGGTGTTGAGCTGGTTGTTGTACATTCTGTTGGTAGTGGGTCATTAAGTAATCCCATTTCCATTGTTCCACTTTCAGAATGCCTTGATTTTGGTGGAGGGAGCTGGATGCCTGTATGGCCTGGGGTTGAGGCGGAGGTTGGGAAGCTGGGAAATGAGGAGGTTGACCCTGTTTGGGATTGAATGCTCCTGCATATGCTGCAAGAGTGTGTCTACCTTTGCCTTGTACTTCATGCTTTCTGCTCTCAGTTCCTTTGTATGGCTTGACAGATTGTTTACCTGCTGTGCTAGAGGAATCTTTTTTATTTTTATACCTCTGAGTGGATTGTCCTGATGTACCTGAGGTTTTACTTCATTCACAGTTATTAGGTGAGAGTGGTTTGTTACTTCTCCTGACATTTCTACATCTTGAAGGTTTTTTTTCAGCTGAATTATTTTTGTAAGTTACTTTAGAAGAACCTACAGATTCAGTGTCTATCCACTTCAGTCTCATCCACATGTAATTTATCCATGCTTTTAGCCAAACTACTGGATATTTAAACTGTGTAAAGCAGAACCAAAATTAATTAATGATTCAAATTGTTAATTCAAAATAAAATATAATCAATTGGATTTAAAAAAAAATTTTATTAAAAATCAATTAATTATAAAATAAAATCTAATACAAATAAATGAAATTACAATGATTATTAAGAATTAACAATAATTAACATGGGACTAACCACTAAGGTTTAAGAAGTCAACTAAGATAATTAATACCAAAATTAATATAATGGCAAAATTGGGACTAAGTACTGAGTACTATTATGGTCAACCAATATACAAAAAATAATTATAAAATTAATTTAATAATTTATTAAATATTAATTGTCTTCTAGGACTAAGAGTTTTACTCTATTATGGTCAACTAGGAAAAAAAAATTTAATATATTGAAAACTTACACTCAGTGAGTCAGCAATTAAGCCACAAACACTGTTATTGCAGTAAAAATATAGTACTATGAGTGAGAGGTGCAAAGGTGAACTTACTATAGTGATCGTAAAATTAATTCAAAATAATATATAATTTAATGTAATATAAACCTAAACTATTGAACCCAAGTTCAAAACACGGTCGTGGAAAAAGTTTACTTTTTGGCTTGGGTGGTCTGTGTGCTTTGTCGTTTGTCGCAAGGTTTTTGTTGTCGTCGTTTGGAAAGGCCCTCAATTATTGGCCGGTTGTCTAGAAGAATGAAGAAAAGAAGAGGGAAAATGGAAAGGAGGAAGGTAAACTATAAGATAGTATAATTATATGTAATAAAATATTTGTAGTTTAGGGAGATAAGACAACCAGATGTTTTGAGAATTTACAAAGTTATAAGAGTTTACTTAAATTGTGAAATATTATAATTAATAGTATTGTTCAATGCGCTAAAGTTAAGTGATAGTATTATTAATATTAAAGCAACCTATGATTATTTATGTAGTATTTAAATTAGATGTATTGAACTAATAAAAATAATAAATAAAAGAGATATATTTAAAAATATGTTAAGTGAGTGTATAGTAAAATAACCTCAGCTGCATTATCTACAATCATTCTTCTGTCAACAAATGGACCAACAAATGGGTCTTTCAATTTTTTACTACCTTGTAAATTGAAGTGGACTGTAGAAATCAACACTTCATCACCCTTTTTAAAAGTGAATTCTTTATGGGATTTATCCCATCTCTTCTTCTCATATTCAAATGATTTTTCAATACATTTTTGAGCATGATTCCTGCAAAGTTGTTGCATTTGAAGAAAAGATTTTACACCAGGATGTATATCCAATTAAGGTATTTTGTTATTGAGAATTTGGGCAGGAGTATTTGGAACATATCCAAGCCAGAGCTCAAAAGGCTTTCTTTGAGTAACAGAATGAACAATGCTATTATAAGCAAATTCTAACCCAGGAAGTAAGGTAACCCAATCATGAGTAAATCTGTCATTATCTTTATACTCAAGGCCAAAGGCACAATACCTTCTAATCATGTCCTCTAAGGTTTGAATCATTCTTTCAGCTAATCCATCAGTCTGTGGATGATGGGCAGTAGAAAGTTTCGGATCACAACCACAAACATCCAAAATTCAGAAGTAAATTTATGGTCTCTGTCAGAGATTATGGCTTTAGGAAAACCAGCAGTATTAAACATATGAGACCACCATAAGAAAGCTAATTCTTTAGTGGAAACATCCTTGTGGGTAGGGATAAATTTACACATTTTTGTGAATCTGTCCACAATAACCCAACAAGAGTTATAACTGTCTTTACCAGCAATAGGTAATCCTGTTACAAAATCCATGTTTATTATTTTCTATGGTGCATCAGGAGGTTCAATATTTTTCATTAATCCAGCTCTCTTATCAGTTAATCTTTTTGATTTTTGGCAAGAATCACAAGATTCAACATATAATTTAGTGTCCTCAGACATATTAACCCACCAAGCAATGTTCTTAATTCTGATCATTGTTTTTTCAAGATCAAAATGTCCAGCTAATATGTCATCATGAAAAACTTTCAAGATGATTTCTTTCATAGAAGGAGGAATAACAATGACATTACTCAACTTTCTTCTATAATATAGATATCCTTCATCAATTGAAAATTTACTTTTTCAAAGCTTTTTGGTACTTTGGTGGAAGGGCTTTAATTAATGCTTGTATTGAAGCATTCTTTGGATCATTTAATATGGTGCATAACTTTTTTAAGTCAGTGTCCTTATCATATGAATCCAGAATAAGCTGCAATAGCTCTTCCTCCATATCAACCACATATATCCCATGAATATGAATAATTTCATCCTCAGGATCATAAGCAGGATTAGAGTCATCATTTGGTAAAGGTAACCTTGATAACATGTCCACATTTGAGTGAACAATACCAGCCCTATGAATAATTGTCATTCTCCCTCTGTACTCTTGAACAGCTAACTGCCATCTGAACATATGTCTGTTAGGTGTTTTCAAATTTAATAGGGATTTAACTGCACTGCAGTCAGTGACAAGTTCAAATTTCTGGTCATCTAGGTAATAATGTAGCTTTTCTAGAGCCCACACTACAGCTAAACATTCCAATTAGGTAGCAACATATTTCAATTCACTATTTCTCAAGGTTCTTGAAATATAACACATTACTACTTCTGATACTTTATCATTAATCACTTGTTCTTGATAGAGGGCAGCACCCAGACCAATAAAACTGGAATCAGTATATAAAACAAATGGCTGATTAAAGTCAGGTAAAGCAAGAATTGGTGCTGACATCACACAGTTTTTCATAGTGTCAAAAGCTCTTTGTCTTTCAGTATTCCAGACAAAAGCAGCATCCTTTCTAGTTAATTGGGTAAGGGGTAAAGCTATGACTTGGTAATTTTTAATGTACTGCCTATAGTATCCACACATCCCCAAAAAACTCTGTAGCTCTCTAATTTTATTATGAGCCTTCAACTGTTGTATGGCTGCCACTTTGTTTTGGTCAAGACATATCTGTAAGCCTGAAACAACATGACCAAGAAATTTTAAAGAATGGAAACCAAATTTACATTTCTTCAAAGCAAGTGTCATATTTATTTCATCCATTTTTTGGAACACTTTACACAGGTGGTTGAGATGGTCCTCAAATGTTTTTGAGAATATAATGATATCATCAATATAAACCATCATCCATCCTTCAATTATCTCTTGATGGAATGTGTTATCCATGACTTTTTGAAAAACTGAAGGGGCATTTTTAGGGCCAAATGGCATCCTAATATACTTATAAATACCCATATGAGTAGCAATCATCAGAAAATTCTGAGAATTTTTCTCAACAGGTACCTGGTGATATCCCTTATTACCATCCAAACAGCTGATATATTTAGCACCCTGTAAGGTAGCATGTATAGAGCTAATTCTAGGCAAAGGATAGATATCATCAACAGTATAAGTATTTAGTGCTCTATAATCACCACATAACCTGGCTTTATCTTTCTCATAAGAAATTAGGACAGGTGAGATAACACAATATTTAGGTCTTTCAACTACCTTTTCAATAATATTCATTTTTAAAAGGGTAGAGATATTGTCTTCAATATCTTTTCTCTTTGTGGGAGAAGCAGGATAAGGCTTCTTCTTTAAACTAGGTGGTATATCAGTTAATGGACAAGACAATGAAAGTTTCCTTTCCTCCTTAACTAATCCTAGTTCATGTGACCCATGAGCAAATGCCATAGGAAAAGACTTAATCAAGTTAATGATGGAATCTTTATCCTCACCTGAAAGTTGTTCTCCAAAAGAAGCATTGTCAATTTCAGACATAAGGGCATGCATTTATTTTGTAGATCTTCCTTTATATTGAACTACAGAATTACATGTGTTCAATTCTGGTTTTAATAATTTTTGGAGGAAGAAATCTTAAATTTCCTCTTCCCATTCATCTCCATTGTGAAACATTGGTTTGAGGGATCCAATTTTATGCCATACTTGGTTAAAATATCATTCCCTACAATAAACCAATTGCTTAAGTTTTTATTTTTCATGACAACAAAATCACAAATAGCTCTTACAAAACCATGGTTATATTTAAAAAACACTGTGGCTTTGTATTTACCAATGGGGGAAGAAACAGAGCCATAACCTCTCCAATTTTCAGAAAAGATAGGCATCAGTTTGATTTATTGTCTTGATACACTGAAGCAAGTGCTCTTTCAGAAACTACACTTCCTCCAGCTCCAGAATCCAGAACAACCTCAATGCTGGTTCCATTAATCAAGACTGGTGACTTGAGAGGGGCAATAACAATTGAGCTATCCTCAATGTTCTTTATGATCTCAGCATCTTCAACTGTAGATAAAGCATTATTATCAATATCAATAGTATTTAAATAATGAATATCCTCTTCCAGCATCAAGATTTCTTGTTGAGATTCATATGAAATGTTGCTGGCACAATCACTTGACGTATCATCCAGTGCTACTGTGTCATCAGCATGTTCCTCTGTTTTTTCTACAAGATTTATCTTCTTGTCACAAACATGGCCTTTCTGCCAAGGCTTGTTGCACTTGAAGCAAGTGTTTGTTGCATACTTTTTTGGTGCAACAGGGGCAGAAGGTTTACCAACCTTTTCCAGAGGTTTCTGTTGGTAAGTGGAGGGTTTCTCCAAAGGGGTCCTAGGAATGAATCTTCTGGCATCATACTTGTTGTTTAGAAGGATCTCATTGCAAGTATTAATGAAAGAAGAGGGTTCTCTGGAGAACTCAGTCCTAGCCACTATCAAGTCTCTCAGAGACATTGGTAATTTATAAAGGATCCTGTCCTTCCATAACTCAAATTCCATATTTGGGTCCATTGCCCTTAAGATTTTTACAAGTTTCATTTTAAACTCAATTGGTTTATCAGTAGAAGAGCTATATCTAGTTTCCTCATACTGCCTTTGTTGAGCCATTCTGAACTTGGAGCCACCAAATTGTGCTTTAATCAATTTCTTCCAATCCTCCCATGAGTAGTCATTCCCATCCAGGAGAACAGATTCATACCACATTTGGGCAACATTAGTAAACAAAGAAATTAATTTGGACACAATTTCCTCATCTGGGAGTTTGTAAGAATGTTTCATGTTATCAATTCTGCAAATAAATTGCTGCCAATCAGAAGAAGAATAACCATCAAATGTTGGGTACTTGTTAAGTTTTGGCCAATTATTTTGATTTGAAGGAGTCTCCTTAGTACAAGCTTGTTTCTGAGTAAGGAGCAGCTGTAACTTCTCTATTTGTGCAGTAATCTCATTGTTTGATCCCTCTGTTAAAGGTTCTGGTGCATCATTAATTTTTAATGGAAACTCAGGGGTATCAACATGTATTTCTGGAACTGATTTACTTTTAGATGAACTAGCCACAGGTAACTCTGGAGCATCCTGTACTATTTGTTCCTTCAAAGAAATCTCATAATACTTTTGATCAATAAACAATAAGTTCAATTTCTCCTCAATGGTTGTTAGTCTAGTTTTCAATCTTGGAAGACTAGATAAACTCTCATTGATTGTTGCAAAAGATAACTGATTCTTATTTTGAAAAGATAAAAATTGGTCCTTTAATCTTTTCAGATTCATCTTGTTTATCTCCACCTCCTGGCAACAGGCAGATACAGTATCTTTCATTTTAGACAAATCATTTTTGATATTTTGCCATAAAGCAACTTTCTTTTCATGGGTTGCTTTGTAATGAAACAATTCATCAGAGACTCTCTGTGATTCACTTCTTAATGCTTGATAACCCTTCTCAGTTAACAAATTATTATATTTCCGAGTCAATTGTATGTTGTTCATTATATGGTTTTGTATGGAAATAATATTTCTCAAATATTCATCATTGATGTTAGCTACATCTGGAGTGTTTCTCAGTAAGGAAACAGAGTAACTTTCCAGCATCTCATAAAACTCTGGTTCAGGTGTCTCATCAATAACAGCCATATCAGGATTTATCATTGAAGTAGCAATTAGAACTAAAGGATTAGATACATTTGAAATTTGAGCAATTTGTCTACTTTTCTCAGCCTCTACAGGTCTCACAGTCTCATCTCCTCTTCAAAAATTACCTGAGGGAACTGAATTAGTTACAAGGAATGGTACTTGAGAATCAATAGAGGGGCTTACCAAGGTTTTCGGGGCAAGATCATATTGTTTTTCTTCTTCTTCTTCTTCCTCCTTGATAGGGGTGAGGAGGTGTTGGGTTGACTTGGTTGTGTCTGGATGGACCTGCTTGGGGCGTCTGTTGGTTTTGAGCCAGGTAATCCCACTGAGTGTTCAGCCAATCCCACTGCCACTTGGATACTTCCACTTTCTCTGGCTGCTGGGGTGCCAATTGCTGAAGATCCCTGTGGGGAGGGGGTTTCCTCTTCTCTTGAAGAAAAACATCTATTTTTCTTACCTTTTCTTCTAGAGCATCTACTCTTGACCTCAATTTCAAGTTTTCTGTCCTTAGTTCCTTTATATGTGTTGACAGGTTCTTTACTTGTTGAGGCAATGGCATCTTTTTTATTGTGAATCCTTTTGGAAGTCCTTCTGGGGGGTTTATAATAGGTTTCTGTTCCTGAGTTGTTTCCACCAGAACTTCCACTTCCTCCATTTCTACATCCTGATTGGGGAAATGATTGATTAATTTGAGATAATCTTCTGGTTAAATGGGAGCTCACAGAAGTAGCCTCATCATAATCAATCAAATTCAATTCTTCTTCACGTGCAGCAGAGATAACTTGATCAGTCATTTCTAGTTTTTACTGCAATGAGAGAGGGAGAAAATAAGATGAATTAATTTATATTTTTACTTTATATTTAAAAGAAAAATAATAAAATAAAATTTTCAGGATAAAATCAACTAAAATAATAATCAGTTTATTAATTCAAAAAAATTTATAACCAGGATTATAATATAATCAACTGAAGAAATAAATTTAAATTTTTTATTAACAATTTAATGGGAATTATTATCAGGATTTTTAAATCAACTGAATTATTAACTACCATGACTTAATGTCAACTGAAATAATTAAATATGAATTTTATAAAATTTTATTGTCAGGACAATTTTTCAACTGAAACAAATAAAATTAAATTTATCAGGACAAAAGTCAACTGAATATTATAATAATTAAATTTTAAAATATAATTTTTGTTACTTCTAGGACTAAGAACACAATTGCTCTATTATTGTCAACTAGGAAAAATAAAAAAAATAAAAAAAAATAATTCCAATTTACTTGACACCTCCCCCTGTAAAATGAGCAAATTAATGCCACTTACAGAGTGCTGAGTTAAAGGAAATACGTAGAGAATGAAGAGTGCAAAGTGACCCACTAATAGTAATTTCAATAATTACCACGAAATATATGATGTTTAGTCAATATATGAACCTAAATTTTGAAGCGCGGTTCGATTCCCGTTTGCAGCAAAAAATTTTGTCACGTGATCTATGACGTTTGTTGTTTCGTCATTCAATTGTCCATACAGGTACCTCAATGGCGATGGTCCCACGGCCTCCAGTCCTCAAGATATCAATGCGCCGTTGACAATTTGGAAAGGCTCCCAATTGTCAAGGGGTCCTTTTGGTGTAGAAGATTTATTCGAGGTTTATACAAGGATTCTAAGTGGTTACTGGTCTTTCAAAGGCAAGGTACGTATTTCCTTAATCTAATAAATTATTTTACTCAAATTAAGAAGAGGTAAATTTATAATATTATTATAAGTTATATTTCTTAGAATTACGATGATGTAAATACTAATGGTTATAAAATATAGTAATAAATTTGTTTCAACTAATGTTTGTTAAAATTGTAAAGTAAGTAAGGAATGAATCAAAAAGACAAAAAGGAAAGGCCTTTTATAGGCAAAATGTGAGAAAATAAAACACAGAATTACCACCCCCTAGCACAAGAGTATGAGAGGAAAAACTTAAATAAAGAGAGTATGAGAAATAATAAGAGTAAGTCTAAATAGTGCATAAATAAAAGTATTTATTTTATTTGAAATAAAACTATGAACCCTTTAGTCCGTCACATTTTAGTGTAAGAGCATTTGAAATGAAATCTAATAAAAGGAATTCGAAAAAGTATTTTTCTTTTTATAATTTTATATATTTTTTTTTAATACTAATTTTTTTTCCCATCTCATCTGTATTCTTGAGCATGGTGTTTGGGAGTAAAAATATATGTGGGACAATTACTTATTTTTATTAATTAATTATTTAGTGTACTTAGTTAGTTAATTGTAATTAATAAATAAGTATTTTATAAATAATTAACTATTAATAAGGATCTAAAAGGTGTGGCTTCACCTCAGTAAGATAATTAATTATTTTACTGGGTAAGTCTAGTAGCCTGGCTGACAGTTACTCTATTATGGTCAACTAGGAAAATAATAATAAAAAATTAATATAAAGAAAACTTACACTCAGTGAATCAGCAATTAAGCCACAAACACTGTAATTGCAGTAAAAATATAATAATATGAGTGAGAGGTGCAAAGTTTAACTTACGATAGTGATCACAAAATCACTTCAAAATAATATATATTTTAATATAATATAAACCAAAACAATCGAACCCAAGTTCAAAACACGGTCGTGGCAAACTTTTACTTTTTTGGTTTGGGTGGCCTGTGCGTTATGTCGTTCATTGCAAGTATTGCAGTCCTCGTCGTCATTCGGAATAGCTCTCAATTGTTGGCCAGTCATCTAGAAGAAGGAGAAGAAGAAGAAGGAAAACAGAGAGGAGGAAGACAAGGTAATATAAAGGAATAAAGTAATAAAATAGTATAAGTATTTTAAAAGAGAAGGCGAGGAGGTTTCCTTGGGACTTGACACAATGGTAAGGGTTTTAAATTATAATATATTTATTTAACTAGTAGTTATTTTCAATGCGCAGAAAACAGTTATAATTATTATTAGACTTAAGGCAACCTGGGAATATTTATATAATTTTTTTTAAATTAGATTACTAATGTTAATAAAAATATAATAAATTTAATAAAATGGATTTGAGTTGAGTGTAAAATAATGATGCAGCTATAGGGGATAACCCAAAGCCTTTTATAGGCAAAGGACCCTCTGAAGTGTCACAATGTGGTAAGTACAAAAAAGGAATACAATGAAACTAGACATTAAATGAATAGAACTAGAACATGGAGACTGAGAGAAAAACATGAAACAGTCAACTAAACCCATGAGTAAGTAACTAATTTTCCCACCATAATTTCACAAAAACACTTAATTAAAATAACTAGTAACCAAGTAAGTTTGAAACATGAGAGCAGTGAGTAAAATAATCCAAAACAGACATTATAGTGACATGTAAAGGGTTTAAGTAAAACAAATAGAATTATTTTCATGCCAAAAATTCATGTAATCAATTCAATCCAGTTTAAAGCAATTTTAATTAATTGTTTTAACTATGTAATTAATTCAATAATTAGTTTAAATGAAACATATAATTAATTTAATGATATTTGTAATTTAAAGTGGGGGTTTTAAAACTATGTTATTAAATAAGTGTTATAATTTATTTAATAATTTTTCTGACACAATTAAGGAAGGGTCAAAAAAGCGCCCAATATTATTGTTTCATAATATATGAAACATTTTATTTAATATATAAATTTAATTACATTATAAGTCAATTTTACACATATAATTATAATATATGTTTGTAATTAATTAATTATTAATTTATAATTATTAAATACATAAAAATGCGCCATTATTTGTAGAATATAAAATATATTATGCTTAATTTAAATGTATAAATAATTTATATAACAATAGAATTAATATAACGCTTATATTTAATAAGATACTTATATAAATTTATTATGCAATAAAATATTAATTTATATACATCAAATGCAATTCTTACGCCCTTTTTCAGGTCCAATAAATCAACATATCATTTACTGGGCTCCTGGTATAGCCTGGCTGACACTAACAGTTGAAATTTGCTTTTTAATTTTGATGAAAAATTGCTCACCAAGGATATGGGTTTTTTCAATATAGTTTTTCAAGGCATATTTTCTAACAATATAATGAAAACTAAGGCTATTGTAAAAAAAAAAGCTTAAATCATTATTTCTCTTTTCCCTTTTTAAAATTATAGGTCACATGACTTTTTTTTACTTTTCTCAGTAGAAGGTTAATTTTCACATTGTGAATGCATGAATATTTCATGTTGCATATGCATTATGCATCCACATCCAATATGCATTATGAAATATGAACTATTCAGTATTCAATATTCAATATGAAAATTGCATATTGAGTATGCATGCATAATTGGTACTGAATATGTATGAATTTTCAATATGCATCAATAATGTATTTTGAGTACGCATGCATAATGTGTATGTTAGATCAATGTGTGCTCAATTGGTGCTTAACTAAGGATCAAATTACAGATTTGTTGGATCAACTTGTGCTGACTGTAGGGCACACTGGGCCTCAATCAAGGACAAATCTCAGACTAAATGTGACTCCAATTTGTTCTCAATGTGACATTTATGGTAGGTCTGATACATGGCATAAATTAGGGTCACCATGGAGTTCAAAGAGTAAGAACTGCTAGCAATTCACCCCAAAATTTCCCATGGTAATTCATTTAACTCTTTTTTTTATTATTTTATTATTATTTTTTTTTTTTTTTCTTTTTTTGTCTTTTCTTTTTTCTTTTTTTTTTTCAAAGCTTAATTTATCTTTCAATTAATAAATCAAACTTTGATTAATTTTCATTTAATTTAATTTTGATTGCACTTTAATTTTATGATTAGTTTAACAAGGGAAAAAGTTGACTTAAACCATTTCACACTGTATTTGCTTTTTTTTTAATATATATTTTGTATAGAAAGGTGGTTAATTTGTATTGGGTTTGATGATCCTATTCTATAAATACCCATTTTTAAATATAAATCATTGCATTCTATTTCAATTAACAATTTATTTAATTCAATCCATAAGATTATTATAATTTTACACACAGGATAATGATTTGAGATCATAAATAAAATAACTATATTGATAACTGTTTCAACAAGAGAGTTGAATAAATCACATCCAGAATAGAAAGTCTTTATACATCTTTATTATCTTCATCACCTACCTACCTATTCCTAGTCAATTTTATCCTTTAAATCTTTCTTTATCTACCTTACAAGCCCACACTAACTGACTTCAAGTAAAGGTCTAAGCCCTCCTCAGTTAATACAGTGGGCTCAGATTTATGACGTTTCTATACTTTAATCATGGATGACTGAAAAGAAAAAAAAAAAAATTTTTTTTTTTTTTTTTTTTAAAAAAAACGTTTACATGATAAGAACACTTTTTTTTTTTTAGTTTTTTTAGTTTTTTTATTTTTTTTATTTTTTTTATTTTTTTTAAATTTTAAATTTTAAATTTTTTTTATTTTTTTTATTTTTTTTATTTTTACTATTTTTTTTATTTTTACTATCATGAAATGAAATAAAAATAAGATCAAAAAAAAAAAAAAATTATATATATATAATTTGTAAAATGACATAATAAAATAAAATAAAATAAAATAAAATAAATAAATAAAAATAACTATCCAACATTTTTATAACTTTACCCATACTCTTACCATTCATTCATTAGGATGTAAATAAATTTGATCATCCAAATATATCTATCTATATATTTAAGATGTCACAGGCTGACCACATATAGAGTGGGTTTTTTCTTTTTTTTTTTTTTTTTTTTTTTTTTTTTTGTACACCTCACATTTTTGCATGCATACTGTGTTCAATCAACAGAAAACCAAGAACCAAATCACTTGAAAAATAAATAAAAAAATAAACCTTATCTCAATAGATAAATTCATAAATACATAAATCCATCAATCAATCAAAAAATAATAATAATAATAATCTAGTACAACAAGTATCAAACTTAGCCACCTCCCAGCCAACCCATACCAATCACTTTCATAATATTCTCTCCATAATGATTCTTTCCATGGTAATTTTTTAGTCTCATATCATACCTCATCTTTCTGCCACATGTTCACTTACCCCCCTCCATCCATTTTCTTCTTTTTCTTCTTCTCTCCTCTTTATCCATATCTTATTTCTCACTGACAATGCAACATCTTGCTTCATGTCAAAGTATTCTGACTCATGATTAATTATCATGATACTTTGTTGCTTTTTAATAGTATTTTAAACCCCTTAGATTTTATTAAATCATTAATATTAGAAATGAGAAGGAGAAAAAGGAAAGAAAAAGATTCTAAGAATGATTTTTTAGAAGTAAATAAAAAAAAGAAGAAGAAAAACCCCTTGAAACTTGAATTTGAATTCATTCACTCATATTTTGATCAATCATGATGACCCCTGATTCACACATGTGTCCCTCCAAGAAGGCCAATCACTATATATATATGTGTGCGTGTATGCGGGTGTGTGGATGTGTTTTGATAAATTCAAATTAAACCATAAAAATGAAACAATCAACGTTCTTCTCCATAAAGAAAAAGATAAAAGAACTCTCCCCCCCCCCCCCCCCCCCCCGCCCAAAAAAAAAAAAAAAAAAAAAAAAAGAAGGAAAAAGAAAAACACACCATTTTCATACACAGTAAAAACAATCCCACCACTCATCGTCAATCTAACTAATCTGGGGGTCGCTCCTTTCCAAAATTTTAAAACACCTTCTTCTGTAAAAACTCGATAAGCACAATGAAATGAATTTCTATAATTATGTGAAGCGTCCAAGGATTGCATTCGAGTTTTAATCACACTTTCACGCAAAATAAATATAGCGACCGTCACACACACACACACACCCCCCAAAAAATAAATAAATAAATAATCTTCATACTAGAAGAGAAAAAAAACACCCGCCGCAACCTACTCTAATGGCATCGTACAATAAACGGTGACGACACCAGCTATTCCCCCAATCATAAACGTCAAACCTGAAGGCATTGGTTGTCCAGCAGGTAAATTACCTTGAAAGAATGATTTTAAACTACTATAAGTTGAGAACCTGACAGCTGAATTGGCTCCTTGTCTTAAAATCTAGTCAATCAACCAATCAGCCAAGAAAGAAAAGAAAAAAAAAAGGAAGAAAGAAAGAAAGAAAAGAAAAGAAGCATCAATAGAGATAAAAAAAAACCGTAAATAAAAATAGACCCACCACTGGAAAAAGCCCTCTATAAATTCCGGAGATCCCTTCAGATTGAACAATGACCTTAGTTCCTTGAATCAAACCTTTAAATCTTGGATTCGGTTTAGATGATTCATCGACAAGTTTAGTTTTGATGGTTTCGGAAGGAGTGACAGCGATGACTGCTTCACAAATTCCAGCACCTAGACCGGCCAGTAAGGCACGTGGACCTGTTAATTTTCCCTAAGAAGGAAGGTGAGAGGGTAAAAGGTGATATGTAAACATATCAAGAAACAAGACTCAAGATAAGACAAATTAAAAAAATAAAAAATAAAAAATTGCTCAAAAGACAACTCTGACTTACTTGATCATTAACAAGAGCCCCTTTAATCTTATGATAACTCGCAAACCTTACACCAGCTTTAAGAGCGTTCCCACAAACTAAAGCTCCACAACCAGAATATAAGCCCAAGAACCCATGTTGATTTAAAGTCGATTTGATGATTTGTAAAGGTCCAACAGGAATCTAATGCGTCACACATCCCATCCACGTAGTCAGCACATACATACGAGTAAACATAAAATAAAAATAAAATAAAATAAATAGTTGAGTTCAGTTTAGTTTGTAAAATAAGAAGAAGATGATGATAATGATGATAACGAACGAGATGACGATGGCAACAAATAAAAATGATGTTGGACGTTGATCACCAAAAGAAGGAAACAAGAAAAAAAGAAGATTAAGAATTCGAACAGATAAAAACGAGCTGACCTGTTGTGGTTTATTAAAACTAGAAGAACCTTGAGATTGTCCAAACTGAGCTCTAGTTTTAACAAATTCAGTTGGATACTAAAAAAGCAAAAAGAAACGAAAACATATTTATCAATAAAGATTAGAAAACAATCCGATTGAATGTCTAAGAGCATAAATAATAATAATAATAATAATAATAATAATAATAATAATAATAATGTGTATCTTTAAAAGTCATAAAATAGAAAAATAAAATAAAACATTACCGTGACGAAACCTTCGACTGCTCCCGCAAAAGCTCCAGCAATCAGAGCAGGGCCTAAATTCTGGTCGGTCAATATCAAAGAAGAAGAGGAAAGCAGACCGTTTTAAGGGACCAATGAATTGAATAGTTATATATGTTTAAAATCATCAACTATCCACAGACTGACAAACAAATCCACCAAAACTGACCTCTTCCCCACCTTGCGACATTTATTGTCCAATTCACTCTCTCTCACTTGCCAGCTAGGCAATGGCAATTTCAAATCCAAAATTATGTTTTCATACTATATTCATCATTCACCCTACATCTACATACAAACTGCATTGCTTTCATTCAAAGTCAAACAATTGTTCTAAAAACAATTCATAGTCAAATCCTGTGTCCTCATTATTACCACTATCCTTGTTTCCATCCTTTTCCACTTTGTCCTCCTTTTCCCATTGTGGCATTGCTTCTAGGAGATACTCAATTGCACTTTGAGGAACCAAAGCATGCCGTAAATCTAGCTCAGTCACGTATGGCTACAAAACAAACATCAGTACTCCTTTTGTAAATAACAAAATAGACTCGCAATCGTGATTAAGCTTACCTTATCGGCGGCAATCCCTCGAAAAGACTCTCGTACTTGGTCTGGCGATGTGGTGTCTTCAGTTATCTGAACTAAGAATCTGACAAATCCTTCAAACGAGACCATTCCATCTTCCCCGGCAATTTGCATGTGGATATGCTGAGTATCCGCATCCTATATATGTCACCAGCATGTTAGTTGGAATATATATTAACCATTCACACAAACAAAAGCTTGAGATGGTATGTATGTTTTTAAAACAATACTGACTGAATATACTATTCCCAAACTAGCCAGTGCGGCGCTAAAGCCAGCAAGATTGAGCTTGTTAGATTCAAGTCGATCAAAATATCGAAAAGTGGTTTCAAACTCTTCAATCTGTGCTGGCGTCAAGTTGGTCAGATCGGCGGATACAAGCTGTCAAGTAATATACAAATAAATAAAAACATGAATTAGCTGCCAAAGTAGAATGAAAAAAAAAAAAAGTGTTAAACCAAATGGGTATAAAAACAAACTTGATTTTCGACAAATGCTATTTTCCTAGCCACAGCCTTTCTGACCTCCTCCATCTCAAATTCTAAGTCTTCAGCAGTATAGATGGTATGGTCATTCTCTTCGACATTAGCGTCTAGACAATCTTGTTCTGCCTGTCGAACACGAGCCAACAAAGGTGAAACAGTTTCTCCTAACTCAGCTTGAAGAGCTTTGACATTTAAAAGTTGTTCCTGGTAAATAATAAACAAATCAATATCAAAGAAACCTCCAAATTAAACTAAAAAAAAAAACAAATCTAAATCTATAAGTACGTTTAAAGGTCCTTCCAGGGCCGCAAGGTTTAGCGAGAGCCCATGCAAATGTTCTTCTAATTGTTTAGCAACACTAGCAAATGCCAAACGTAAGTCTTCCTTGATTCTAAAAAGAATGAAGTAGGGAGAGGAGAAAGGATTTAGAAGAATGATAAACAGGCGTCTTCATGAGAGGTTTCAAAAATCACCAAACATACTTTTGTATTCTTGCATTAATACTTCTTGACCTCAGCGCTTCTGCCTCCAGTAAATCATGCCAAGCAGCATCTAAATCCTGCAAATCAAGATATATTCTGATGTCAGTAAAAAAAAAAAAAAAATACAATTTAATTTACCTATAGTCTTTTAACTTACAGATAATCTAAGTCCTTCTGGGGGGACATACGTTCGCAAATTGTAAGTTTTGAGTTTAGTCACAATGTTGCCTAGTAAACCGGCGATTTCACTCTTCTGAGCTACCCAGTGACGCTTCTTGGTTTGTTTATACACACGAAAATCTGCAGCAACAGCTTTGACCAATACGTATGTTTCTGGCAAAGGAGCTCTGAGACTCGTTGAAATAGTTAGATGAATTTCATCTATTAATTCAGAAACTCGGCGCTCATAATCATTCATAGAAGTCCATATAGACTTTAGATTTTCGACAAAATTGGCTACCCTCCTAGCTTCAACTTCGGCTTTGTCTTTAACAAAAAAAAAAAAAAAAAAAAAAAAAAATAGAGTTAAATAAGTTGAATGAAAAGTTAAAAAAAAAAAAAAAAAAAAAAAAAAAAAAAAAAAAAAAAAAAAAAAAAAAAAAAAAAAAAAAAAAAAAAAAAAAAACTACATACCCCGGGAAGAAAACGCATGAAAGTATTGCGCAACATACGTCATGACAGATCGCTCATCAGGACGAGCAGAGTCGCAAAGGTCAGAAACTTCCAGCAATTTCTGCGTCATTTTAAGTCATAAACATAAGATAAAAGCAAAACAAATTCAGCAAATTTTCAATATAAACAGAGCAAAAGTTGAAAAATATAAAATGATAAACAAAGCAGGCTATGGTCGCACGGGTATACCTAAGTGCCTGGCCGCAACATCGAAGGCAAGTTGGGTGCAAGCATGCTTATCGGAGTGTGGCAAAGCATCCCAATCTAGTAGATCAGGTCGATGGTGATGAATAAGAGCACATCTAAAACAAAATCCAGGATTAAAAACCTATCCATCATCAAGCTGTGGAAAAAAAAAATGCATACAACGCTAGGCCATCCTGCCAGCTATCGCTGAAGTTTTGAACGTTCACCTGAGCGTAATCACGTGTTTTGCGTTGACACCATAATAGAAGACCTAGAAACATAAACGTAAACATGGGTTTGGATTAATACAATGGCAAGTATTCCTACACAAAAAATATGTGCAAGCCTTCTTTAGCATTCACCCCCTCCTCACTAATATCCGCAATCGTAAACCGTACTGTTCAAGCAATAAAGGTGTTGAATACCCCCATCAGCCACTGTGAGACTTGCGAGGCCAAAGAGGATGAGGAGCAATCAACGCAACAAATTAAAGTCCATATCAAACCCAAGATAAGTTTAAGATTGCCATCAATCACATCTGCCAAACAGTCATGTTAGCGAGAGCCGGGTGATGAATATATAGATATCCAAAACACGACACAAAAAAAATAAAAAAAAAGGCGCACCTTCAGGGCCAATGTTAGTAAGAGTGACACCGCGACTCTGGATAAATTGTAGAGCCTTGTTGACATTTTCAGCCTTCTGAACCCTCATGCGGGGTTGACGATTGTAACGGCCCAGGGAAGCGTCGCCCATGATTTCCTGATGATTTAATTAGACATTGGAATCCTATAACCTAACCTATCACGACGCTACCACGTGAGGTGAAACTCACCATGAGCTGAATTAAATTTGTGCCATCAGATAAGTCGCGACTGAGGTCTGACATGGGTGGGACGCGTCGAACACCTAGTTTTGCATTAAGCCTTGGAAGAAAAACAGGTGCGGAAATTGCACACAAGTCAGATGCAAGAAGCCAGTGAAGAAGAATTAGCAAACAAAGGAACACTAACCACTTGCAAAAAGTTCGAGCCTGGGCGAGTCAAAGGAGAGTAGCATAGCCAAACAAAAACAACGGTCAACAAGAGAAGAAGAGACACAAAACAAACTACACACACACACACACACACACACACACACCTGAACATCCTCGAATTCGGTGGTTTCTCTCACACCAGGAAACGTGGGAGGACGATAGCTGGAAGATGCGGCGGAACCAAAATGGTTTGGGAATGGACGGTCCAAAAAGACAGGAGAGGAAGCGGTTGAGAGAGCAGAAAGGCTTTGAGAGAATTTATGGCGAGAGGACATTTTTGAGGGGGGATTTGGAGCTGAAGAGAGTAGAGCAGCTCTGAGAGAAGGAGAGAAAGACGAAGATGATGATGATGATGAAGATGATGATGATGAGGAGATGGAGGAGATGGAGGAGATGGAGGAGATGGAGGAGATGGAAGAAAGGGAGAAGGAAGGAGCAGAGATGGATGGGGGTGGTGGAGATGGTCGTTGACGGGAGACACGGGCACGAGAGAGAGAGCAGGGCAGGGACACAGCGGAGGTTCTCTGGTGGGAAGGAACATGTTGGACAGGCATGGTGCAGCCTTTTGGACGGGCGACAGGACGCTCTTTTTTAGTATTCCAGACTGGCAACCGAGCCGAGCAAACAGCCGCACTCACTCTCGTTTCCATCGCCATCGACTGCAGTCTCTTTCATCCAGCAACGCCGCTTCATTGTCCCTCACTCTGCTAGCACATGGATTCCAAGACGAGGATGTCCTTCTCAACTCATGGCCTCTTCGCCCGTCCTTCAATTCATTCTCTCTTTCTTACCTATCGCTGCATCTCATATCTATACGAGGAGAATGCTTCAAAGAGTTTCATAATCTGTTGATTCCATATGAGCATAAATTTGTTCAACAAAATATGTCAAAATCTTCAAGAGCACAACAACTACTGCTTATGGAAAACTAATCTATGTAGTTGATAATATTGAAATTTATTTCTTCTTTGCCACTACCTTTTACTATTCACAAGGATTTTTTATTTTATTTTTTATTTTTTATTTTTTATTTTTTATTTTTTTTTTATTTCTTACAATCTCACCCGACTAGGGGCATGAAGGAACAGAGGGACAAAATCTAGGTACAAAAGGGTAGGGAACAAAGGAGGGGGAAAAACAACGGGCACTTAAAAAGAGAGACGAGTGGGGGCTATTGCGAGAGGGGAACATTATTGGGGAATCTGTTTGTGGAAATGAGAAAGGAAGCAACCTGTAGTGTGATGGGGGAAGGGGACAAAAGAGAAGAGGAATCAAATCTAATCTTATGTTGTTTGGCAAAATCAAAAAGAGCCTTGCGCTCAATGGAGTGCGCAGGGCAAAAGAGTAGAACGTGTTCCGGGGTGTCCGGAGCGTTGAGGTGACATAAGGAGCAGAGAGGTGAGGGGGCAGCTTTGAAGCGAAAGAGGTAGTGTTTTAAGGGAGAGTGACCAGAGCGGCATTGGACAAAAGCGGTGGCATGTGCTCGTGGAAGGGCCGACAACACCTTAAAACAGAAGGATGGGTTAAACTGACCCCTAAGCTTTCTCAGCGTGTCCTTGTTGGGGGGGGGGGAGTGGAGAAGGAGGTTTGAGTGTTTTACAATGTGTGATTTAAGTGAGGAAATAGAGGGAGGGGGGGCGTCAAATGAAAGGAGAGACTTAGCAAGGGAAGCCATTTCATGAGAGCCACTGGCAAACATATCCACCATCTCATTACCTAGAATCCCCCGGTGACCTGGACACCAGTGGAGAGAAAGGGACACCTCAGGGTTGGCAGTTAGGATGGAAAGGACAGAGGAGGCAATTGAATGGAGCAAGGAGGAGTTGTGTGTTGGGTTGGAAGGGGAGGAAAGGGCCTTGATTGCAGATTGACTGTCAGTGAGAATGGTGAGGGAATTATAAAGTGAGTGAAAGGGGTTGTTGATGAAAAGGCGCAAGCCAAGAAGGATACCAAACATCTCTGACTCAAAGACAGAGTAGAGGTGCTGGTCACCTAGGCGTGCCACAAATGGGTAGCTCTGGCCCAGGTCAAAAGCAGCAGCAAATGTCCCTGAGCCAGACTTGGACCCATCAGTGTAAATGAGGTAAGATGAATGGGGTCTGGATGACAAGATTTTGAGGGTCTCGACACACGCCAGGTCCTTGGAGTCACAGATGTTGGCAGAAAAGAGGGGGGGGGGGGACCAGGGAGGAAATGGGGATGGGTGGTGGGAGTCTAAGTTGGAGAGGGGGATCGAGGGAGGGAAGAGGTTGGATTTGGAGAGAATATGGAGCTGGTGTTGATGAGCTTTAGGGATAGGGGAGGAGAGGAGGTGTTTGGCCAGGTGGGCCATGGGGTTTGAGGATGGAATGGTGAGTAGCCTTGCCCATGCTTTATTGACAGCTAAATCTAGACGGTGTTTGCAGGGGAGGGAGGATGAGTTGTGTAATAGAAGTTTGACTGGAGTAGAGCGGAAACAACCAAGGGCCCTCCTCAGGGCTCTGTTGTCTACCACCTGCAGGAGTCTGATGGTACGGGAGTTCCTCTTTGGATTGTGCCACACAATGGCAGCATAATCTGTTCTGGAATGAACTAAAGAGGTGATCAGTGTACAATATTGCTTCAAAGGAATACCCCAACCTGATGATGCTAGGCGATGGATGGAAGCTGCCGCTTGGAGGCCAGCTGCAACCAACTTGTTTCTGTTTGGGATAAATGACAAGAGGGGATCAAGGAGAACCCCGAGCCATTTCATAGTGGGGGAGGGAGTGAGCGATCTACCATTAAAGGTGAGAGACAGGGGAGAGATTAAAATTTGCTTGCGTTTAGTGAAAAGCATCCACTTGGTTTTGGAGAAATCAAAAACTGCGGCATGCTTGGAGCCCCAGGCAACTGCTTCTGATCCCAAGTTAGTGAGAGTATCAACCACTGCATCCGGGTCCTTGCTGGCAGACAGGAACACAACATCATCAAGGTAGCCAAGGGCGAGTGAAGATTGAGAAAGGGATGGAAGGAGTAAAAGGTCAGAGTTATAGATTATGTATAGGAGAGGAGACAAAGGAGACCCTTGGGGAAGCCCTTTGGGTGAGAAGGAGACAGGAGATTCGAAGGATGAGAAGGCAATATTTGTCTTTCTTCCGCGTAAAGAATCAATGATGAGTGAGATGAGATTATGAGGGAGGGGCATTGAGAAGAGAATTTGAGAGAGTCTTGTTGTGTTAACTGAAGGGAAAGCCCCTTTGACATCAAGTGAGAGAGCTCCGACAACATTACCATTCCTCCACTTGTCTTTGGTCCATGTGACTAGATGAAGGAGGGCATCGGAGGTGCATCTGAAAGGGCGGGCGCCATAGTGAGTATTGGGGAGAAGATGTTCCGATTCTATTAGGTAGGAGAGGCGTTTAGTAAGGAGAGCTTCAAGAAGTTTTCCCATAGTGTTGAGGAGGGCAATGGGGCGGTAGGCACCTGGGATGGAGTAGTCAGGGCGACTTGGTTTGGGGATGATTATTGTCCTAGCAATCTTCCAAGGGGTGGGATAGTGCCCCGTGTCAAGGCACTGCTGGAAAAGGGGGAGAAGAAGAGCAGCAACTGCAGGAGGGTTACAATGTAAAAGGGAATTTGGGATACCATCAGGACCAGGGGCCCTGCCTTTCTTCGTTTTAAGTAGGGCAGCTGTGATCTCCTGGACTGTGAAGGGGGGAGAAGGGGGAACTGAGGGGGGGGGGGGGGGGGGGTATTGATGTCTGAAAGGTCACAGGGGATAGATGCCACTGAAGTGCCTTCAAAAAGGAGTCTGGCTTTCAGAAGGTTGTCAGTCACCAGAGAACCATCAGAGTCAAGGAGGGGAGGGTTGGAACGAGGGGTAGAGATGTGAGGGGATGACTTAGCTGGTTTGAACAAGGTGTTGGGTGTCAGAGAGGATAAATATTTTCGCCAGTGTTGTTTACGAAGATATTTGATTTTTGCGCGGAAGACTTTTCTCGCTGACAGAAACTCAGACTCGAAATGTGGAGCAGGGGAGAGCCTCATATGACAAAGGGCTTGGTAGCAGTTTTTCTTGAGGGGATCCAAGATACCACGATTCCACCATGCGTGACACACCAAGCTGGGCTGCTGCAGCGGGACAAAGGTTTCCTTTAGTTCAATAAATAGGGAAGTGACTTGTTCGGCAGCCAAGTCAATAGAAGAGGGGGAGGAGAGAGGGGAAATGGGAGGCAAAGAAGAAAGGGCATGATGGAGAGAGGACTCATCAAATGATTTCCAATTCCTAAAGGGTTTCCGTAGGGGGGGAGGGAAGGGGATTGGAAGGATTTTAGTGATGATAGATCTGTGGTTGGAGAGGTGAGAGGAGGAACCGTCTCTATCAGTGGTGCAGCTTATCACCCAATCAGCAGCCTTCCGTTTGCAAAAAAATCACAGATGTGAAACACTGAGAGTTGCAAAAGGTCGGGACTCCAGGTTGGGAGACAAGAGACATACCAAGGTCAGAGAGAGAGTCAATGAAGAAGGAGGACTCTGGGTGGTTTGAATGATGCTTGGACGGGTCTGCCCAAAGGTCATGATGCAAGTTTGAGTAAGCAAAAAGGAAAATGGGGAGATTTCAGAATGGATGAATGGAGGGGAAGATAAATTGGGAGGTGGAGAAGGAGGAAGGGGGATTGTAAAGGTTAGCGCAGATAATTGTGGTTGGGGAGTGATTAATTTGGAGGAGAGTGAAGTCAAATGAGGGGCTAGGGATTGAAGTAAAGAGATGGATGGGAAGTCGTTTGTTGACATAGAAGCAGCAGCGAATGGGAGAGGAGGCGGGGGAGGAAGGGGAGTGAAGGGGAGAGATCAGGTGCCATCCCCTGGCCGGAGCGGGAGAGAATTGGTCAGGGGAGAGGAATGGCTCCTGGAATACAAGAATGTCAAAATTGTTAGTGTTGGGGTCATTAAACAAGGAGTGGAAAACATAGAATGATCTGTGACAATTGAGTTGGAAGAAAGTGAAAAACGGGGAAGAGGGTGGGGATTTCGCAGTGTGGGCTCTATTCATGAGTGATTGTGGGGGCAGGACGGCAGGTGGGGGAGGTGGAAGATAGGGGGAGAAGTCAGAGGATTTTCGAGAAGGGGGGGGGAGAGTTGTGAGAGAATTCTTGAGAGGGTGATCATGGGGAAGAGAATCAACACAACAAAAGCAAACTGGTGATGACAGTTTTGGTGCTTTACATAGTTTGGTGCTGTGGTGACCGGTGCAATTTGAGCATCGTGGGGGGAGAGAGCAGTGAATGGAAAGATGACCCCTGCCCCAGCACTGAAAACAAGTGCTTCTTTCGTGGTTGACAGCCTCAGTGCGGCGAATCTGGCCTTCAACAACAAGGGGGGATGGGGGAAAGGGGGAGGCGAGGAGTTTAGCATCTGATTTATCATGAAGATGTAGGACTACTGATGAGTGATTCTTCCCAGCCCTGGCTTCAGGGCGTCTTAGCCAGGAGATCCTGTACAGGGATTTGAGGGAAGCCGGATTATCTTCAATCAAGGAATTAACACAAGACTGGTCATTGAGGTCAAAGTAAGTTGGGATTCCGTGGGCAACAACAGGGAATGTGGGGGGTTTGTAGATCAATCCTTGAGGGAGCCATTCTTGCCAGGAGCTGGTGAGGATGGTTTGGTCGTCTAATGAGTTCACAATAATTTTCAAGTCATTTGACCTGTGACACATCACTCCCTTGACACATATAGTGGCATTGGAGGAGGGATTAACAATTTTTTTGGAGGCAATCCGGTTATTGATGAAAGAGAGCAACTTGGAATTTGGCAGGTCCTTCAAAACTGGTGATGCCGGGTTGGATTGTTTGACCGTAAAAGATGGGGGGCCAGGGCGGGGAAGGGGCACAGGAGTGGGGCAGGCAAGGGAAGGGGACCCTGAGGCGGCAGCTTGGGCAAAAGTAGGTCTTGAAGGGTGGAGGGGGGAGGGGCCTGAGGTGGAAGTGGAAGTGGTGGGACCAACATAAGATAGACGCGCCAAAATGGCATCAATCTTTTGGTCTACAGATTTGATAGAAGGTTCTTTGAGGGGGGCAGATGAATCTACATGTGGCGAAGCTTGATGAAACATGGCCTGGTTTGCAAGGGGGGACAGGGCAGCGGCCAAAGCTTTGATATCTGACAAAGTAGCAGTGTGAACATTGGTGCGGGTTCCCTTTCTTGGAGGTTCCTTGACAGTACCCAAAAGATTGTTGAGGCACACCACAATAGTTTTGGGGTTGTTGGCTTGGTCAAGACCAACCAAGCGGACGACGCGGGCCGCGGGGGTGTTGGGGTCAACAGATTGGGGCAAGGGGATTTGAGGTGCTGAGGTGAGGCCAAAGTTAGTAAAGGCTCTTGTTGGGTTGTGAATTGAGGCATCCAGAGAGCTTGGGACCTGGCTAGAAGGGAGAGGGGCGTGCTTGCCTTTGGGGGATGGGGTGGGGGTAGCAGAGCCTTCTGACATAGGGGTATCAACATCTGCCAGCGGTTGGGGGCCTTCTGCTTGGGTGGGGAAGAATAGTTCCCTATGGCCGTCACGAGCTTCCTCTAGGGAATCCGAGGAAGAGCCTCGAGATGGGCGTCTTGTGAGGGGAGTGGGAGAAGAGTATCTTCTTTTCTTTTGAGCAGGGTAGGGCCTAGTTGGGGGAGGAAGGGGAGAGGGAGAAGAGGGGGAGGATGGGATGTGATCAGTGGAGAAGGAAAGGGGGGGAACAGGAGAGGGAAAGAGTGGAGAGGGATTATGAGGGGGGGATTCTGGATCCAGGGGAGGATGAGGCTCAGGCGGCACAGAAGGCGCGTCAATTTGCAGAGGAGGCGGGGTCGCGTCAATTTGCGGAGGAGGCGGGGTCGCGTCGACCTGCATCTCATGGTTGTTCTGGTCAGAATCCATGATTCACAAGGATTGTTGTAAGCAGCCAGGTTTAACACCACTCCAAAAGTTAACTTGTTGCCTATGGTATTGCAGTAGATTGCACCAATGAATTTATCTGAATAGCAGAATCCACTGCATGATTAACACTCAAAAAAATTTATTAATGATATTATAAAGTTTTACAAATCAGAACACTTACATGAGCCAAATATGAAAGAAGAAATATAAAATAAAATCTTGAACAAATACAAAGAACATGGCTCTCCTGGCTGTTTAGGATCAATTGATGGTATGCACTGGGAGTGGAAAAACTGCCCTGCAGCATGGGCTGGTCCGTTTCATGGAAAAGAAGGAACTCCAACTATGATACTCTTGAGGGTTAGAATTTTTGATATTTGACAAGTTTCTATTGCTGAAGTGAAACATGAGCACTCCTTCTCCCCATGTTGTAACCTAAGTGGCATGGCCCCAAAATTCCAACACCTACTCAATGGCAGAGTGTTTCTGGAGTAACTGATTTAGTTCAGGCTTTGAAGTTGTGGCCACATCAGGATTACCAATTTTTTTAGTTCAAATTCCACCTAGAATCAGTGAAACCTATATTTCTGACTTGGCATTTTCAAGGAGTTTTTGGGTATATGGCCTTGCCTGGCATGCCAACCTCATTGGTGAGGTACAATATTGTGAACCCAATGTTTTGATTCCTCTTCTTAAAATTGTTGAACATTGAGAAGGACATAGATGCTTACTGATCTTTCCAGAGGCTTTGATTTCCATTGATTATTGCTAAAACTGAAGTCTTTGGACATTTGACAAGTGGGTCTAAGAGCATCTACCTCCGTGTCAGTAAAATGGTTTGGTATGCATATTTTACTGCATTTTGACGTGAACCTTAACCCTCATTTCATTAAAGGCCTCTATTAGCTAGTGAATTCAGCATGTACTGTAGCCTGTCAACTAAAGTTACTGAGCTCCTTTTGACCTCATTCGGTAATTCAATATTCTGCCTGCCAATTCTTTTCACTCCATCTTGTAACTGCTGAACACTTTGACGCGTCACTACTTATTGTAACAAAACTTTTTCATATCATAATTTACAACTATTACTACACAACCCTTTTATCTACCCATTTTCCTCATTTCACACCTTGTCCTAAAACTCCTAAATTAATCTAACATGATAAACTCGTCCGAAGCTAAGAAAAAGCGATCCCCTAATTGGAACCACCAAGAAGAAGAGCAGTTAGCTATCTCCTGGATTCACATCAGCGAGCAACCAGAATTTGCAACTTACCAATCTGGTGAAACATTTTATAAGAAAATTGAAGCACATTTCAACCAATTCAGTTCTGTGCACTACCGAGACTATGATCAAATCAGAATAAGGTCAGTTTCAAGTTATAAAGATATTTTTTAATTATTTTAAACTTACTTTTTTTATAATATAGATGGCAGACTCTCAACACGGCAACCCTTAAGTTCAGCTCTATCTACTACTCAATCGAAAGGAATCCTCCCAGTGGAACCTCACCAAGTGACTGGTTACAAACTGCCTTATCTCTTTATCAAGAAAAAACAAAGTCAGCTTTTAAAAGTCTTCCTGCTTGGGAGAAGTTAAAGTTTGCGCCAAAGTGGCGAATGGAACCAACCAAGGTCCCAAATAGTGTAATGGTTGATTTGAGTGGGAACAAAAGCAATGGGAATGAAGACTTTACTAGTGACCCACCAACACCTTCTCCAGCCTCTAGTGGATTTACGGTCTGTCCAATTGGGATCAAAGCTGCAAAGAAAAGGCGCCTTACTGAAGGAATGGAAGAAGATAAATCCTTACTCACATCCCACTTCAATGACCTTTCCGAAAAACGTGTAACTGCCATAAGTGACACAAATAGGCTAACCAAGTCAAGAAACGAACTAACAAGAGAGAATCTTCTATTAAAAAATGATAAAATAAAGATTGAAGAAGAAAGACTAGAAATTGAGAAAAGAAAGCTAGCTATTGAAGAAAAAAATCTAGATATTAAAGTAAGACAACTGCGACTTTCAGAAAAAAATTGTAGCATAAACGAGGAGAAGTCTGTCAGTGAAATGATGGCTAATGATCTTAAAGTTTTACACACAAAAGAAAAGATTGTGAGACGTCAGATGATTTACTTATTTTACAAAGTATGAAAGCAAAGTTAAAAAATAGATGGGTTAGCAATGATAATTATACATTAAAATAAAATGAAACAAATGTTTTTTTGTAGATAAATATTTTGTCTGTATAAGAAATATATCTAAAATTAATGGTGCACATAAAAACTGAAAAAAAAATATTATACATTTCAAAAGAAAATAATTTATATCTTATATTCTACTCAAAAACCAATAAGGCTACTAGTATAAAAGAGGAAATGGATATTATATTGCAAGATGAGAAAAGAAGTGAGCAGAAATGGGCATTTGGAAGAGGGTTTTTATATTCAAATCTGGGTCTGGTGGGATAGAAAGACACAACCAAGCCTTCTCCTTCTTCTAGAATTTTCCTCGCCTGTAAAAAAAATAGAAGTTAGCTTGCAGCGATATTAAGAATTAGGAGGTAAGAGAGAAATAAAAATAAATTAGAAAATTAAAAAAATAAGAGAGTAAAAAAAACTAAAGTAGCGAAATTAAAAAAAAAGAGAAAGAAAAAAAGTAGCGAAATTAAAAAAAAAGGAGAGAAAAAAAAAAACTCACCTTGAGGGAAGATTGACTATTTGCGCATCCTCTTGGACAAGGATGAACCGGCAATAGTCTATGGTTGGATCGTGAAAAAATACCTCATTCAGGAGTGAAGTATTTTCTCTATCCATCCATAGGCTGTTTCCGGATTTTCCTTGTTCATCAGGATGGGAATAACAAATTTTTCCTGCTAGTGGGATACACCCAAAAAATTTGTTATTCCCATCCTGATGGACAAGGAAAATCCGGAAACAGCCTATGGATGGATAGAGAAAATACTTCACTCCTGAATGAGGTATTTTTTCACGATCCAACAATAGACTATTGCCGGTTCATCCTTGTCCAAGAGGATGCGCAAATAGTCAATCTTCCCTCAAGGTGAGTTTTTTTTTCTTTCTCTCCTTTTTTTTAATTTCGCTACTTTTTTTCTTTCTCTTTTTTTTTAATTTCGCTACTTTAGTTTTTTTTACTCTCTTATTTTTTTTTAATTTTGCTAATTTATTTTTATTTCTCTCTTACCTCCTAATTCTTAATATTGCTGCAAGCTAACTTCTATTTTTTTTTACAGGCAAGGAAAATTCTAGAAGAACGAGAAGGCTTGGTCGTGTCTTTCTATCCCACCAGACCCAGATTTGAATATAAAAACCCTCTTCCAAATGCCCATTTCCGCTCACTTTTTCTCTCATCTTGCAATATAATATCATATTCTCTCATCATACAATATAATATATGATTCCCCTTTTATAATAGTAGCCTTATTATTTTATGTGCACCGTAAATTTATCACTTACTTTTCAATTTTTTTTACTTCAGATATCCAAATTCCCTCTAGATGCCCAGTTATGTGCTTTAAGGTCCTCTCGAAGCTGGAAGTGTATACTTGAATTATGTAACTCTTGATTACGGCGGATGTAGTTTGATAATGTATTGGAGAGGATCGGATCATTGTGGTTGGTAATTATTTGACTGCTGATTGATTCATTTGAAAGGTACGGATCATTTTCTGACTTAGATTCTATGACCATGTTGTGAAGAATGACACAACATGTCATGACATCTTTTACAGAATTAATGTCCCATAGACGACAAGGTTGGGTGATTGTTCCCCAACGGGCTTGCAATACGCCAAAAGCACGCTCAATATCTTTTCGTGCAGCCTCTTGAAGCTTAGAAAAGTATCTACTTGAAGAATCTTGGGGGTGAGGAATAGTTTTGACAAAAGATGACCAGGAAGTATATATTCCATCAGCAAGATAGTAGGCGTTTGAATATTTGTGTTGGTTAATTTTAAATTTTATTGTATCTTGTGTTCCTGAAAGAAGTTTATCGAAAATATTGCTTCTGTGAAGCACATTAATATCATTCAAGGAGCCAGGGGAGCCAAAAAAGCAGTGCCAGAAACGTAAGCTTTTGCTGGCAACCGCCTCCAAAATCATTGTAGGTGAACCTTCTTTGCCCTGAAACTGACCTGCCCATGCTCCTGGGAAATTTTTCCAAGCCCAATGCATGCCATTGATTGCGCCAAGGCATCCTGGGAAACCATGTTCCTCATATTCTTGGAGAATAAATTTCTTTTCTTCTTGCGTAGGTTCACATAAGTATTCAGATTTATATAATGTAATAATATCTTTGATGAAAGTTTTGAGGCATCGTAGTGCTGTAGTTTCTCCAATCCAAACATATTCATCAGTGCTATCAGCAGAGACTCCATAGGCCAATTGACGTAGAACAGAAGTAATTTTTTGTTCTGGTGATAAACCAATTTAGCCACAAAAGTCCTGTAGAATAACAAATTAGAGTCAGAAAACTATTATATGTTAATTGACTTACACTTTTCCAAACCCAAAAGGTAATATGTTCCTGTAAATCTGTAGACAGCTTTTGAAATAGTTCTTTGCTTATTCGGAATCGTCTTTCAAAGAGATTGTTGTTGTATGTACAATTAACATTGAAATAATCTTTCATCAAGCGTTGATGTCCTTAAACAAGGTCTAGATTTATTAATTCTTTTTTTTAGGCCTTGTTGTATCATATGAGTTTAGCAATTCTGTAAATACAATTATTTCTTCTTCCATTGTAAGTGATTCATCAAGTATGAGTTGTTCCATCTGAAAAGTTGAGGAGAGTGAAATGAGTAGTGAGAACACAAGAAAAAAAAGTGGAGTTTACTGAATGGGCAAGTCAACACAAGGGTGACAAAATTTTCCCATCGCGTGTTTGCTAACTAAATCTGCATACGAGGGTGTGAAACTTCATTTCAGTAACTATGGATGCAGCAATTATGCAAGTATCTACTGAAAATTTACTGCAACGGGGGTTGATGCTCTAATATGGCAGGCAGTCTAGACAATACTATAGTACTAGCTATAAACCTTGACCAAGGGAGTTGGAGAAAAACTTGAGAGTAGAACCCCTGCCCCTTTGAGAAATACCAGGTGAGATTAATTTGCTACAGAAAATTAGAGACTGTTCCAATACCCCTTCCATTCACCTTCTTGACAGATTAACAAGTCAAGACCATAGCCCAGCTGACTAAAAACAAAACAAACCTGAAAAGAAAAGAAAATTCACACCAGAAACCAGAGACACAGTGCACCTGCTACAAAGATAACAGCAGTAAGACTTGATTCAGGTTGCAAAACTACATCAGAGAAAGCAGTTAAAAGAGTTAGGTTAAATTAAGAACTAACCTTGCAACATACACAGCCAATTGGGGCCAAAAAAAACAGTGAAAACGGAGTAAAAAACACTGATCTAATTACCAAATGGTTGTATGATAAATACAGTTTCCCCAAACTGTCTTATGCAGTATGTACACACAGACATATATTAAACTCTAAACTTCACCTGCAAAATTAGCTATACTTCAACTAAAAATTGCATAAAAATCCCTTTAGAAGCACCCCCCAGGCTGCAAAGGCCAAGGCCAGCAGGCAACCTCCCTGAAGCAAAATACAAGCAGAAAACCTCTAAAAACCATGAAAACAACACAAAAAACCTTAAACCTAAAAACATGATAAAAAATCAACAAGACATAAAAACATAGATAAAAATTAGCTCTATCACATGGTACTAAACACTTATCCCTAGTAGTTAAGGTTAGCCCAAAAAACATCAAAAAGAAAATTAAACAGTTAGAGTGAAAACTGAAATATTTTCAAATGAGCCCTTAAAACCCAGAGTATGAAAAATATCAACAAACCATGAAATATAGATAAACACCAGGGCTATCCAATGATAATAGCCACATCCCTGTAGCACCCAAATTCAGCCCAGAAATCCAGAAAAGTAACATAAACCTCTGATTTGAGTATACCTGATACTCCCAAATTTCAGCTCAACTACCAAAAAAGCACAAAATCAATTTCACAAAAGCACTATTTATGTTGATATGCCACAGCAGTACCTGTGCTTCATCTTCAGTGGCATCTAACTCTGCTTCTGTAGGGCCCCAATGTGAGGTCTTTTTCTCTGCTAAACATTCCATGAGTTAAGCTTTCTGCTCTTGCTAGTGTGTCTTTTGCTCTTTTATTGTAGTAAAGAGTGCTATTTTATAATGATTTGAGGTGTTCATGACTCTCCTTTAGTGTTCTGGTTGAAGATTAGACAAAATGTTAAGACCTGAGAGAGCTGACTATGGCTAGCACTAAGGTGGGACTGACTATTCTCATAAAACAGTGGGACTAACTAAGACTGACTATGTTGGGGCTACCAACAGTGAGAGTTACAACTATGGAAGCTAAGAAGTAACTGAATTGCCATATAAGCTGTCTGATGAGGAACATCCCACAGAGCTTGCACCATATAATCCCCTTATGCAATATCCTCCTCTTCTGCCTCCCAAAATGCATAGAACCCATATAAATCCCCCTCCTCCCCTCTCAACCCAAATCCTAACAGTTAGCAAGAGGATTAAGGATGGCTGGTGTGGTTTCCAAGTTTTTTAAGGAGGAGAAGGAAAAAGTGGGGTAATTTGTGAGTGGATTAAGGTAAAAGGGGTGGGGAGGGGTTATTTCCAGGAGGATTAAGGATGATGGGGTGATGGGGGTGGTTTGTGAATGGATCAAGGTGTAAAGGGATGGTTTGGGGTGTTTTCTGAGTGGATTAAGGATGGTTGGAAAGGTTTCCAAGTGGCTTAAGGAGGAGTTGGGTGGCTTGTGAGTGGATTGAGTTAAAAATGGGAATGTTGGGGTGATTTAAAAGTGTATTAAGGATGTTTGGGGAGATGTGAGGTGGTTTAAAGTTGGATTAATGTGGTGTGGTTGAGTTTCAAGCAGATTAAGGAGGGTGGTGGAAGGGTGGAGTAGTTTATGAGTTGAGGAAGGTTTTGTGTGTGTTTTGTAACTGAAATAAGGTGAATGGAAGTCTTTTTAGCAGTTTTGAAAGAGGAATATGATGATGTGGTGTTGAGGAGGCTTGTGAGAGAAGAGGAATGGAGGTGCAAGAGGTGTAGGGGGAGGTTAAAAGGTGTGACAAGTGATTGAAGAGGATAAGTAATATAAAGGAGACTGATACATTAAAAAAATCAATAGAAGTTGAGGATAATTCCATGAAGATGCGAGGAAATGTGAAAGGTAAATTCCATATTCAGAAAGTAAAAAATATGGCAATCTCAAAAAGTGAAATTTAATGGTCTGTCACAAAAATGTACCTAGGAATGGAATAGGGTCACAAAACTGAACTAGACATCTATTTCACTATTTTTTCCTTCTCTGTAAGAACTAATTAAGCACCATTTTTTCATTTCAAAAAGTTAAATATTTTAATATGATTATTTTAAATCCAATAACCTATTCAGATTTAGAATCCAAGTAAAATTGGCAAAGTTTTAGCCATTTCAACCTAACATGTGATTTTCACTAACAAGTGCTATATCTCATTCAAATTTTGAACTAAAACAAAAATTTCAAGAAACAGAAAGTTTAATATATTTATTCTTAATATAATGAGTAATTTAGATTTATAATTTAAGTAGAAATGTCTGAGTTATAGCCATTTCTACCTAACATGTGATTTTCACTAAAAAGTGCCATATCTCACTCAAATTTTTATCTACAATAATAATTTCAAGATATATAAAATTTAATATTGCTATTTGGACCCCAGTGAGCTATTCAGACATAAAATTTTGGTGAAACTTTCTAAGTTATTATTACTACAACCTATCATTTGATTTTTTTTAAGAAGAATCATGTCTCACTCAAATTTTTAGCTACAATAATATTCTAAATATTTATAAAGTCTATTATAGTGATTCCAAAACTTGATAAGCTATTTAGATTTATAATCTAATTATAATTGGCCATTTTATAGCCACTTCAACCAACATGTAATTCACACCAAGAAAAACCATATATCACTCAAATATTTAGCTACAAATATAATTTTAAGATATAGAAGAGTTAAAATAGTAATTTGAAACACATTGATATATTCAGATTAAGAATATAAATAAAATTGGGAAAGTTATAAATATTAGTGAGATGTGGCACTTCTTAGTGAAAATCACATGCTAGGTTGAAATGGCTATAAATTTAACAATTTTACTTATATTCTGATTATGAGTAGCTCATTGAATTTTTAATCACTATACTAACCTTTCTATATCTTGAAAAGATTATTTTAGCACAAAATTTGAGTGAGATATGGCACTTCTTAGTGAGAATCACATGTTGGGTCGAAATGGCTATAACTTGATCAATTTTACTTAGACTCTAAATCTGAATAGCTCATTAGATTTTCAATAATCTTATTAAATTATTCATCTATCATAATGTAAAAATGGTGCTTACTTAGCTCTTAATTTTTTGTTGAAAATATTATATCAACAGTATCATAAAAAGAGGATATTACATATTGATATGCATATTGCATAATTAAGACTGACAAGATAATTTTTTCATTCTCCCTTACAAATTTTCACTTTTGAGTATAGTATTTGAGAGAAAAAACTTGGACAAGTAGTGAGAAAATTACTGTGTATAGCTTTTACTAATTAGCTAACACAGTAGAGTCTCAAGTGAAGCTGAGATTTTTTGAGCTGTATGCTCCTTTACACCAGCTTCAACTCCAGTGGTATTTTATCATTATAATGGTGAGTGACTGTCACTGCATTGATTACTGGGCTACTTAGACCTAGTAATTCTGTGAAATTCTTCAATACATGGGGGTGGGGGTGTTGTTTTTGCACATTTGTTTTTTGAGTAGGGATCTTCTGCCAAAAAAAATCAAAACATGATGTGGTGTCCTGTAAATGGTTACATTTTATTGTGGGAATTTATATTAAATAATCTAGTGTTTCAGAGGAGACTGAAATATGTTACATTTTTTTGTAGGAAATTTAAACCTGTGATGCAAGTATGACATAATTTTCCCCTAGTAGACATCAAAACAACTGTTGGGTAGTCTGCATTCATTTTTTTTTCTAATCATCTCACCTTTTAATCATTCATTTTTATGATTTTGATGCTCCTCACCACATATGTACATCCAACTAGTATTTCTAAAAAACAACATTAAGAGAAAAAATTAAATTTTTCCATTTAGAGCTTTAAGCACCTTTTTGAATGACATGAAGTCCTATGCTGTAAATATGTAAGTATATATTTAGTTAACATGTTTTTTGATGTTAAAGAAAAAGCAAAGAAAGGGAAATGGGATGGAGTGAGAGAAAAAATGAGAAAAAGAGGAATGAAAAGGCATAAATGGGAGAATAGAAATGAGGAAGGGGAAAGAAAACAATGATCATATAAGCAATAAAGGGATAATGAAAATAAGGGAGTGAGTGGCTAAGTGAAAAAGTGAATTTTTAAAGAAAGTGAAGGGGGGGGGAAGGGCTCAAACAAGGTCACTCCAAGGTATCAAGAAGAATCACAACCAGGGTTTGAAAAGGGAAAAATACAACTAAATATTTAGTCCACTCATTTTTTCTCCTGTGTTATATACAATTTATGGGGCTTGTGGAGCAGCCTGGCTGACAGCATGTGTGCACCTGGTACCTAATAATCAAGAGAGGGAGATTTGGTGTTTAAAAGGCTTGGATGTACCCAACAGATGGCATGTTAAGGAACAAAAATGCTGTTGAAGTACACCTGTTCTGGGCAGGTGTACTGTGAATAAAAATGACTTACTTGGTACCAATTTTGTAGTATGCTTGAATGGTGTATATGCTAAATCTTCACACTGCCTAATATCTCCCATAATTTAGATAATAGTTTATTTACTTTAAAACAGTAATTTGAGTAACCTCATGCTTCAAAAATGAATAGTTGTATTAAGTAAATTTTTCATTTTTCATCCTCAGAAGACTTGTTGTAGAGAATGTTTGAACACCCATTTTCAAAAAATACTCAGCTCTCCTTCTAAGAGTTTTTGCGTTCATATTTTTTGTTTTATCATTCTGATGAATATTTTTGTTCTTAAAATATATAATCCACTTCTATTTTCAATAATATCTTATATAAATTATAAATATATAAAAAATAAAAATAAAATAAATTTTTTATTATTTTTCTATCTCTGATCATCAATCTTCATACTAACAAATAAAAAATGTTAAAATTAACATTATATTTGAAAAAAAAATAAGAAAAAAACTAAAACATGTGACACTTTATGCCAAAAGAATGATATGAATGTGTAAATTCTATGCTGTTTAATAATTAGTGAAGATAGGATGAAATTTTGTTGACTCATATACTCTTCAAACGATAGCGTCTCTTAGGGCGAGGTCTTTTATTTCGAACTTGATTGTAATTCTGTGACAAAAATTTTGCTCCCCACCTGCCGAATTTCATAATTATTAATATGTGAGAAAAATAGCAAGTGATATGCTTACTCTAGTGACGTATTTTCAGAAACAAAATTGTATAGCGATGAATAAGCTCTGATTTTTTCTTTGGGGCTTATCCTTAGGGCTTTTACAATGCTCTGGGCTACTTTCTCGGGCTGAAGAGGGTCTATGATTATTGCGCCATTGAGAAGACTAGCGGCTCCGGTGTTTTTTGATAATATTAAAGGGCTCATTTTTTGTTGCTGGGATGCAACGTATTCAAAACTGACCTGTAAAGACAATAGGGTAGTATAATTCAGCTTACATATATATATATATATAAACTATAAACTCAGATATTTACCAAATTCATTCCATCATTCAAACTTGTGATTAAAAGTGCATCACTCATGGCGTATAATGCGGATAATGTAGTTTGATCAACTGTACTGTATACAAATTCTACATGTGGTTTAGATTTGGACGGATAACGCTCATTTATTTTCTTCACTTGCTGGAAAATTTGACTTCGATAACGATCATTTTCTTCAACTCCCTCTCGCGAAGCTGGTTTTTCAGGTATTAGTAAAAAAAAAAACACCCTGAAGAAAAATAAGCTTTACTAACGGATTGCTATTTGCAACAATACTAATTTATCGTGCCACTCTTCATTTTTTTCCAAGAGCAATTCCAGAGCCTGGAGCTTTTCTGAAATTCCCTTTATGTAGCTATCATGCAGAATTTTAGTTGGATAGATTTGTGAGATTGGTTGAAGAAACTTACTCTAGCCTATCAACACTTAATATCACTTTTTTTCCAAAGTATTCTTCTTCGTATCTTTTTATTTTTGCTTGAACTTCTTGGCTATAAGAAAGTTCTTGAAATTTGTTGGGATCTATTCCTATCGGCGTTGCTTTCACTTGAACATGACGTTCTCTGTAAGAAAATCCTTTCTTGGTTGGAGTAACTCCTAAAAGTTTGGCAGCCGCTACTTTAAAATTCATGGCATATGGCTTCACGTGAAACCCAATGTAATCAGCACCAAGAAGTCCTTTCAAGCAAGATGACATTTGGGGAACCTGGCTATATTTACATATAAATGCAGCATCGGCATATCTTCAGTTTATTTTTATTTTATCTTTTGATAAATTTCAAATTTACATACCGAATGATTTTATAAGAGGGAAAAGTCGTATGAAGGAAAAAATATATTTTCATTTTACCCCTTGATTGGTTTGACATTTGGTATCGTTGCATTCGTTGTCGCAAAATAGCTGGAAGAAGCACTATAAACGGAAAAAATAAATAAATCAATAGCTTGCTCGGTCATGACCCTTCTTTTTTCTGCAATCTTGAAAGACCAAAAGCCTTACTTAAATGATAATCATGAATCCAAACATTGACGTTCTCGCCTTCTTTCACTTTTTTTACAATTTTTGGGAAAATTACATTAGCGAATAAAATATTTGCTGTTTTATACGAAATCCAATCATCTTTCTTGAAGGACACTTTTTTTGGAAAACTATGTAGAGCAGGCCATAAGACAGAATTCGAAAACCCAGAACTGATGTCAAAAGAAATGGTATATCTCACGTCAATTTTCAGTACAATTTATTATAAAAGAATGCATTTAGAAACTTACTAATATTTTTCTGCTATTTCCTTATCCAACCAAACTGGAGTGGAGCTGAATTTTTCCTGGAGATCTTTTTTTACTGTGGCTCGATCATTTTGAGGGATTTCCATTCCTGTCCATCCAATCCACTCAAAACCTTGATCTTGGCGATAACTTTCTAGTGCGCTAACCAGCCCACCATCACTTTTTTTGAACTGGTATCTCTGGCTTGACTCCTCCTCAACTGGTTGAGTCAAATGCTTGGTACTAGTATCTATAATACTCATATCTATGGGACTACGCTCAGTAATGGTGACTGGCAAGCGATTTGAAACAACTATGAGGCTGGATGGGACTACATCTAGGCCCGACATTTATGCAAAAGTAAACAAGGGAAAAGCTAGAACAAAAACAAAGAACAAATATCTATTATATTTAATGAGATGACCTCAATACTAAGCTTTAATAAATGATCCTATGAAAATCGAAGTAAGGATCAAGCTGTGAATCCAGAGGCATTTATATACTATTTTTCCCTGCACAGCGGATGTCAAAAATATTTATGACATCATAAATTGCACAACTCATCCGATTCTTACTTTTTTGGAAATTAGTTATCTGAATTCTGTATTTACAATTGAGAAAATTCGTTGGCATGAAATAAGATTTCGATTCATCTGCTAACCTGAAAGAAGACAGCATTAGTTTAAAGCAATCAAACTATCATCCCTTCAAAATTTTGTCCAATCGATAATGAAAACCAAACGGAGCCCGATTTCGAAAGTATGAAAGATAATGATTCTTTTTCTGACACTAGAAAGACTGAAATGATATTTGATTATGTCATAGAATTTAACTAATTTCGTAATTACTAGTTAATGGTGATATGGGATTAGAATTCCTAGATCAGGCAAGTGAAAATCTTTGTTAGTTCTACAAGATGGAGTTTATAAATTAATAATTTTTTGACATGTAATGGTATTACAGCGACGGTACTATCATAATTAAGTAAACAGCTAACTACATAGTTGTATACATAGTTTAGCCTCTGACATCAAAGGAGTTCCTTCGTGGACTCTCTATGATATCTTTAACAGCGTTCTTAAATCTAGTTAATCCTTTCAAGTCGAATAAGTGGAACATCGATTTACACAACAGGCATTTTAACAGACGTTTCATAAAATTCAGATAAGATTACATCATGTATTATCCAATTTATCAATTTTTTTGAAATTTCAGGGTGAAATTGAATGTGTAAAGCCTTTCATTTTTGCGTTACCTTAGATTCTTTACTATGCCTTTCCATTTTAAAGAAACTAATTATAATTTAAAGATTTCACAAGCTCTATACATGAAAATGCGCAAAAATTATTTTATTAGAAAGGTAAATTTTTTGTTCTTAGATATTATTCACCAGTGAGCTCTAGTTAAATAAAAATTGGCGTAAAATTCATTTAAAAGAACTCAAGAAGAAATTAAATAATTTTTGAAAACCCTAAATTCATTTACTCAAAGAATCAATTCCCAACTAACACTAATGAGCTCTACTTGTAAAAAAAGAAACTATTAATTTCTGAAATTGAAAAGACGTGAAATTTAACGCGAAAGGAAATCTTGAACGTGAACATCTAGTTTCACTAGCAAATACCTCAAAGCATGAATTCATGATTTGGCACTAGAACCATTTAAAACTGTTCAATAAGTTTAATCACTACTTGATTTCCAAATCTTAATCAAGTAAGCTACGGATTGGACGTAAAATGCCGCGGATCTTTAGAAGTGAAAGAAATATAGATACTTACGATTCATGAAGGAAGCGATAACAAGGAATATTCTTTATATAAAAATTTTAGATGGAAACACAGGAATCACCAGCACATATCCGAAAGCTAGTGAGCACGCCAAAATGCATTGAGTCAATGGGTTTCAGGGTTGTGATATATGCTTAGAAGCCCTAGCTTTTGATTTGATTTTTTCACATGGCTGAAACTTCTCATTTCAAGGGCCGCAAAAACAGCACATGAAGAGCGGAAGCTCCCAGGAACTGCAATACCCTGGGCTAGTGATGCAAGGATGATAACGAGAAGTGAGAAGGAAAGTACGAAGAAAGAGCAGTACAATTCAAAAGCACTAGAAATGAAGCATAAACAACATGCGCTACTCCTAATAATTGTGAGCAAAACACCAATTCGATGAGCCTCTCTGATGAAGCCTACTTTCCAGATTTTGTTGAAAAGGTGAGACGGGAAATGAACTCTCCATAGGTTAAGAAAACTGCAGCAATCAGTGGTAGTGTCCATTGCCGTAGTTCCTCTCGCAATCATAAGGGTACTCCTTAATGTAGTGCATTTTATGAGAGAGTAGTTTTTTTTTTTTTAAAAAATGGATACTTGAGCACATTTGACTCAATGTTCCAGCGCCAAGGTGTAGTGGGCCAAATGCTACAGCCACTACGACACATTTTTGTTTTGACATGAAGCGCAACAATTACCCAACAGTTGCGGAACAATTATTTTTGGCGCTTAAGACCCACTCAAGACCTTTAAGTGCTAAAAACAATTGTTACATAACTGTTGCGTAATCGTTGCGCCATTGTTGTGCCCCAAGACGAAACGAACATTGTTTGCAGTGAGTGCGGGTCAAATCGTTCAGTGCGACTTTTTTGGCTTCGGACGTCGTATAACCTGTCGCGTCCAAGTCACTCCAGTGCTTACATTTTATTCCAATCCATTATTTTGTTTATCTATGACCAATAACTAGTCTTTTTATCCAAAGTCTTTATCTTGGTTGATAGGATTTCTAAAACTTTTTGTTCCATACACATTGAATCAGGTATATATTCTAGGGTGACTAGAATGCGACTGGTTTTGCAAGGGCTGATGCCTTGAACGTTGCACCGCTGTGCTGATTATGTGCATAACATCATGTATCGTGTTGGTGGAAACTCTAGCCTTTTCGCTTTATTTTTTGCACTGCAATTACTTATCAGCTACTAATACCACCAATCCATTACTTACACTGTATCACCATTCCGGAGTGAGACGGTGTAACAGAGATGCATGATTGCAGGCACAATCTTATCCACCTAAAGGCATGAAAGTGGAAGACTGATAAAAACTCCGCATATATGAGGAAAAAGAAATCTAGTAAAATACTAGCATTTAACTACTGGCAACACGTTACTTACTGTATAGATAAAACAAGTTCTCACATAGCAACTTTTTGATTTTCCTAATTTCATCGCAAAATATAAGCCCTAGGGTAGTGCTTGCATGCGGTTTTAAGTCTTGCGTAATGTTGTGCATATTGCATTGGTAAAATGTTTCATGTCCTTAGAGGGGAGAGTGATTTTAATATTAAATAAATAGCAATATATGAATTATCGACAGGTTGTGTAGAATCAATAAAGCGTCAAATTTGCCTGACTGAATATTACAAGTTAAAAGTTTTAATAATAAAACTATAGAAAAGACAAGAGTGATAGCTTAAGACATATCGAACCTAGTAACTTTTTACTATCCATAAGACTAAAAGGAGATTTAAATTTTTCGATCAATCAATGTAGTTTAGGATTCCAGAAAATCGAACGTTTTTTTCGTGGTGCGTCATTACATTGTATGAACAGCTACATTGAAAATGGTTGGTGCAGCTTTCGACAGTTTTGGCTAACTTACCCAGCATTTTTATTCATTATTTCATCCCAATAGCCTGTTGCCCGCCAAAAATACTGGATACGGCTATATTATAAACGGTTGGTGCAACTTGCACAAAAAGGGTGAGTTTGTCACAGCAATTTTGGCGGGAGAATGGTATTAGCACGCCAAAAACGCTGTGACAAACTCGTACTTTTTTGTGCAAATCGCACCAACCGTTCATAATAGGGGGTATATCAAAGTTAGAAATCTTCCATTTCAAAATACCACTTTTTTCCACCAAATCAACTATGATTCTTTTATAAAATATGCCATATTGTGCCCCCAAAACACCTTTTTACTGAGAATTAATGTCTATCTTGTGGTTTTCTTTATGTGTTGTGAAATCCCTTTTAAATAATTACAAATTTCTAACTTTGATAGCCCCTAATATAACTGTATGTTGAACAAAATTTTGAAAAGCTGCACCAACCTTTTTCAATTTATCCGTAACTCCACTTTCTAATTGAAACTGTTTAAAAAACCTTGTTTTAGGGACACATAGGATTTTTCATGGGCTTAAGATAGACAATAAAATTTTTATTAGGTTATTCACACAAAGTGTCAGCCAAGCTATTTCAGGAGCCCAGTAAATTGTTATAATAATTTATTGGAATCATTCACCAAGGGAAATCTAGGGGTGAATTTCTAGCAATCCCCTCTCTTGAAATTTAGAGTGTCCCTTAATTATGCCAGGTTTATGAATACTTTATAAACATAAGTAAATTAGAGTTAGATTTACATTTATTCTCAGATTGGTCCAAAAATGAACCTCAATTGATCTCAAGTTATGCATAAGTTAATCAACTATAACCATGATTTTATCCTTCATTGAGCACACATTGAGCACACATTGATCCAACATAAGCTTTTGAATATACAATATTATTATCAATTTAGAGGAAGAAAATTATTCCTCAACATACCTAATCATTACTTTGCATTCAAAAGATAAACCATAAAATTATGAAAGTAAATTTAATTTACAATAATAATATCTTTTACTACATAATTGTAACAATAGATAAATTTAGCAAATTTTTTGATCACAAATATTAATAGCTATAGGGATTGAAATAACTAATGCCATTCCTATTTTCAAATTATAAAAAGATTATAGTCACTTCTCACTTCTAATCTATTAAGTCTTTGCAAAACTAAATTTTGTATAATTTTTTAAATTTTACCTAAAATATAAGACCTACAGGCTATTGAAAATAAAATCTTCAGTTACTCAACTAAAATAAATATTTATATTTATATAAAAATAAAAATAGTCCTTAAAGTGTATAACTTGAATAGTTGTTATGGAAATTAATATGCAAGTTTTCCGATTTAAATATTTAATGCTTATATAAATCACTTTCCCAAGTTTTGGTATGAGTACATGTGAAATAGTAACTGCATTTAAAAGTGGAAACCAATATAATGACAAAAATATTTACAAAATTTATTTCAATTTAATATTTATCCGTAAAAAATTTTTAAAGCAATATTTTATTCATCTTCTTAAGGATCTCTTCCTCCTCCTCTACCCATCTAATTTTTAATAGGGGGTCTCAAACTTAAACAAATATGCCCGGTGGATTTAATTTGAAAACCACCACATAAACACACCATGAAACATGGCTGATTTGGTACATGAAATCTTAAACATGGGGTCAAATATGTCCTACTTAAGTGAAACTTTTCCAACCACAGCACAGCCAACCAATCAACAGATCCTCCCAATTCACCACACATCACATCTTTCCCCTCCCACTTTTTTGATACAAATTTTTACACATGGTGCCCCAGTAAATTTTGAGCTTTTCATTACTTTCTTTATCAACAATTCCTGAACAAATTGATATCCTCAAAACTTAGTCATCATGCCAAGAACACTACAAAATTTTCAACAAAACCCTTTTAAATCCTTTTTTCATACTCTCAAAATGATCAAGTTGCATGTACTCTCCACTTGGGTTTGTTTTATTTTTGCATATTGACTATCATTTTGAATTTTCACTGAAAGCATAATTTTTCCCTTCCTGATTCATTTTGGCTAATCATCTCAACATGAAGTTGGATATTTCAGAAATTACATAATTTTTCATTCTTTCTGTTTTTCAATTATCCCTCATATCCTTTTATTCATCTCCTCTCACTTCCTTAACTCTTCTTCTATTTCTTTTATCCATCACTTCCTGAACTTCTATCTGGTCCTTTTACATCTTTGAAGACATCTCATCAGGTAAGTCATCCTCCCACCATCTTTTTTTCAATTTTAACTGATGTTCTTTTTCTGAATTTGTTTTTGTTATTGTTTCTATCTCTTTTTTTGTTTTCTCAAATCACATTTCCACTTTTAAGAAGGTTGTACAGAGCCTAGCTCTCATATCCACCACGCAACATCTGATTTGGCTCACTGGTTTTTGAGATATTTATCATCCACTTGGCTCAAACTTCCATCAACTTTATTTTGATCTTCTCAAGTAGGTCTTACTCTGGAACAAATATAATACTTATAAAAAACATAGGTAGCTAAAATAGATCTTTTTAGACCATTGATAATACCTGGCTTTAAATTTTATAACCCCTTTTTGATTTTCTTTTAAGTCAAAAATAAAAGGTCAGAAATAGGGTTAGGGTTTTTTAAATGACATATCCTTTTTTTGGAAGAATAGCAAGAATCATGAATTTTATTTCCAGCAAATGGTGTTGAATTTGGTCCAGTGGTTGCTGAGATAACTGCTTTCAAAGTTGAATCTTGTTTCATGGACTAATTTACATTTTTTAAGTTCAATGTTGCATAATATGCATATAGGTCTTATGCAATCTATTTCAAATAATACTTCAGGCTTTTGGCTCTGATTTGATCAGCTAAATATCAGTTTTGGATGAGTAATTTTAATTTTGTAATTTTATTTTATGAGGATGAATATTAACATTTGCTAGATTTTGGCTCATTCAAATCTCACATTATTTTGATTACAGGTTCTTTATAGGCATGAATTTCATTTCCAGAAAGCATAATCAATTTTTGCTCAGAAATTTCTGAGATATCTACTTTTAAAGTTGAGTCTTTTTATGTAAACTAATTTACATTCTTGAATTTTGATATTCCATAATATGCATATTTTTTCTGATACTTTTCATTGTACCACTCCCAAGGTATGTCTATTCCCCAACTGTTTTTTATCATTTGTTTCCTCAATTTTTCTTCTTAATAAATCATTTTTTTCCCTGATTTGTTGATGTTTTGAATTTTTCTCAGGAGATGGCATCATCAAATCTATTTGGAACTCTTCTCAGCATAATCATCAATCAAAAATCCAAGAGATAATCATCAAACTACCAAGGAAACTCCTTGTTTGATATCTTGTAAAAAGTGTTCTCATTTTTTTGGAATCTTGTGAAACAATTACTAATTTTGGTTTTTCATTCCAAATCAACCAAAGTCTGATAAACCAGGTAAGTAAAGCAAGGGGGAAGGGCCCTATTTATATTAAATCTTTAGGGAGGGTTCCAAATATGGTAATTAGAAGATTTTCAATTTTTTTTATTTCTATTTCATAAATTTTTAAATTATCAATTATTAAATATAATCAATCAAATAAAATTTTTGTGCAATTGAGACTTGCTGCTATATAGATTTGTTCATTTAATTATTTATTTGTATTGAATGGATGAATTGTCAATACATTGCTTGTCATATAATTTATTTAGCTTTGGTCACATCTGAAATCATTAGTAGGTGGAATTGTGAATCCCATTACTTTTACTTGGCTGATTATATTTTTTTATTGATTTATATAAGAATTTATGAAATTAAAATGTAAATTTGGTAATCTTTACCCCCTCCCACAGTAAATTTCAGGGGGAGGTATTGTAATTTTTTTTCTTACATAAAAAATTTTTTTGACATGAAAAAAATGGCAATCACCACCCCCTAATATAGTGAAACGCAGGGGAGGGTATTGCTGAATTTCTAGATTTAGAAAAATAAAATTTGTTAAGTTATGTATCTTGTGCACAAGGTTTGGTTAATGAAGCTGTTGAAAAACCATATTTAACAAAATTATTAATAGAAATCCAGAATGAATTTTAGTCATGTAGATATGGAGAAAAACACTACTTATAATTTAAATACAAAAAATTTAATCAAATGGAATCCTAAAAATTAGCAAGAGTAGACACATGCAATGTATATAAGAGAGATTCAAAGAATTTTTTTACAATCAAAATATTTATTTCCATCTCTGATCTGGAAGAGGTTTTCAAGATGGGTAAATGTGCCACCATTTCAATTTGAACTAAAATGACAAAGTGCAACACAGATTTGAATAGAAGGATCTTTTTATGGACAACAAGAATTATTTCTGAAAATTGAGTGATTTTTATCAGTTCAAGTAACTGAGAAAACCAGACAAGGTTGTGCCAAATATCTGTTTAAAGATAATTTCAGGAATGCTTTAAAGAAAATAAAGGTTAAATTGTGGTGGGTGTTGTATGGAAAGTGTTCTGGAATATAAGTAGTGATTATTCAGCATGTCACACATGTAAGCCAAGTTAATTTTGGCATTGGAGTTGGTATCTGAGTTAACCAATAGATCCAGGGCTAGAGTGGTAGCAGTTATTTCTAGTTTACAATGGACTGAAAGAGGAATTTTGTGAATGGTGATGAAGACTAATGGTGTCAGCCAGGCTATCTCAGGAGTTCAGTAATTTATATAAGAAATTACTGTAAAGAAATAGCTTTATGTAAATACAAAAAATTATTTAAAATTAAATTATAAATGTTTTGTGAATGAAATAAAATATTATACTTAATTTTATTATTAAATAAATTGTATTACATAAATAAATATAATATTCTATAATATCTTGGTGTGATTTATATGTATAAATAAATTATTTAAAATTACATTATCAGTGTAAATTTAACCTACACAGTAATTACAATTTTTAATAATAACATTTATATAAAACTAAATACAACCTATAATATAATAATATCCATCAATATTTGGCGCTTCTGTGACCCCTAATTTTGTTACCAATATTACTACATTAATTTAATATGATTAAATTCAAATTCTCATGTTAAAAGGTTCCTGTATTAACTTAATTAGTTGTTCAATTGATTTAATAGTTCATTTACTTGAAATAGATAAATTAATATTATTTATACTTAGTTAAGCTTATTTAAAAGCGTAAAAATACTTCCTTTTATTTTAATTATACTTTTCTAGCTATTGGTATTCCTTCTTTAGATTTTTTTCTCATAGTTCTCATATTTTTTATACTCACGTAGTTTGTTGTTATATTAATTCTATTCTTTTTTAGGGATTACTAATGGGAAAGATATTTTTTTATTCACGGATTTATTATGTTTTTAAATTAGATTCTTTTAAATTAATTATTTCACATAATTTTACCTTTTTGTATATACTTTTGGAAGGCTCCAGAATGTCCTCTTGCCTATAAAAGGGATTTAGAAGTCCATCTGGTAGATCATCACTTACTATACACTCACTCATCATATTTAAAATATATTTCTTTATTTACTATTTTTATTAGTTCATTACATCTAATTTAAATACTATATAAATTATTATAGGTTGCCTTAAGATTTATAATACTATTATTAAACTGACACGCTTTTGAAAATTTATTATCATTTATAATATTTGCAATTTAATTAAATACTTACAACTTTGTCACATCTCAACTATATTGTCGTCTTATTCTCTTAAATTACATCTATTTTATTTTATTTCACATTACTACCTTAATATTACCATCCTATTTTCTATTATTCCTATTAGTATCTTCAATCTTCTAGAAATCCCAGCTGATAATTGGGGGCCTTTCCGAACAACGACAACAACACCTTTTTGACAAACAACAAAGCGCACTGACCACCCGAGCTAAAAAGTGAAACTTTTGCCGCAACCGTGTTTTGAACTTGGGTTCGATAGTTTAGGTTTATATTACATTAAATTATATATTATTTTGAAGTGATTTTACGATCACTATAGTATGTTCACCTTTGCACCTCTCACTCATAGTACTACATTTTTACTGCAATAACAGTGTTTGTGGCTTAATTGCTGACACACTGAGTGTAAGTTTTTATTATATTAAAATTTTTTTCTCCTAGTTGACCATAATAGAGTAAAAACTCTTAGTCCTAGAAGACAATAAATATTTAATAAATTATTAAATTAACTTTATTATTATTTTTTGAATATTGGTTGACCATAATAGTACTCAGTACTTAGTCCCAATTTTACCATTAAATTAATTTTGGTTGAATTATTAACCTTATTGGTTGGTCCCATTTTAATTGTTATTAATTCTTAATAATTGTAATTTCATTTATTGTATTACATTTTATTTTATAATTAATTGATTTTTAATAAAAAGTTTTTTAAATCCAATTTATTATAATTTATTTTGAATTAACAATTTATATCTGAATTATTTTAATTCTCCTTCTTCACAGTCTTAAATGTCCAGTAGTTTGGCTAAAAGCATGGATAACTTACATGTGGATGAGAATGAAGTGGATGTTGACACTGAATCTGTAGGTTCTCCCAAAGTATCTTACAAAAACAATTCAGCTGACAAAAAAACTTCAGGATGTAGAAATGTCAGGAGAAGTGACAAACCCCTCTCACCTAACAACTCTGAAGGAAGTAAAACCTCAGGTACATCAGGACAATCCACTCAGAGGTATAAAAATAAAAAAGATTCCTCTATCACAACAGGTAAACAATCTGTCAAGCCATATAAAGGAACTGAGAGCAGAAAGCATGAAGTACAAGGCAAAGGTAGACACACTTTGGCAGCAGATGCAGGAGCTTTTAAATCCCAAACAGGGTCAACCTCCTCATTTCCCAGCTTCCCAACCTCAGCCTCAACCTCAGGCCAGTCAGGCATCCAGCTCCCTCAACCAAAACCAAGGCATTCTGCAAGTGGAACAATGTAAATGGGATTACTTAATGACCCACTACCAACAGAATGTACAACAACCAGCTCAACACCCTGGCCCATCCAGGACACCAAAGTAAAATCCATCTCTTCAGCACCATCCTTATCAGGGGGGCAGAAGAAAGAAGGCACAGGGGAAGTTTCCTCCCTTGCCATGGTAAGTAATTTGTTTGATAAGCACGTTGGTATATATAATAACAAACCTTCTTCAGGTAATAATGTAGACCCTGAAAGAACATTTAAACCTTTGAAGAGACAACTTCCTTTAATAAGTAGCCCCATTGATGTAATTAGTAAATTATCATTTGATGAACCTTTACATTTGACTTCTACTTCTTTAATTAACCCTTCTCTTGCAATCAAGAATGATTCTGTTTCCCCTGAAGTTTACACTTTACTTGAGAAAACTTCTGAAGAAATATTGAAAGATACTCCTGATTTTAATGTTGTGAAATATAACCATTTAAGAGATTTGTTAATACATGAGAGTGATAGATTAAATAATTTGCATTTACCTTGTAAAGTGAGTTCTTCTGTTCAAGACACTGCTTATTTAAAATTGAAAGACACACTTAATAATGTCCTGGCTCAGCAAAAGTCTATTAAATCTGACCACAAATCACTTTCAGATAAATATAGCCACCTACGCAAAACTGTTGATAATCTAAAAGATAAAAATACTACTTTAAAGAATGACAATATGCTTTTGCACAGTGAATTAAGAAAATTGAAAATTGATTCTCAGAATTTGAGTAATAAATGCTCTGTAGATGAGGACAGAAATGTTTTATCTATTTCTAGAATTAATGATCAACTATCTTACATTCCTGATTTGAGAAATAAATTATCTGACCTGGAGAAACCATTTTCTGCATTACAAACTGTCCAGGCTACTCATTATCATGAATTAAAAAATAGTGCTAAAACTGCTGTTAGTCTTAATAATAAACAGCCTGAACAGAGTAGTTCTTCTCTCCCTTGTAATGTAAAAATTTTACCAGCTGAAATTCATTCCAAAGAATCTAGTGCATCAAACAGAAAGAAATTTAATACTCACCATGAGCCAGCTGCCTCTGTGAATAATGAAATTTCTGAACACCTTTCAAGACTTCAGGAACTGATAACCTTGAATAATTCAAACCGTAGGATGGAACATTCCAGTAGCCAGAAAAATTGGCCTAAGTTGGATCAATATCCTACCTTTGATGGTGATTCTTCATCTGATTGGCAACACTTTATACAAAGGATTGATAATTTAAAGAGATCTTATAAACTACCTAATGAGGAAATTGTTTCTAAGCTAATTTCTTTATTTTCCAATGTAGCTTTGTTGTGGTATGAATTTGTTCTATTAAATAATAATAACCATTATACATGGAATGAGTGGAAGTCCTTGATTGAGAATCAATTTGGTGGTTCAAAATTTAGGTTGGCTCAGCAAAGACTGTATGAGGATACTAGATATATATCCTCCTCTGTTGAAAAACCCATCATTTTTCTGATGAAAGTAACAAAGATCCTGAGAGAAATTGATCTAAAGATGGATTATGATATTTGGAGAATTAAAATTTTGTATAAATTGCCAAATTCTCTTAGAGATTTAATTGTAGCTAGAACTGAGCATGTAAGAGAAAATTCTTCTTTCATTAATATTTGTAATGAGGTATTACTCAACCATAGATATGAACCTAAGAATTACCTTAGTAAACCTTATACTGATCAGAATAAACCCTCTACCAAGCTCCCAGAATAATCTGGTAGACCCTCTGCCCCAGTTGCACCTAAAAAATATGCAACAAATACTTGTTATAAATGTAAAAAACCATGGCAAAAGTGTCATGTTTGTGACAAGAAAATTAATCTTTTTGAACACAATGAGGACACTGATGAAGTTGAAATGAATGTCAATGATTCTTCTAGTGACTGTGAAAGTAATATCTCCTATGACAATGAATCCAGTAAAGATGTTTTCATGTTGGAACAGGATGTCCATTTTTTAGATAATATATCTGAAGAATGTGTATTGGATTTATCTTCAGTAGAAAATGCTGAGATAATTAAAGATATTACTAACAATTATATAGCCATATCCCCTTTGAAAGCACCTGTTATCATTAATGGTAAAAACGTTGATGTAGTTCTTGATTCTGGTGCTGGAGGAAGTGTAGTGTCTGAAAAAGCTTTAGCTTCAGTAGACAAGGATTATCTGAATAAATTATTACCTATAACTTCTGAAAAATGGAGAGGGTATGGTTCTACCTTAATTCCTATTGGCAAATACAAAACCTCTGTATTTTTCAAATATAATAGTGGTTTTGTCAGAGCTGTTTGTGAGTTTGTGGTTATGAAAAATTATGATTTGAGTAATTGGTTCATTATGGGAAATGATATTTTGACCATTTTTGGTGTGAAATTGGACCCAGAAAATAATTGCTTCACCCTGGGATTGAATGGCAAAAAAAAATTCAAAATTTCCTCCCCTAGAAAACCTTCTTTGCACCTGCTAAAGTCTTGTAACTCACTAACCCAGTGTAAAGGCAGACTGTCAGCCAGGCTACTTGACTTAAACGGTAAAATAATTAATTATTTTACTGAGTTGAAGCCACACCCCTTCTTCTTACTAATAATTAATTATCTACTTAAGTATTACTTACAATTAACTAGTTAAGTACAATAAGTAATATAATTAATTAGTGTAAATAAAATGTCCCTTACAATCTTACTCCCTATCACCGTGCTCAATGGTATAAGTCAATGGGAATAGAATTTAATAATAAAATTATAATAAAAAAAACTTTAAAACAATTATATTACCTCAGTGAGAGATCTGGAATCTTGTGAAAGTAATATAATTAATTAATTATTGTGTAATTAATTGTAAAAGTCCAAGGAACTCAAACTTTATTGCTAATAAATTTGATTCCCTTGTTGACGTACCAGTTTATTTATTTCTTATGTCATATATGTACTCCTTTTAGTCATTCTTTTTCTCACATTCTTACAGTATATGGTGTAAATTCCGTATATTTTATTCCCTCATGTTTTGCCTATAAAAGGCCTCTTACTTTGTGCTTTTCAGATCATTCATTCATCACTTACTTTATTATTACAATTACAATACAACACTTATTTCTATATTTTATAACTTTATTATTTACAATAGCTTAATTTTAATCTATTATTTATACTAATATTTTGAAACTACCTCTTTTATTTGAGTAAAGTCAATCATATTGATTTAAAAAATATGTACCCTTTTGTTGAGAAACCATTAAACCCTTAAAACCCTTGTAAAAAACTCGAATAAACTTCTAGACCCAAAGGAACCCCTTGACAATTGGAGGCCTTCCCGAATTATTGACGGTGCATCGTGATTTGAGGGCGTAAATCGTTGGGACCATCGGCATTCGAGTACCTGTAAGGACGAGAGAGCGATGAAAACAACAAATGTCATACGTCACGTGACAAATTTTTTTCTGCGAATGGGAATCGAACCGCGCTCCAAAAATTAGGTTCATATATTGACTAAACGTCATATTGTAGACAATCCTATAGTACTAGCTATAGGCCTTGACCAAGGGATTTGGAGAAAAACCAGAGAGAAAAACCCCTGTCCATTTAGAAAAATAGAGTGAGATTAACTTGCTAAAGTAAGTTGGTTCCTGTTTTGCTAAAGCTCCTGTTTAACACACTTGACTGCTTGATGAGCCAAGAAAGTAGTCCCCAGATAGACTACCAGACCAAAGAACTGAAATGTAGAACAATGTCCACACCAGAGACAGCAAAGATACTTGATGTAGGCTGAAAATCCACACCAGAGACAGAAATAATACTTGCTATAGCTTGCAAGACTATAACAGAGAAAACAGTTGCCAAAGTTAAGTTAAATGAAGATCTCACTTGCAACAAACACAGCCAATTGTGGCCAGAAAACAGTGAAAACTGAGTGAGGAACAATGATATCACCTCCGTATGGTTGTATGATGATTAAGGTTGCCCCAAACTGTCCTATTCACTATGTACACACAGACCACTAACTAAGAGCCCATGCGCACCCACCAATCTGGCACCTGTACCCGCCAAATTGCATAAAAAACCCTCCTGGAGCGCTCCCCAACCTCCTAAAACAGAGGCAGGCGGGCCACCCGACATCGGAGATGCCGCCTTAAGCGGCCCAGCCTCCCTGAAGCCAGAAAACCAATAAAAACCACTAATCTACTTGGAAAAATTAGCTACAACTACTAAAACCTTTAAAACACGGAATTTCACTATAACAACATTGAGACATGAAATATAGAGAAAAATTAGCTCTATCCAATGTTACTAAGCACTTAACTTTCAGACTTAAGGTTAGCCCGTAAAACACGAAAAAAAATTAAACAGCAATCTTTTATATATGAAAAATGAGGGAATGACCCCTTAAAACTCAGAATATGAAAAATGTCTGCAAGACATAAAATATAAAGAAAAACCAGGGCTATCCAATGATAGTACCCACATACCCGCAGACCCAATATCCACAGAATAAAACCAGAAAAATACCCAATTCCTTAACAGATGTCAATTAAGACATGCACAAACAGCGCCAAATCACACAACAAAGGCCCCTGCCAATGTTGGTAGACCACATCCTCCCTTCAATTGAGAATGTCCACATTCTTTCTTCATCCAACCACTATGTTCAACCTTCTTCCCAAATCTGCCTCTGAAATGGGTCCCTGCCAATACTGCATCGACAATAATTTAATCTGCACCATGACACCACCTGTCCATCCATACAGAACGTCCTGCAATGTCTGCCAATCTAGAAAGAAGACCTGCCCCAGACCTGGTCCACTTTCTTCTGCAACAGATTCACCTCCACCTCAACCTGGCCCATCTTCTGCCAGCACCAAAAGATCTAGGCCATCCATCCTGATACACAGATAAATTAAAAAGCTCCACCCTTCCCAGAAGAGTGCCACAACCCATAAAACAACTAGTTCTACCATCCCTGGTCCATCTGATGGTAAAGAACTTTCACTTCTTCCTTCAACTTTAAAACTGATGACTTCTCAGTTCCTCCATCTTCTGATAGTGATGATAACAATGTAGGATCCATTGCACCACCAACACCAACCCACTTGCCCACTATCAAGGCCAAGTTCCAACAACACACATCTCAACAGAAACAGCTTTTGCTTCACTACTTCCAATCCACTCCTGCTAGAGATCCACAGGACATTGAGAACAGAAGACACCTCATTCACCAGTTCAAGGCTAATTCTGAACACTTCATTTTATCTCTTGATTCCCTCTGTAATTCCACTAGTACTTGAGTTTGATTCAGAAAAGAAAAATTGACCACACCCTCTATAGGATGTAACCACAAACAACCCTCAGTTTTAAGTCTTGGGGGACCATCCTCATTTTATAGTCTTGGGGGACTCAAAAACCCTCAGTTTAAAGTCTTGGGGGACTCAAAAACCTAAATCATAAACCCAGAACCAGAGATCAACCACATTAAGACACAGAGAAAAAACTAACATTCTGGGGTAATTGTAAATAGAGCTGCCAGCCCATCAATTACCCCCAAACTTGCCTTTGCTAAATTTGGAGGCTCCCCCTGTGGATACCTTCCACCAATCTTTCAAAAACAACTCCAACAACAAAAACTTTTTCCTCAGTTTATAGTCTTGGGGGACTTATAACCCTCAGTTTAAAGTCTTGGGGGACTAACACAGTGTTCAGTTTAAATTCTTGACGGACTAGTCTTGATAAATTATTGAAACCAGCCAGTTTAAAGTCTTGGAGGACTAACAGAAACCAGATTTCAGTTTAAAGTCTTGATGGACTAGTCTTGATAAATTATTGAAACCAGCCAGTTTAAAGTCTTGGAGGACTAACAGAAACCAGATTTTAGTTTAAAGTCTTGATGGACTAGTCTTGATAAATTATTGAAACCAGCCAGTTTAAAGTCTTGGAGGACTAACAGAAACCAGATTTCAGTTTAAAGTCTTGATGGACTAGCGGAATTTTACATAAAATAGACGCAGCCAATTTCATACAGAACACCTCTACAGCCAACCTGCTGAACTTCCACCTTCACTTCATCATCTACCCATCACTGACAAAAATCTCCTCCTATCCCTTTCCATCATCTTTTCTCACCACAGATCATGGCTGGATCTCCTGATGTTAACCCTTCTACTCTCCCTTGCTTGACTGCTCCCAAGGACTATGCCTGCAAACAGTGCATCCACATGTGCAGACCTTGCACATTCACTCTTCCAACTCCTGAATCCAAATTCTACAACAGGGCTTGTGATTCTTGCTATTCCAAAAAGAAAAGATGTGACAGAGATGCCAACTACCCTATTCCTCCTCCTTCACCTTCTCACAAATACATCTCTAGATCCCCTACCAGATCCCCAGAGCTTGGTCCTTCCTCTTCCTCTTTATCTTCAGCACCTTCCAGAAGATCCAGAAGCTCCTCTTCCAGAACTCTTCCCAAAAGACCAGCCTTAGCTTCCCAAGAAACTGCTTTTATCTCCGCCAAATTAGCTCCAAAAGCTTCAAGATCAAGTCCCAGGCTTCTAGACCGCGTCCAGGCGGCCTGCCCGCCTCACTGGACAGTGAAAATCCGGCTCAAAATCACCAAAAACGACCGGAAAACAGCCAAATTCCATCAATCAACAAAAAAAACTCTACAAAATTGCCTCCCACTGCTCCCAGAGCAATGCAGCCAACTCTTACAAGTTCCAAAAACTTCAAATTTTCCCAAACTTCTAGGAGACCTGCCAGAGAACCCCAAGAAGAAACCAGAACACCACACACTGCACCCAAGCAACAACTTTGTCCCCAACTATGACAAAGAAACTACACCTCTCCTCTTTCAGCTGACTATTCTTCTGACAGTTCCATCTCTTCAAAAGCTCCATCCAGAAGAGATTAATCTGCTTCCAAATCCCCCTCTCCTGCTCCATCCTTTAACAACCCTGGTACTCCATCACCAGCACCTCCTCCAGCTGAATCCAACAGAAATAACAACCACAACAACAACAACAATCCCACTGCTCCAACTAACCCCCAGGAACATCAGCCTCCTAGTTCAGCTTCTCAAAATCTTTCAGAGGAAGACCATGAGAATCCATATCTTTCCCTAGTTGATCCACCCACTATGACCATTACAAAATCTTCAGAGATCCAAATCCCAGCTGCTTACAGATTTGATGAGCTTCCAATCTGTAAGTAACAAATTAATTTATCCCATTTCTTCAACAAAAATAATTACTGATCCAATTCTTCTTGTCTAGTTGGCACCCCTCCTCCTGAATCTATTATTGGAGTTGGACAACCTCTTGAAACTTCTTTGACCCTGGATTATGGAGACATGAAGAAACACCTAAGCACCATGTGTTCCAACATGCTAAAAGCCTTTGCCCTCCATGGACCTTTGAATGACTTTGAAAAATCCCTGAGAAAGCGCCTGTTGGACAACCACTGGAAAATGTCTAGGATCATTAAGCACACCCTCCAGCACTCTATTCCTGCCTCTTCTTCTTCCTCCTCTGAACTTCCCTCTAATCCAATTCCTGACTATTACAATCCCTATAATCTCTCCAGCAGGATGCACTTCAAAGAACACAGTGCTTCCCACAATCCCAACAAAAAACAAAAACATCATCACAATCCGGACCAGCCTCCAGAAGCTTCATCATCCAAACAATGAGCTCCTGAAAAAAGATTAGAAACATAATAATAATATAAAACAATTAATAAAAATAATTTCAGAATTTTTTTTTTTACTTTGTATCTACTAATATACTAAAATTAAAAATAAATAAATAAAATGAAATGAAATAACATAAATGAAATAAAATAAAATATAAAAAATAATACAAATGGTATCCCCCAGCCAATTGATGAGCTGATCCCCTGATACCTTACCCACATCCAAGTGCACCTTGATGTGGATACATAATTAAATATTTTAAATGATTAAGAGAAAACAAAAACAAAAATTTAGAAATTCAGAAGATAATAATAAAAATAATGAAACACAGAAACAAATGAAATAAATAATAAATAAATAATAATAAAAAAAGAAAATAGCATTGCCCAGCCAATTGATGAGCCTTTCCCCACCAATGCTTGCCCACATCCAGGTGACCCTGATGTGGTAACACCCTATATTTTTGATTTTATAATTTTAAACAACCCCCATAAAAAAATTAAAAGAAAAAAAAAGAAAAAAGAAAAAAATCTAAAACTGCTATCTAGAAAAAACATAACTTCAAAATCAAAGACAGTCCAGCTCCATAGATGGTCCAATAAGAGAAAGTCCGGTCCATAGAAATGATCACTGGGTGGGCTATTGAAGGACACTGGTTGCTGAGTATATATATATATATGTTCTCTTGCCTTCTAATTTGTGCTTAACACATTGGTTGATGTATACTGAGTATAAACTTAGAATGTGATTAAACAATCAGGGTGTATTGTGATATTATGGGATTATATATAGTAGATACTGTTCTCTTAGTTTCTCTATCCAATTTCATATCTTTTCATTATTGAAAACTGATTGATCGTTTCCGATATTTTCTCTTATTCTTTAATTTATTATATCGACATTTGTGTTAATCACTAAATAACTGTTTTTACTTGACAATCACTGGGGACAGGTATTTATGCTATATTACTAATGTGTTTACTAGGACTAACATTAGTATATTTGTTAGGTGATTGAATATCTATTAAAACAGTTAATGGGGCTATTATACTAACAAATCTCTGATAATAACTTAAAGGTATTGTGTTATTGTGTTTTACTATTTAAACCTCTGCAATCCAATCTCATATCTTTTCATTATTGAAAACTGATTGATCGTTTCCAATATTTTCTCTTATTCTTTAATTTATTATATCAACATTTGTGTTAATCACTAAATAACTGTTTTTACTTGACAATCACTGGGGACAGGTGATTGAATATCTATTAAAACAGTTAACGGGGCTATTATACTAACAAATCTCTGATAATAACTTAAAGGTTTCGATATGGGCTCCCTCCAATAAGTAAAAATGATGGGAGACCAGAAGTGATCCACCACCAATCTGAAAGAACCAAAGATAAAGAAGCCAGTCCCAAACCAGTTTAAAGTCATAGTGGACTTGAAACCTGAATAATAAACAACAGAACTAGAATTCAACTAGGAAAAACAAAAGACTTGAGACAGACATTCTGGGGTAACGGTTCTACAGAGCAGCCAGCTCATCAGTTACCCCCACACTTGACACAATAAAATCTAGTAGCCCCCCTGGGTACCTTCTAACAAAAATACAACATCCAACACAAAAAAAAAACCAAGACCAAAAAGAGTGAAGAGACCAGCACATGAAAACCAGAGGAAATTCCAGTTTAAAGTCATAATGGACTAAACCTGTGAAAAGAAACCAATACTAGGGTTCAACCAAATTAAGAGAAAGGGTTGGAAACAGACAATCTGGGGTAACTGTTGATAGAGCAGCCAGCCCATCAGTCACCTCTACACTTGCCAGGATCAAATCTAGAAGCCCCACCCATGGGTACCTTCTAACAAAAAGTTTCCAACACAAAAGTTGCTCTGCAACACCACAAAATCCCAAAACAAAAAGGAATGTTCCATAGTTTATCCTCATTGCAGAGTCAATCTTCTTCATGCCTAGTGCCTCTGGAATAAAACCTCTTCACTTGGTCTGCAGCCACCCTCTTTTTTAAGACTGCACCATCCAACTCTTCCAAAACATAAGAACCTCCAGACACCTGAGATCTGACTCTGTAAGGTCCATTCAATCTGTCAGCAAACATTTTCCTCCACTGACTCTCCAAACTTCTATTATACACCAAAACTAAACAACCAGGTTTCAAGGGATTCCTGAGTCTATGAGCCAACTTCTTGTCCCAGTATCTGACTGATTGATTCCTAATTTTCATCATTCTAGAGTATGCCTTCTCCTGACATTCCTCTCTACATTCCAACTGTTGCATCCTGGCACAGAGCAAATCTTCTGTTGAGTGCACGTCCTCCCAATGAATTCCAAGATAAGAGACAGCTTCCAAGTCCACTGGTAGAACGGCTTTCTGACCAAACATTAACTCATAAGGAGAATAGCCAATTGTCCTCTTCACAGTGGCCCTATCAGCAAATAACGCCAAGGGTAAATAATGCCTCCACTTTTCAGCACTATCTCCGCACATCTTCACCAAAGCATTCTTGATAACTTGATGGCCTCTTTCAACCATGTCTTCAGCTTCAGGATAATAAGGTGTAGCCACTCTAACTTTAGAACCAACACTAGCCACACCTTCTTTAAATTTGGCACCAAACTCTGGCCCACCATCAACAGTCACCAACTTCATCAACCCATACCTATAAATCCACTCCTTCTTCAAAAACTCTGCCAAATTCTTGGAAGTCAAATTAACAAGAGGCACTGCCGCAACCCAGCCAGACAAATCATCCCTAGCAACAATCAAGTATTTATACTTGCCTTCTTTAATATGGACAGCATCCAGACTGACCCTTCCAAAAACAGTTGATTCTCCAGTAGCACGGCCTACCTCTTTAGGTTTTAAGTGACTTCTTCTTTGACATTCTTCACAAGATTGAACCTAACCCTGCACAGCCAACTTCATACCTGGCCACCAAAATCTGTCTGGTACTCTTCTATAAGTCTCCCCAAAGCCTCTATGACCAAGGTCTTCATGCAAAGACTTCAAAACCAATTCTTGACCCTTCTTCTGAGTCACCACCACTTGAGGATTTGGATGTCTCCTCCTCATCAACCGCCTTCCTGACACATAAAATCCAGGACTCTTCTTCTTGATTGCCAACCAAGTATCATCATCACAACTATCTGGCCTCTCCAAGGTCAACAGATATTCCACCAGAATATAATAAAACCCAGACTGACCCCAGGTCTCATCTTCAAAATCCAACAAAACAACATCCAAGGGTACAATTCTGTCATCAAAATCACCAGTGTGAACATGAGCCAATTGAGCAGCCCAACTAGGACACCAATCCTTAAATTTTGGCACGTCCTTCTCTTTCCACTGAACCTTGTGAGAATCCAGTTCACTAACAAAAACACCCTTTTCCAATTTTGAGCTGTCCCAAAGAACAACTCCATCTTCATCAACAAAAACATCCTGATCACCAGAATCAAGATCAGATACAGCCAGTTTAGCCTCTTGGGGGAGGTCAGAAAAATCTTCAGCACCCTTTGTGCTGGACCTAACCACTGGAACATCCTCATCAAACTCTTCAGCCTCAGAATCTTCATCTGTAGGTGGCTTGCAAGATAATCCATCAGGCATAGTAAAAGTTTTACCTGGTTTGTGTACCAGGTCAAAAGAAAAATGTTGAATAAATGCCACCCACCTAGTCATTGGAGTATTTGGAAGACTAGGTGTATTAATCATCTGAACCAAAGATTTTTCATCCACCTGCAGCTCAAAATGCTGCCCCCACAATAACGTCTGTAGCTTCTTTAAAATTTTAGCTACGCCACACAATTCCAACTTAGGTTAAGAATACCTAGATTCCACCTCATTAAACACCACAGACTCATATCTTACTGGCCTGACCCTCCCAGTCTTATCCTCCTGAGACAAAACAGCACCAGCAGCAATATAACTTGAGTCCACTGCCAGATAAATTTTTCCAGCACCAACACCATAATCCAACTTGTGAAGAACAATATCTTCACCAACAACCTTTTTCAACTTCTGAAAAGCCTCTTCACACTCTTCAGTCCATTCCCAATCTGCATCTTTTCTGGTCAACCTCCTTAAAGGTGAAGCCAACAAAGAAAAATCCTTAATAAAAATCCTGACATATACACATACACCCAAAAATCCCTTGACTTCAGTAGTATTTTTAGGCCTTGGCCATGACTGAATTTTATTAATATTCTTCTTCGCCATTATCCTTCCCTCTTTGCATACCACATGACCCAGAATTTTCAAAGCAGGAACACAACAACAGAATTTCGACCCTGAAATGGTCAAACCAGCCTCTTCAATCCTGAACAACACTCTCTCTAGAGTTATTGCATATTCCCACACAAACTTTCTTATGCCAGGGTTCTCCGCTAACACCTCATTACCATAATCAGTGGATGGTCCTTAAATTCCACCATCATCAATAAAAATACCATCATGAGTAGGAACCTCATCCTGCAAAATCCAAGCCATCTGTGCTTGATAAACTGCCACTGAATTAGTTGCTCCTTGAGGCAACCTAGTGAGCTGAAATCTTCCCAAAGGAGTCTCAAAAGTTGTGAGAGGCCTTGAATCCGTATGGAAGTCACTCTCATCATAACCACCCATAATATCACCCAAACCATAACACACCCTTCCAGCAAAAGCTTCAACAAAATCCTCTGCACTTGGTGGCATACCAGCGTCCTTGATAGTGACTCTATTCAAGGCTCTAAGATCATGAACCACCCTCAACTTTCCATTCTGCTTTTTTACACAGAAAACCGGACTTGAGTAGCTGGAAGTCGATTGTTTGTAAAACCCAGTCCTGACTCTTTCCCTAACAATCTCTACAAAATCTTCTCTAATAGCAGCTGGAATCGGAATTGGTTTGATTTGCCAAGGTTCATGACAAACCACAGGAATCAAGTAAGGTTCCCCATAAGAGTGCTTCAATACACCCCTTTCCTCCTCAACAAACGCCACAGCCTTTCTCTTAGCACAATAACGTGCAACAACAACTTCTTTTCTTCTTCAGAAAACCACCCATCAGGACCAAAATTAACAACTTTCTATCTTTCCATGGTCACCCTAGCCATCTCTACAAATTCTGGAGGATTCTTCACCAAAGGAGTACAGTACGGATCTCTTGACAAAGGAGATATCTTCAAGGGCGGATTCAAACCCACAGGCATAGGCTCATTGATAGGCCTAATCTTCTGCGCTACCTTCTTATACTTTGCCACTCCACCTTCAACTTTAGGGATCATCAGGAATTCTTCATCACCAGACCTGGAACAAAAACCAAGAGTTTCCCCATTGCTCACATGTGTGGCCAAGGTAATGTTTTTGAAAGGTGTAGAAGAAACCCTAGCGGTGCACAATTGGGAGGACTTACTTTTACACCCCAATCTCACCACTCCAAAACTTTTCTGCAATTCCACATCTTCATCCTCACTTCCAACTTCCAAATCTTCAAATCTTGATTCATCTTCTGAATCACATCTTCTAAAATTGTGCACTTTATCCTCATGCTGGAGGCCCAAAAATCGATCTTGATGATCTTCTCTCTTCATAGTTTTCTGCAGTTTAACCTCATGTTGGAGGCCCAAAAATAGATCTTGACAATCTTCACAAAAATATTTTTCATCTTCTTTCTTCATTATCTTCAGATTTTTTTCTTGATTTTCATGAATTATCTTGAAATTTTTATCTTCTTTTCTTGAGTTTTCTTCTGACCTACAAAAATAAACAGGGGTTTCCCCAATGCTCACAAGTGTGGGCCAGGTAATGTTTTTGAAAGGTGTAGAAGAAACCCTAGTGGTGCACAATTGGGAGGACTTACTTTTAGACCCCAATCTCACCGCCCAAAACTTTTCCGCATATCTTTCAATAAAGATATATAACCAATCTTCTTCTTTGAACTTGAATTAAAAATAATTAAGAATCTTGAGAGAGAACAGAGACTTGATAAAAAACTTGATGAATACTTGCAGAGAAGAAAAACATTAACTAGAGAAAGTTGAAAATCCACTTGGTATATCTCCAAGGGAGCTGACCTACTACAACCTGGGATTTCCTCATCTTAGGGAGAGGTTGTAGCACTAGGGTGATCAGCCTTTATTACTCTAAAAAAGACAGACTCTCAATAGAGCCTGAGCCACACTCCAAAAAACCAGAGGCAGAACCCACTTCCTTTCTTCTCCTGCAACAGTCCATGCACTGGCACATTGAAGATAAATCAGGCCTGGTCTCCCAACCATCCTCTCCAGGGGATGACAACCTCATGTGAAGTCTCCTATCATCTTCACCAGTCAACTCCAAAATGATTCCCAAATCAAATTGATAACCAATTCTTGCCTGAAAATCCACCAAGAATGGCCCACTCAAAACTGCTTTTACATTACCTTTAGCAATGTAAAAATGAACCTTCTCTGAGGCTCCCCCAACATCTAACTTCACAAACTCTGAAGTTCCAACCAATTCAGTGACATGGCCACCAATCCCTCTCAAATTCCCACCAATACCAGTTTTGATGGGGAGGCCCATATGAGTTGCCTCAAACAAAGAAATCAGGTTTATCTGAGAACCTGAATCCACTAATGCCCTTGCCTCCCTACCATTCAGAGTGACATTTACATATCCCAGAGGAGCAGAAAAATGAGTTTCCAACCCCTCACCAAACTTTTCAGCAGAATCACAAATGTATTCTACCTCCCCAGAAGAAACTCTTCTCCTGGTCAACAACTTTTTCTGTCTATCAGCCAACCCTGGACTGATAGCATACAATTCCCCATAAGATAGGGAAACCTGACCCTTATTCATCCTTTCCAGGACAGAGTCCATAACATTAACTTGACCAGAAAATACTGGCCTCTCAAAGTGAGCTCTTTGCTTCACCACCTTGGTCCTAGAAGATTCTTGAGGACCAGCACCACCAACAGGTTTACCATTAACAGGAACCAAACCAGATCCCTCACCAGAACCTCTAACTTCAGGAGGCTTTGGCAATGAAGCCAAAGGGACATCCTCCTCAGAGTCAGAATCCACCTCCATTGGCATTGGCTCACCATTCATGTCCAATGCGCCAAAACTAGGGGGGCCCATGTCAGCCATACCCTTCTGCATCTTGTACAGCTCCTCTTTTCTGTACCTCTTCCTAGCTGCACTCAGCTTAGGATCCACCTTTGAAGCATTTGGCTTTGGTTGGGCCTGAGAACTGCTCTTAGGCCTTCCCACCTTTCCTGCTTCCACATCATAAACACCAGCCAAGCATTCACCACTTGACTGTCCACCACAAGAATACAACTCCAAACCACCAAAGGAAGTAGAAAAAGAGACCTTATTGACCTCCTTCCCCTTTCCCTTGCCATCCTCATTCTCCTTACCAGAAGACTTCCCTTGATCAGGAATCTTCTCAAACCTTGGCCTCCTTTGATTGAGACCTCCCCTCCTCCTGACCAAATCAACAGGAGCCTGCCCCTCACTGGGCTTAACAAAAGAACCATCAGGGAACTTGAAAACCCTGCCATCAAATTCCACCTTTCCTTCAGACACATCCCTGTTCAATGCCCAACAATCATTGGACCTGTGCCCCCTCCTGCTGCAATAAGAGCAGACCCAAGGATCACTCCTACCAGCCCTCCTATCAAAATCTCTAGGCTGAAAAGGTGCCTTATTGACCTTCTTAGCCTCCTGTAAAAATATGCAGCTGCTTTGTAAGATCAGACAACTGTTCCACCATTTGGTCCCTCTCCTGTTTGGGAACCTGCACCAAATTCTTCTCCTCCTTCTTCTCCCTAACTTCCTCTTCAGCCAAAGCCTCACTTACTTTGCTGACATACTTGGCACACCCCTCCTGATAGGTGTCCACAGCCAATAACTTTAAATGGGCCTCAACAGCCTCCTTCACCTTATCCAAGCCAGGCAACTTCTGGTCCCCATTAGAAAGAGTCTTCATCAATTCTTTCTTGACAACTCCTTCAACACATCCATCCTGACATCTCTAGCCAGGGCAGACCAAAAAACATCCTTGGCAGAATTTTCATGTGCCAGCTCCTCCACTTCCACCAAATATTCCACCACAGGATCAAACTGTAGCAGAAACTTCCTGTAACTATGTAAGTTACCAACACCACCATAAGATTGCCATTCACTGACAACCTTGTTCAGATCCACCATAGTGAAACTGACACCCCATCTATCCACCATCTCCCTACACAACAATTTCCAATCCCTCTTCTTGTAGCCAGACATGGCCACAATCTCCTTCTCCACTGACCTATCACCAATGAAGAAGATAATCTACTTCACCATGTCCAGGTTGGAAGCACCATCCACTCCAGCAGCAGTTTCATACTTCTCTAGAAACCACTTGACATCCTCCCCATTAAACTTGGTAACATCCCAAGTTTTAATCCTCACACACTCCCTAACCATCACAGCAGGAGGACCATCCCCCACACTGACAGTCACCACAGGAATAGAGGAACCAGAAGCCATTCCTCCAGACCAAAACACCAAAAAGAGCCAAAAGAAAACAGAGATTCCAAAGAACTAGCAAGTTCTACCCTATGTTGGGCGCCAGAAATGTAGACAATATTATAGTACTAGCTATAGGCCTTGACCAAGGGAGTTGGAGAAAAACCAGAGAGAAAATCCCCTGTCCCTTTAAAAAAATAGAGTGAGATTTACTTGCTAAAGTAAGTTGGTTCCTGTTTTGCTAAAGCTCCTTTTCAACACACTTGACTGCTTGATGAGCCAAGAAAGTAGTCATTAGATGGACTACCAGACCAAAGAACTGAAATGTAGAACAAAGTCCACACCAGAGACAGCAAAGATACTTGATGTAGGCTGAAAATCCACACCAGAGACAGCAATAATACTTGCTATAGCTTGCAAGACTATAACAGAGAAAACAGTTGCCAAAGTTAAGTTAAATGAAGAACTCACTTGCAACAAACACAGCCAATTGTGGCCAGAAAACAGTGAAAACTGAGTGAGGAACAATGATATCACCTCCGGATGGTTGTATGATGATTAAGGTTGCCCCAAACTGTCTTATTCACTATGTACACACAGACCACTAACTAAGAGCCCATGCGCACCCACCAATCTGGTGCCTGTACCCGCCAAATTGCATAAAAAACCCTCTTGAAGCGCTCCCCAACCTCCTAAAACAGAGGCGGGCGGGCCGCCCAAAGCCGCCCGGCCTCCCTGAAGCCAGAAAACCGATAAAAACAACTAATCTACTTAGAAAAATTAGCTACAACTACTAAAACTTTAAAACACGGAATTTCACTATCACAACATTATGACATGAAATATAGAGAAAAATTAGCACTATCCAATGGTACTAAGCACTTAACCCTGAGACTTAAGGTTAGCCCGTAAAACATGAAAAACAAAATTAAACAGCAATCTTTTATATATGAAAAATGAGGAAATGACCCCTTAAAACTCAGAATATGAAAAATTTCTTCAAAACATAAAATATAGAAAAAACTAGGGCTATCCAATGATAGTACCCACATACCCGCAGACTCAATATCCACAAAATAAAACCAGAAAAATACCCAATTCCTTAACAGATGTCAATTGAGACATGCACAAACAGCGCCAAATCACACAACAAAGGCCCCTGCCAATGTTGGAAGACCACAGTATATATTGTGGTAATTATTGATATTACTATTTGTGGGTTACTTTGCACTTTTCATTTGCTACGTATTTTCCTTTTACTCAGCACTCTGTAAGTGGAATTAATTTGCTCATTTTACAGGGGGAGGTGTCTGGTAATTTGGTTTTAATTTTATTATTATATTTTTTTTTATTTTTTCTGGTTGACAATAATAGAGCAATAGTGTTCTTAGTCCCAGAAGTAATAAATAATTATATTTTAATATCAATTATTACAATTTTCAGTTGACATTTTTGTCCTGATTAATTTAAATTTTATTTGTTCCAGTTGACAAATTGTCCTGACAATAAAATTTTTTTAATAAAAATTCATATTTAATTACTTCAGTTGACATTAAGTCCTGGTAGTTAAGTGATCGATTCAATAATTTTTTTTAATTAATAAAAACTCATATTTAATTACTTCAGTTGACATTAAGTGCTGGTAGTTAAGTGATCAGTTTAATAAAATTTTTTAAGTAAAAATTCATATTTAATTACTTCAGTTGTCATTAAGTCCTGGTAGTTAAGTGATCAGTTTAATAAAAGATTTTTTTTAATTAATAAAAATTCATATTTAATTACTTCAGTTGACATTAAGTCCTGGTAATAAATTAGTTGATTTAAATCCTGAAAATAATTAATTAAAATTATTAATAAAATTTTTAATTTATTTCTACAGTTGATTATATTATAATCCTGTTTTTAAATTATTTTTTGAATTAATAAATTAATTTTATTTAGTTGATTTTTATCCTAAAAAGACTTTTTTTATTTTTTTATTTTATTTCTGTTAAATAAAAATTAAAAATAAAAGACTAATTAATCTTATTGTCTCTTTTCTTCATTTCAGTTAAATCTTAAAATGACTGACCAAAGTGGTTCTGCTGCACGTGAAGAGGAACTAGACTTGATTGATTATGATGAGGCTACTTCTGTAAGTTTTCCTTTAACAAGAAGAATTTCTCAAACTAATAAATCCTTGCCCCAAACAGGATGTAGAGATGGAAGAAGTAGAAATCCTAGTAGACACAACTCAGGATCAGAAGCCTATGATAAACCCACCAGAAGAACTTCCAAAAGGCTTCAGGATAAAAAAGATGCCATTGCCTCAACAGGTAAAGAATCTGTCAACTCACATAAAGGAGCTAAGGACAGAAAACTTGAGACTAAAGGCAAGGGTGGATGCTCTGGAAGAAAAGGTGAGAAGGATAGATACCTTTCTTCAAGAGAAGAAGAAACCTCTTCCTCCCAGGGATCAACAACAATTCGCTCCCCAGTCCCAAGAAAAGGTGGAAGTGTCCAAGTGGCAGTGGGACTACCTGTCTCAAACTCAGAATCAGTTACCTCAGGCAGGTCCGTCAAGAGCCAACCAGGTCAACCCCACACCTCCTCACCGCTATCAAGGAGGCAAAAGAAGAAGAAAGCCCAATATGGTCATACCCAGCAAACCCTGGTACGCCCCTCTATTGATTCTCAAGTGCCATTTCTTGTAGCTGATTCTGTTCTTTCAGGTAAATCTGAGAGGGAAGAAGAAAAATTGAGACCAGTAGAGGCTGGGAGCAGTAGACAAATAACTCATGTATCTAATCCATTACTTTTAATTGCTACCTCATTGATTAACCCTGATATGACAGTAATTGATGAAACTCTTGACCCTGAGTTCTATGAGAGTCTGGAAAGTTACTCAGTTTCCTTATTGAGAAACACTCCAGATGTAGCAAAGATTAATGATGAGTACTTGAGAGATATTATTGCAAAACAAAACCATATAATGAACAACATGCAATTGAATCAGAGATATAATAGTTTGTTAACTGATCAGGGTTATCAAGCATTAAGAAGTGAATCACAGAGGGTCTCTGATGAATTGTCTCATTACAAAGCAATCCATGAAAAGAAAGTTGCTTTATGGCAAAATATAAAAAATGATTTGTCTAAACTGAAAGATACTGTATCTGCCTGTTGCCAGGAGGTGGAAATAGATAAGATGAATCTGAAACGATTGAATGACCATTTTTCATCTTTTCAAAATAAGAATCAGTTATCTTTTGCAAAAATCAATGAGAATTTATCTAGTCTTCCAAGATTGAAAACTAGACTAACAGCCATTGAGGAGAAATTGAACTCATTGTTTATTGATCAAAAGTATTCTGAGATTTCTTTGAAGGAACAAACAGTACAGGATACTCCAGAGTTACCTGTGGCTAGTTCATCTAAAAGTAAATCAGTTCCAGAAATACATGTTGATACCCCTGAGTTTCCATTAAAAATTAATGATGCACCAGGACCTTTAACAGAGGGATTGAACAATGAGATTACTTCCCAACTAGAGAAGTTACAGCTGCTCCTTACTCAGAAACAAGCTTGTACTAAGGAGACTCCTTCAAATCAAAAGAATTGGCCAAAACTAGACCAGTACCCAACATTTGATGGTGATTCTTCCCCTGATTGGCAACAATTTATTTGCAGAATTGATAACTTAAAAAATTCTTACAAACTCCCAGATGAGGAAATTGTGTCCAAGTTAATTTCTTTGTTTACTAATGTTGCCCTAATGTGGTATGAATCTGTTCTCCTGTATGAGAATGACTACTCATGGGAGAATTGGAAGAAATTGATTAAAGCACAATTTGGTGGCTCCAAGTTCAGAATGGCTCAACAAAGGCAGTATGAGGAAACTAGATATAGCTCTTCTACTGATAAACCTATTGAGTTTTTAATGAAACTTGTAAAAATCTTAAGGGAAATGGACCTAAATATGGAGTTTGAGTTATGGAAGGACAGGATCCTTTATAAATTACCAATGTCTCTGAGAGACTTGATAGTGGCTAGGACTGAGTTCTCCAGAGAAGCCTCTTCTTTCATTAATACTTGTAATGAGATCCTTCTAAACAACAAGTATGATTCCAGAAGATTCATTCCTAGGACCCCTTTGGAGAAACCCTCCACTTACCAACAGAAACCTCTGGAAAAGGTTGGTAAGCCTTTTTCCCCTCTTGCACCAAATAAGCATGCAACAAACACTTGCTTCAAGTGCAACAAGCCTTGGAAGAAAGGCCATATTTGTGATAAGAAGATAAATCTTGTAGAACAAACAGAGGAGCATGCTGATGACACAGTAGCACTGGATGATACGTCAAGTGATTGTGCCAGCAATATTTCATATGAATCTCAACAAGAAATCTTGATGCTAGAAGAGAATATTCATTATTTAAATACTATTTATATTGATAATAATGCTTTATCTACAGTTGAAGATGCTGAGATCATAAAAAACATTGAGGATAACTCAATTGTTATTGCCCCTCTCAAGGCAACAGTCTTGATTAATGGAACCAGCATTGAAGTTGTTCTGGATTCTGGAGCTGGAGGAAGTTTAGTTTCTGAAAGAGCACTTGCTTCAGTGGATCAAGACTATAAATAAAAACTGATGCCTATCATTTCTGAAAATTGGAGAGGTTATGGCTCTGTTTTGTCCCCCATTGGTAAATACAAAGCCACAGTGTTTTTTAAATATAACCATGGTTTTGTAAGAGCTATTTGTGATTTTGTTTTCATGAAAAATGATAACTTAAGCAATTGGTTTATTGAAGGGAATGATATTTTAACCAAGTATGGCATAAAATTGGATCCCTCAAACCAATGTTTCACAATGGGGATGAATGGGAAGAGAAAATTTAAGATTTCCTCCCCTAAAAAATTATTAAAACAAGAATTGAACACATGAAATTATGTGGTTCAATGTAAGGGAAGATCTACAAAAGAGATGCATGCCCTTTTGTCTGAAATTGACAATGTCTCTTTTGGAGAACAACTTTCTGGTGAGGATAAAGATTCCATCATTAACTTGATAAAGTCTTTTCCTATGGCCTTTGCTCATGGGTCACATTAACTGGGATTAGTTAAAGAGGAAATGAAACTTTCATTGTCTTGCCCATTAACTGATATACCACCTAGTTTAAAGAAGAAGCCTTATCCTGCTTCTCCCACAAAGAGAAAAGATATTGAAGACAATATCTCTACCCTTTTAACAATGAATATTATTGAAAAGGTAGTTGAAACACCTAAATATTGTGTTATCTCACCTGTCCTAATTTCTTATGAGAAAGATAAAGCCAGGTTATGTGGTGATGATAGAGCACTAAATACTTATAATGTTGATGATATCTATCCTTTGCCTAGAATTAGCTCTATACATGCTACCTTACAGGGTGCTAAATATATCAGCTGTTTGGATGGTAATAAGGGATATCACCAGGTACCTGTTGAGAAAAATTCTCAGCATTTTCTGATGATTGCTAATCATATGGGTATTTATAAGTATATTAGGATGCCATTTGGCCCTAAAAATGCCCCTTCAGTTTTTCAAAAAGTCATGGATAACACATTCCATCAAGAGATAATTGAAGGATGGCTGATGGTTTATATTGATGATATCATTATATTCTCAAAAACATTTGAGGACCATCTCAACCACCTGTGTAAAGTGTTCCAAAAAATGGATGAAATAAATATGACACTTGCTTTGAAGAAATGTAAATTTGGTTTCCATTCTTTAAAAGTTCTTGGTCATGTTGTTTCAGGCTTACAGATATGTGTTGACCAAAACAAAGTGGAAGCCATACAAAAGGTGAAGGCTCATAATACAGTTAGAGAGCTACAGAGTTTTTTGGGGATGGGTGGATACTATAGGCAGTACATTAAAAATTAGCAAGTCATAGCTTTACCCCTTACCCAATTAACTAGAAAAGATGCTGCTTTTGTCTGGAATACTGAAAGACAAAGAGCTTTTGACACTATGAAAAAATGTGTGATGTCAGCACCAATTCTTGCTTTACCTGACTTTAATCAACCATTTGTTTTGTACACTGATGCCAGTTTCATTGGTCTTGGTGCTTCCCTCCATCAAAAACAAGTGATAAATGATAAAGTTTCAGAAGTAGTAATTTGTTATATTTCAAGAACCTTGAGAAATAGTGAATTGAAATATGGTGCTACTCAATTAGAATGTTTAGCTGTAGTGTGGGCTCTAGAAAAGCTTCATTATTACCTAGATGACCAGAAATTTGAACTTGTCACTGACTGCAGTGCAGTTAAATCCCTTTTAATCTTGAAAATGCCAAACAGACATATGTTCAGATGGCAGTTGGCTGTTCAAGAATACAGAGGGAGAATGACAATTATTCATAGGGCTTGTATTGTTCACTCAAATGTGGATATGTTATCTAGGTTACCTTTACCAAATAATGACTTTAATCCTGCTTATGATCCTGAGGATGAAATTATTCATATACATGGGATATATGTGGTTGATATGGAGGAAGAGCTATTACAGCTTATTCTGGATTCATATGATAAGGACACTGACTTAAAAATGTTATGCACCATAATAAATGATCCAAAGAATGCTTCAATACAAGCATTAATTAAATCCCTTCCACCAAAGTACCAGAAGGCTTTGGAAAAAGGTAAATTTTCAATTCATGAAGGATATCTATATTATAGGAGAAAGTTGAGTAATGTTATTGTTATTCCTCCTTCTATGAGAGAAATCATCCTGAAAATTTGTCATGATGACATATTAGCTGGACATTTTGATCTTGAAAAAACAATGATCAGAATTAAGAACACTGCTTGGTGGGCTAATATGTCTGAAGACACAAAATTATATGTTGAATCTTGTGATTCTTGCCAAAAATAAAAAATATTAACTGGTAAAAGAGCAGGATTAATGCAACATATTGAACCTCTTGATGCAGCATGGCAGATAATAAGCATGGATTTTGTAACAGGATTACCTATTGCTGGTAAAGACAGTTATAACTCTTGTTGGGTTATTGTGGACAGATTCACAAAAATGTGTTAATGTATCCCTACCCACAAGGATGTTTCCAATAAAGAATTAGCTTTCTTATGGTGGTCTCATATGTTTAATACTGCTGGTTTTCCTAAAGCCATAATATCTGACAGAGACCCTAAATTTACTTCTGAATTTTGGATGTCTCTGATGGATGTTTGTGGTTGTGATCTGGAACTTTCTACTGCCCACCATCCACAGACTGATGGTTTAGCTGAAAGAATGATTCAAACTCTAGAGGACATGATAAGAAGGTACTGTGCCTTTGGCCTTGAGTATAAAGATAATTACAGATTCACTCATGATTGGGTTACCTTACTTCCTGTGTTAGAATTTGCCTATAATAGCACTGTTCATTCTGTTACTCAAAGAAAGCCTTTTGAGCTCTGGCTTGGATATGTTCCAAATACTCCTGCCCAAATTCTCAATAAAAAAATACCTAAATTGGATATACATCCTGGTGTAAAATCTTTTCTTCAAATGCAACAACTATGCAGAAATAATGCTCAAAAATGTATTGGAAAAACATTTGAATATGAGAAGAAAAGATGGGACAAATCCCATAAAGAATACACTTTTAAAAAGGGTGATGAAGTGTTGATTTCTACAGTCCACTTCAACTTAAAAGGTAATAACAAATTGAAAGATCCATTTGTTGGTCCATTTGTTGTCAGAAGTATGATTGGAGATAATGCAGTTGAGCTTATTTTGTATTCTCCATATGACAGAAAACATCCTGTTTTTCCAATATCTCTTTTGAAACCTTACACATCCAATAGTGATTTATATCCAAAAAGGAGGGGAAGACCAAAGAAAACCCCAAATGAAATCACTGAAACAGCAGTAACTGAAAAAATTCTAAATGACAGAATAGTCACTGCTGAAAAAGGTACAGAATACTTATTGAGATTCAAGAATAAATCATCTGAATATGATTCTTGGATACCTGGGAAGGAGATATCTAATCTTCCAACTCTACTAAAAAAGTATAAAAAGAAAAAATCATAGCATTTTTTTTTGGTTTTTTTTTAGAGTGAGGGAGTGTCAGCCAGGCTACTAGACTTAACCAGTAAAATAATTAATTATTTTACTGAATTGAAGCCACGACCCTTCTTCTTACTAATAATTAATTATCTACTTAAGTATTACTTACAATTAACTAGTTAAGTTCAATAAGTAATATAATTAATTAGTGTAAATAAAATGTCCCTTACAATTTTACTTCCTAACACCGTGATCAATGGTATAAGTCAATGGGAATAGAATTTAATAATAAAATTATAATAAAAAAAACTTTAAAACAATTATATTACCTCAGTGAGAGATCTGGAATCCTGTGAAAGTAATATAATTAATTTATTATTGTGTAATTAATTGTGACAGTCCAAGGAACTCAAAATTTATTGCTGATAAATTTGATGCCCTTGTTGACATACCAGTTTATTTATTTCTTATGTTATATATGTACTCCTTTTAGTCATTCTTTTTCTCACATTCTTACAGTATATGGTGTAAATTCCGTATATTTTATTCCCTCATGTTTTGCCTATAAAAGGCCTCTTACTTTGTGCTTTTCAGATCATTCATTCATCACTTACTTTATTATTACAATTACAATACAACACTTATTTCTATATTTTATAACTTTAGTATTTACAATAGCATAATTCTAATCTATAATTTATACAAATATTTTGAAACTACCTCTTTTATTTGAGTAAAGTCAATCATATTGATTTAAAAAATACGTACCCTTTTGTTGAGAAATAATTAAACCCTTAAAACCCTTGTAAAAAACTCGAATAAACTTCTAGACCCAAAAGGACCCCTTGACACAGACCAACATTTGAGATGGATGATTTATTAAATGAGATAAATACTGCTTCTTTTGGTGATCAGTTAACTAGTGAAGAAAAGGATTCTATTATTGCCTCAATTACTTCTTTCCCTATGGCTTTTGCTCATGGTTCTCATGTCTTAGGAAGTGTTCAGGAAGAAATGAAAATTACCTTATCCTGTAACTTGAATGATATTCCTCCTACTCTTTGTGAAAAACCATATCCTGCTTCTCCAACAAAAATAAAGGATATTGAGGATAATATTGCCTCATTATTAAAAATGAACATCATTGAAAAAGTGGATGTCACCCCCAAATATTGTGTCATCTCCCCAGTCTTGATTTCTTATGAAAAGGATAAAGCTATATTATGTGGAGATTAAAGGGTATTAAACACTTATACTGTTGATGATATTTATCCGTTACCCAGAATTACTTCAATTCATGCTACCTTGCAAGGTGCTAAATTTATTAGTTGTCTGGATGGTAACAAAGGGTATCATCAAGTTCCAGTTGAGAAGAATTCTCAGAATTTTTTGCTTATTTCTACTCATATGGGAATATATAAGTATATTAGAATGCCATTTGCCCCCAAAAATGCACCTTCAGTTTTCCAAAAAGTCATGGATAACACTTTCCATCAGGAAATCATTGAAGGATGGCTCATGGTGTATATTGATGATATCATAGTTTTTTCTAAAACTTTTGATGAACATATGGTTCACTTGAATAGAGTTTTTCAAAAAATGGATGAAATCAATATGACCTTGTCCTTAAAAAAGTGTAAATTTGGTTTTCAATCTTTGAAAGTCCCTGGCCATGTTGTGTCAGGTCTACAAATTTGTGTAGACCAAAACAAAATTGCTGCAATTCAAAATGTGAAAGCACCAACTTCTGTAAGAGAAATCCAAAGTTTTTTGGGTATGTGTGGCTATTACAGGCAATATATTAAAAATTATCAAGTTATAGCCTTACCTCTTACAAAACTCACTAGGAAAGATGTTGCATTAATCTGGAATAGTGACTGTCAAAAAGCTTTTGATACTTTAAAAAGTTTCTTAATGACAATCCCTATCTTAGCTCTTCCTGACTTTAACAAGCCATTTGTCTTGTATACAGATGCTGGTTTTGTTGAACTAGGTGCTGCCTTACACCAGAAACAAATTATTAATGATAAAACCTCAGAAGTTGTAATTTGTTATATTTCAAGACCCTTAAGAAACAGTGAATTGAAATATGGTGACACTCAATTAGAGTGCTTAGCAGTTGTTTGAGCTCTTGAGAAACTTCATTAATATCTAGATGACCTAAAGTTTGAATTGGTAACTGACTGCAGTGCGGTAAAGTCCCTCTTAAACCTGAAAACACCTAATAGACATATGTTCAGGTGGAAACTTGCTGTTCAAGAATACAGAGGATGGATGACAATTATCCATAGAGCTGGAAATGTTCACTTAAATGTTGACATGTTGTCCAGACTGCCTCTGCCAAATAATGACTCCAATCCTGCTTATGTGAATGAAGATGATACTGTTCATATCCATGGTATATTTATAGTTGATATGGAAGAAGAGTTATTACAATTAATACTGGATTCATATGATAAAGATTCTGATTTAAATAAAATAGTTACTATCTTAAATGATCCTAAGAATGCTTCAATTCAAGCATTGATTAAAAATTTTCCTGCAAAATATCAAAGTGCTTTAATGAAAGGAAAGTTTTCTATGGAAGATGGTTATATTTATTATAGAAGGAAGCTGACCAATGTAATTGTAATTGCCCCTTCTATGAAAGAAACTATCCTCAAACTTTGTCATGATGACATATTAGCTGTTCATTTTGATCTAGAAAAAACATTGATTAGAATCAAAAACACTGCTTGGTGGGCTAATATGTCTGAAGATACAAAATTATATGTTGAATCTTGTGATTCTTGCCAAAAATCTAAGAGATTAACAGGTAAGAGAGCAGGGTTACTACAACATATTGAAGCACCTAATGCTCCTTGGCAAATAATTAACATGGATTTTGTCACTGGCCTTCCTGTAGCAGGTACAGACAGCTATAACTCTTGTTGGGTGATAGTAGAATGATTCACAAAAATGTGTAAATTTATTCCAACCCACAAGGATGTATCCACCAAAGATTTAGCTTTTTTATGGTGGTATTCCATGTTTAATAGTATTGGATTCCCAAAAGCCATTATCTCTGATATAGATCCAAAATTTACTTCTGAGTTTTGGACCTCTTTAATGGATATTTGTGGCTGTGAGTTAAAGTTATCTACAGTTCATCATCCTCAGATGGATGGTCTAGCTGAAAGGATGATTTAAACTCTGGAAGATATGATTAGAAGGTATTGTGCCTTTGGTTTAGAATATAAAGACAATTACAGATTTACTTATGACTGGGTCACTCTTTTGCCTGTTCTTGAATTCGCATATAATAGTACTGTTCATTCTGTCACTGTGAAAAAGCCTTTTGAGCTTTAGTTAGGTTATGTCCCAAATACTCCTGCTCAAATTCTCAATAATAAATTACCTAAGTTGGAACTACATCCTGGTGTAAAATATTTTATGCAAATGCAACAGCTATGCAGAAAACATGCTCAAAGCTGTATTGATAAAGCATTTGAATATGAAAAGAAAAGATGGGATAAATCCCATAAAGAATACACATTTAACAAGGGTGATGAAGTGTTGATATCTACTGTCCATTTCAATTTACAAGGTAACAACAAATTAAAAGATCCTTTTGTAGGACCATTTGTTGTTAAAAGAATGGTTGGTGATAATACAGTAGAAGTAGTATTGTATTCTTCATATGATAGAAAACATCCTGTTTTTCCCAATTCTTTGATTAAACCTTATACTTCCAACAGTGACTTATTTCCCAAAAGAAGGGGAAGACCTAAGAAAAACCCACAGGAAGTCACAGAAACTGCAGAAATTGATAAAATTCTCAATGATAGAATTATCACTTCTAAAAGAGGTATTGAATATTTATCGAGATATAAAAACAAGTCATCTGAACATGATGCATGGATACCTGGAAAGGAAATTTCAAATCTTTCCACTCTGTTAAAAAAGTATAAAAAGAAAAAATCTTAACATTTTTTTTATTGTTTTTTTTAGAGTGAGGGAGTGTCAGCCAGGCTATCTCAGGAGTCCAGTAATTTATATAATAAATGACTGTAAAGGAATAACTTTATGTAAATACAAAAACTTATTTAAAATAAAATTATAAATGTTTTGTGAATGAAATAAAATGTTATACTTAATTTTATTATTAAAAAAATTGTATTACATAAATAAATATAATATTCTATAATATCATGGTGTGATTTATATGTATAAATAAATTATTTAAAATTATATTATCAGTGTAAATTTAACCTACACAGTAATTACTTTTTTTAATAATAACATTTATATAAAACTAAATACAACCTATCATATAATAATATCTGTCAGCCAGGCTATTCCAGGAGTCCAGTAAATGATATATAAATTATAAAACCTTAAAGAGTGGGTAAGACTTGTATTTAATGAATATAACTTAATATTTTATTGCATAATGAAATTATATAAGAATTTTATTATATACAAATGTTACATTAAATTTATTGGTTATATATATTTTTATATACAATTAAATTGAGAATAATATAATATATTCTACAAATAATGGCGCATTTTTATGTATTAAATAATTATAAATTTATATTTAATTAATTGAAAAACATATATTATAATTACAAGTGAAAAATTGATTTATAATATATTTAAATTAATTACTTAAATTTATATATTAAATAATACCTCTCATATGATACTAAACAATAATTAATAACGCTTCTTTTGGCCCTTAATTGTGTTAGAAAAAAACAAATAAATTAATTTGGACTAAATTGAGATTAATTGCTTGTTTTGTTGCGTCAAATTATTTTTTTGTTTCACTTAAAATGTCCTTTAATCAGAATGTACCATCTGTTTGGAATTATATTTCTCATAGTTCCTATGTTTCCAATCTTGTTTAGTTATTCACTATTGTCACTTACTGATTTGGGGATTAATGGCGGGGAAAATTGGATTCTTGATTGGGCTTTTAATTACTTGTTTCATGTTTTTCTCTATATTGTTATGTTTCATTTATTCTTTTGATATGTTTGTTTTATTCCATTCTAATCATTGTATTTACAAATATAGTAGCGCTTCAGAGGACCCATTGCCTATAAAAGGGCCTTGGATAATCCCCTGTAGCCTTATCACTTATTATACACTCAATAAATTAAATACTATTTTACTACGTTTATATTTTTTTTTATTAGTAATACAATTCTAATTAAAAGTCTATATAACAAATTAAAGGTTGCCTTAAGTCTGATAGTAATTATATTGTTTGCCGCGCAGAACTCTTACTTAAATAATAATAATATTTATAAAACCAATTTGTTGTCACTTCTCAGATCACTCATCGTTGCCTTCTCTCAAATAAATTAAATAATTTTAATTGTTTTTATTTCTTTATTTCTAAAACTATTATCTCCTTCTTGTCCTCCTCTCTTTTCTTCCCTTTTCTCTTATATCTTCTAGACGACTGACTGACAACTGAGGGCCTTTCCAAACGACGACGACAATCGAGCCTGGCGACGAACGACAAAACGCACGGACCACCTAGCAAAACGAAACTTTTTCTGCGACTGTGTTTCGAACTTGGGTTCGACATCTTAGGTTTATATAATATTAATTTTTATATTATTTTGAAGTGATTTTTCGATCACTATAGTAAGTTCACCTTTGCGCCTCTCACTCATATTACTATATTTTTATTGCAATAACAGTGATTGTGGCTTAATTGCTGATTCACTGAGTGTAAGTGTTCAATTTTCAAAAATTTTTTCCTAGTTGACCATTATAGAGTGTTAAATCCTCTTAGTCCTAGAAGAATTGACATTATTATTAATACAAATTGAATTATTAATTTAATTTTTTTTTATTATTAATTATTGTTAATTTTGGTTGACTTAAAAGTACATTGTGCTTAGTCCCAATATATTGCCATATTTAATATTGGTAATTAATTGGTTGAATTAACTTACTTGTTATTCCCAATTTAAACTTGCAATCCATTTTTTTAAAAAAAAAATTAATTTTTTAATTATTACTTTATATTGAAAGTTATTTTTTCTATAATTTAATTAATTAAAAAATTTTTTTTATATTATTTGGAGCAATTATTGACTAACTTTGATTATTTTTTTTTATAAAGTACAAAGTAAAATATAAATCTTCCCACTAGTATGTCCAACAATTTGGCAGAAAAAATGGATAACATGCAAGTGGATGAGATAGAAATTGACTATGATGCTGACACTGTAAGTTCTTCTAAAGTTGGTCATAAAAAATCTTATGCTAACACAAAGAATTCACATACTGCAGGATGTGGAAATGACAGGAAATGCAAACAAACCAAACCCCCTTCCCCCAGTACCACAGAAGGAAGTAAAGCCTCTAGTGCCTCAAGAAGGTCTTCCAAAAGGCTTCAAAATAAAAAAGCTTCCTCTGCCACAACAAATCAGCAACCTATCCAGTCATATAAAAGAGTTGAAGACAGAAAATATGACGTACAAAGCAAAGGTAGACACATTGTGGGATCAGGTCCAAGAACTCAGGAACCAGATTCAGGCCCAGGCCCCTCCTCAATTGCCTCCCAATCAGCTTCAATTTCAGGCTCAACCTTCACAGCCACCCAGCTCAACCATCCAAAATCCAAATACTATGGAAGTAGAGCAATGGAAATGGGATTATCTAATGAGTCACTACCAACAGAATGTGCAACACCCTCCTCATCATCAGCCTGGCCCATCCAGAACACCCAATTTCCATCCACCTCCTCATCCCTACCAACAAAGCAGGAGAAAGAAGGCCCAAGCACAATCCCAAACCCAGTCCCAGGGGAAGTTTCCTCCTCTTCCATGGTAAGTAATTTGGTTGATAGTCACTTGGGTATGTTTTCTAATAAATCTTCTTCTGCAGGTAATATTATTGAACATGGTGAAAGAACAGTTAAACCTGTTAAAAGACAGCTTCCTGTAACTAGTAGCCCTATTGATGTAATTAGCAAATTGTCATTTGATGAACCTTTACATTTAACTTCTACATCTTTAATTAATCCTTCTCTTGCAATTAAAAATGATTCTGTTCCCCCTGAAATCTATAACTTAATTGAAAAAACTTCTGAGGAAATATTGAAAGATACCCTTGATTTTAATATTGTGAAAGACAAACATGTGAGAGACGTGTTAATCCATGAAAATGATAGATTAAATAATTTACACTTGCAATGTAAAGTGAGTTCTTCTGTACAAGATACAGCTTATTTAAAAATCAAAGAAACCTTAAATATTTTTCTTAGTCAACAAAAACAAATAAGAAGTGACCATAGAGCTATCTCAGATAGAAATATCAGTCTACATAAGACATTTAGTGAATTGAAACCCCTTATTGAGGAAAATTATTCATTCAAAAATGAAATAAAATCTCTACAAAATGAGTTTAAGAAACTAAAAAATGACTTCCATGCACTAAGTACCAAACACTCAGTTTCTGAGGACAGAAATGTTCTATCTCTTGCAAAAGTAAATGACCAGATGTCTGAAATTCCAAGAATAAGAAACTATGTGTCTGACCTACAGGAAAAGTTCTCAACCTTAACCATCAATAATGAATTAAATGAGATTTCTGCAAATAAGCTGCATAAAAATAAAGGGAAAAAACCTGAACAAAGTTCATCCTTTCTTCCTCATATTTCAACCATTAAACAAACTGACAATGAGTCTGTAAAATCTTTTGCTACTAGCAAAAAATCTTGTGATGGTCATGCACCAGCTGTTTCTGTAAATAATGAAATTTCTGAACACCTGGCTAAACTTCAGGAATTATTAATAATGAATAATTCAAACCAAAAAGTGGACCATCCCAGTAGTCAGAAAAATTGGCCTAAGTTAGACCAATATCCTACCTTTGATGGTGATTCTTCCTCTGATTGGCAACACTTTATCCAGAGAATTGATAATTTAAAGAGATCTTATAAACTACCTGATGAGGAAATTGTTTCTAAGCTAATTTCTTTATTTTCCAATGTAGCCTTGATGTGGTATGAATCTGTCCTCTTAGATAACAATCATTATACATGGAATGATTGGAAATCCTTGATTGAGAATCAGTTTGGTGGTTCAAAATTCAGGTTAGCTCAGCAAAGACTGTATGAGAATACTAGATATGTATCCTCCTCTGTTGAAAAGCCCATTGTTTTTCTGATGAAAATAACTAAAATCCTTAGAGCAATTGATCCAAAGATGGATTATGATATTTGGAGAGATAAAATCTTGTATAAATTACCAAATTCTCTTAGGGATTTGATTGTTGCTAGAACTGAGCATGTAAGGGAAAATTCTTCTTTCATTAATATCTGTAATGAAGTACTACTCAACCATAGATATGAACCAAAGAATTACCTTAGTAAATCTTATAATGATCAGAATAAACCTTCTACAAAGCTCCCAGAAAAATCTGGTAAACCCTCTGCCCCAGTTGCACCTAAAAAATATGCAACAAATACTTGTTATAAATGTAACAAACCGTGGCAGAAGGGTCATGTTTGTGACAAGAAAATTCATCTTGTTGAACAAAATGAAGACACTGATGAAGTTGAACTTGATGTCAATAATTCTTCCAGTGACTGTGAAAGTAATATCTCCTATGATAATGAATCTGTTAAAGATGTTTTAATGTTGGAACATGATGTCCATTATTTAAATGATATATCTGAAGATTGTGTATTGAATTTATCTTCAGTAGAAAATGCTGAGATAATTAAAGATATTACTAACAATTCTATTCCTATATCCCCTTTAAAGGCACCTGTTATCATTAATGGTAAAAATGTTGATGTAGTTCTTGATTCTGGTGCTGGAGGAAGTGTAGTATCTGAAAAAGCTTTGGCTTCAGTGGATAAGGAATATTTGAGTAAATTATTGCCTATAACTTCTGAAAAATGGAGAGGGTATGGTTCTACCTTATTTCCTATTGGCAAATACAAAACCTCTGTATTCTTCAAATATAATGGTGGTTTTGTCAGAGCTATTTGTGAGTTTGTTGTCATGAAAAATGATAATTTGAGCAATTGGTTTATTATGGGAAATGATATTTTAACCATGTTTGGTGTGAAACTAGACCCAGCAAATAATTGCTTTACCTTAGGAATGAATGGGAAAAGAAAATTCAAAATTTCTTCTCCTAAACCTTCTGGGCATTTGTTGAAATCTTGTAACTCACTGACCCAATGTAAAGGTAGAACAACAACTGAAATGGATGATTTATTACATGAAATGAATACCGCTTCTTTTGGTGATCATTTGACTAATGAACAAAAGGATTCTATTGTTGCCTCTATTACCTCTTTCCCTATGGCTTTTGCTCATGGTTCTCATGTCTTGGGAATTGTTCAGGAAGAGATGAAAATTACCTTATCCTGTAATTTGAGTGATATTCCTCCTTCCCTTAAGAAAAAACCATATCCTGTTGAAATTTCTGCCTCTAATACCTGACCCATTCCTTGCTCCAGCTTCTTACCATCGTCTCAAGTCATTCTCCTTGCTCATATCCTCTTTTCCTGACCTTTTCCGCCGAGGAACTTCAAAGATACGAGCTCCAGCATCAAGAACAACATTTCTTTCCCACCCGGAGTCAATGTACTGATTCTGGACCTCGAGGACGTGTTTCTTTACCTGGAGTGTGAATCTTTTCCCCGGCTGAGAACTTTTTCCTTGGATGTGAACCTGTCTCTTTTTCTGTATTGTAGTTTAATAGTTTTGTCGACGTCGTGTTAGTTTCTATTGTTTTGGATGGTGGACTTTGTCATATAATGAGGCCTCTCTTTGCCATTTCCGTTTTCCCCATCCAAATCTTTTTCTTTCTCTTTTTCTCTATTCTCTTTGTCCCTTCCACTGCTTCCTCCTGTCCACTGCTTTCCCTTTTGGCCGCATCTGACAGTCTTTGCACTGTGTGGGGAGAATAGAGTCTTTTGTCCAGGTTCTTTCCTTTTCCTTTCTGTTATCTTTTCTCTAATTCTTTTAGTCCTAACCACAGCAGCTCACACTTGTGTCCCTTATAGTTTTAGCACACGCTTTGTTGTAGTTACTTGTTGTTGTAAGGTGCACAGTTGCTGATTGACCTGTGTTTAGGTATGTTTGTTTTTGCAATGATATCCAAATCTTTTTCTTTCTCTTTTTCTCTATTCTCTTTGTCCCTTCCACTGCTTCCTCCTGTCCACTGCTTTCCCTTTTGGCCGCATCTGACAGTCTTTGCACTGTGTGGGGAGAATAGAGTCTTTTGTCCAGTTTTAGCACACGCTTTGTTGTAGTTACTTGTTGTTGTAAGGTGCACAGTTGCTGATTGACCTGTGTTTAGCTTTCCTCTGTGCTAAAACTTCTACAGGTTATGGGCCCAGTTGCCTAAAGCACCTCTCTCAAGAATACTTACAACAAAACCGCTTACTGGACAATAAAACAGCCTTTTCTCTCAGATTTTGGATCATCCTCTTCACATCTCATCTTCTTTCTCTCCAAATCTTTGCTGTTGACTCGACCAAATCATGGCCTCCAATCAGGATTCAAGTAAGGTTATGGTCACCCCTCTTACTGACGAATCCTATGACACCTGGGAACACATTATGCGTCTTCACTTTGAAGTTCTGGATCTTTTTGGCATTGTTTCTGGACAAGTCCCTGCCCCTGTTCCTCACAATGATGGTTCACCTTCAGACGCTGAAATCAAAGCTCAACTTGCTTTATGGATCAAAAATGACACCAGGTGCAGGTATGAAATCATCACCAGATTGGATGATGTTAACAAGAAGCTGGTCAACACTTGCCACACCTCTGCTCAAATGTGGTCTGTTCTTGCAAGAAGACACGCCAGCAATAAAGTTGGATCACGGATTTCTCACTTTCTCTCTATGGTTACTCTTTCTCTTTCTGAAGGAGGAGACCCCAAAACTCATGTTGATGCATTCAAAGGCATTAACTTCCATATGATCCGTTCTGGGCTCATCATTCCCCAGGAAATTCTTATTTATCTCTTTTTTGCCACTCTTCCACCTTCCTTCAAACATTGGCGTGGTTTGCTCACCAGGGACAGACAGGAAATTGATCACCTGCATCTGGATGATGTTTTATCTTCTTTCCTGGATTACGCTGCTGATGACAAAGTTGTTGATGAATTTCACAATGCTATGTCAAATGTCAATGCTCACTCTGCCTCAGCCAAATCATCAAAATCATCCAAATCCAAGGCACGCAGCAAACTCTCATGTTCTGTTCATGGTCAAAATGTTGGACATGATGACAATCATTGCTTTGTTCAACATCCTGAACTGCGTCCCAAGAAGAACCAAGCCAACTCAGCTGCCCCATCAAAGGACAATTCCAACAAAGCAACTCCTGTTCCCCCTCCTCAGGAAGAACAACCTGATGCCACGGCCAATTGTGCTTTTGTCTTCCCTTCTGATGAAGAATTTCTTTTTACAGCTGTTGCCTGCTTGTCTGAAAAATCAAATGATGACTGCATTATCAACGCTTCTGCTTCCATGGCTTCTCATTCCTCAAACCTTTCTCCAATTATTGATTCTGGGGCCAGCTGTCATATGTTTAACAACAGAGACAGTTTCATCACCTTTCAACCTGTCAACATTCGAATTCAACTTGCTGGTATTGGGAAATCAATCTATGCAACTGGAAAAGGAACTGTTGCTGCTTCTGGAGGAATGGAAGGAAAAGTTTTCTTTTCTGATGCTCTTTATGTTCCTGATCTTGGAAGGAATCTCATCTCCCTGGGACGTCTTTGGAGAACTGGTTGTCTTCTCATCCCTGCACCAGTTAATCCTATATCAAACTTCATTATTTCACGTAATGGAAAGAATTATATGGGAGGAGTCATCTCCAATTCATTATTTGAAGTTTCTGTGGTTCCACAAGGCATGTCTCCCCCTAATTCCTCAGCTCTCTATGCAAAAGCTTCAAGTCAGTCTCTAACTCTCTGGCACAACAGATTAGGACATCCATACGCCCCATATATTCAAAAACTTTTTAATGGAATGGCATCTGATGTATCTAGTTCTAGTTTGTCTGATTCTGAAATGCATTTTTGTGAACCGTGTGTGTTGGGTAAACAAACCCATGCTTCCTTTCCTGGCCAGTTGCCTGTTGCCAAAAATCCTCTTGAAGTTATCCACACGGATTTATCTGGGAAAATTCAACCTCCTTCTTTTGATGGTTCTCAGTATTACCTTAAGTTCACTGATCAGGCCACTTCATACCGTCATGTTTACCTTCTTTCCTCAAAAGCCCAAGTATTCAAATATTTCTTGGAATACAAGGCATCTGTAGAGCTGCAATCTGGCTTCAAAATCAAAAAGCTTGTTTGTGACGGTGGTGGTGAGTATATCAACTCCAGTCTGGTCAACTTTCTTAAACAACATGGCATTGCTCTTCAAGTTACGGCTCCTTACACTCCCCAACAAAATCCAATTTCTGAGAGAGGAAACCGTATTACCACTGAAAAATCCAAAACCATGATGTTTCATTCTAATGCACCAATTCACCTATGGTCTGAAGCAGTTAAAACAGCAGTATATCTTGAAAACAGATTACCAACCAAAGCTCTTCAAAACAAATCAACTCCTTTTGAAGCCTGGAATAAATCCAAACCCAGAGTCTCACACCTCAGAGTTTTTGGTTGTGCTTGCTATGCTTTTCTTGATAAACATCAACGTCCTGGAAAGTTTTCAGCTAATGCCAGAAAGTGTGTCATGCTTGGATATGAAGTTGGAACAACAAATTATCGTGTTTGGGATCTTGAGCTTAAAAAGATTGTTATTGCCAAATCTGTGGCCTTCAATGAAAATTTCTTCCCCTTTCTTGACTCCAGATTTAAGCGCCCTCAATGGTCACAACTGATGAAGCAAATTCCAGATCAAATTCATGACAGTCAACCACTTCCAACACCTGGACTTTCCTTTTCTCCAGCTCAATCTCCTTCTGAGTCTCCAACTCCTGATCCATCCTCAGGAAACATTTCTGATTCACATTCTGAAGATAATTCTCCTTCTTCTTCTTCTTCCTCTGATTTTCACATGTCCGGCACACCTTCCAATTCAACTCCTTGTCCTTCACCTGGCCACTTAACAAGGTTACCTCATTCCAATGTCCCAGATGAAGAAGGTTCCAGTCAATCTGATCCATCATATTCATCAATTGAGCCAGACAATCCAGCAGATCCTGATTATGTTCCCTCATCACAATCCCCCAGTTATTCTGACAACTCTTCAGCTGAAACATCCACTCCTGAACATTTACGTCAGATTTATTATGATCATTATCAACATGATTCCTACTCTGATTCTCCTGATCCTCTTGGGCTATATGCAGCAAATGCCTTTGCTTTCTCTCTAGAAGCTCCCTTGCTAGCTCATGAAATTCCTGAACCCCAGTGTTATAAGCAAGCAATCTATTCCAAATATTCAGCAGAATGGGCAGAGGCTGTAAAACATGAACATCAAGCACTTCAGCGTTGTAACACCTGGAAAATTGTCCCCAGGCCTGAAAAAGCTAATGTAATTGGCTGCAGGTGGGTTTTCAGGGTTAAACCTAATGCTGATGGTGGTGTTTCCAAGTTCAAAGCCCGTTGTGTAGCAAAAAGGATATTCTCAAATCCTAGGAATAGATTTTCATGAAACTTTTGCACCCACTGGACGGATCACTTCTCTCAGGACCATTCTTTCTTTAGCAGCTTATTTTGACTGGGATGTTCATCAAATGGATGTAGTGGCAGCTTTTCTCCAGGGAAACTTAAATGAAACTGTTTATATGGAACAACCTGAAGGAACACTAACTGCTGGAAATGAAGGTAAAGTTTGCCAATTGTTGCGTCCTCTTTATGGCATCAAGCAAGCTCCCTTTTGCTGGAATTCACGTATAAATGACTACTTGTGCAAGCTCAACTTCTCCCCCCTTAAGTGTGATCAGTGTGTGTATGTTTGGAGAAACAAATCACAAATCTGTATCATTTATCTTCATGTTGATGATATGGTCATTACTGGTAATCATTTTCTTTGGTTCAAAGACAAAATCAAAACTGAATTTGAGATGGATGATCTCGGTGCTGCCACTTGGATTTTGGGAATGCGTCTCACCAGGAACAGAACAGCACGTACTCTTTCTTTATCACAAGATTCTTATGCTGAAAAAGTTTTGTCCAACTGGAATATGGCCAACTGCAATCCCTGTCTTACTCCCTTATCCCCAAATGATTATCCTGTCAAAGCAACCAGTGAAGAAATTGCTGAATTCAATGCTCTGAAAATCAATTACCGCTCTGCTATTGGTGCACTCAACTATCTGTCTGTTGCAACAAGACCTGATCTCTCTTTTGCAGTTGGTGCATTATCTCAACATCTCATTGAACCAGGTATCAAACACTGGCTTGCTGTCAAACACACTTTCAGATATCTGCGTGCCACTTCATCATCATCTCTCACTTTTGGAGGAAAATGCCCAATTCCAATTCATCCATCACTCTGTCCTCTTATTTACTCTGACACTGATTATGCTGGGGATCCTGATACCAGGCGCTCAACTGGAGGGTATGTTGCCATACTCAATGGAGGAGCTATTTCCTGGAGTTCTAAAAAGCAGCAAGTTGTCACTATCTCTAGTACTGAAGCTGAGTTCAGAGGCATTGTGGATGCTGGATGTGAAGCAATCTGGCTGACTAAATTACTTACTTCCTTCAATATTCCTAAGTCACCTTCACCTTTAATCCTTGCTGACAATGCCAGTTCCATTTCACAATGCAAGGATTCACTCAGATACCGTCAAAGATCAAAACATGTGGACACTCAACTTTGTTGGATTACTGAAAGCATCAACAAAAATCATTTTCAGCTTCAACACATTTCAACTGAACACATGGTGGCTGATCTTCTTACAAAATCTTTAGGAAAAGTCAAGCTGTCTTATCTCCTCAAACTCATGGGTCTGGTATTAAGGGGGGGTGTTGAAATTTCTGCCTCTAATACCTGACCCATTCCTTGCTCCAGCTTCTTACCATCGTCTCAAGTCATTCTCCTTGCTCATATCCTCTTTTCCTGACCTTTTCCGCCGAGGAACTTCAAAGATACGAGCTCCAGCATCAAGAACAACATTTCTTTCCCACCCGGAGTCAATGTACTGATTCTGGACCTCGAGGACGTGTTTCTTTACCTGGAGTGTGAATCTTTTCCCCGGCTGAGAACTTTTTCCTTGGATGTGAACCTGTCTCTTTTTCTGTATTGTAGTTTAATAGTTTTGTCGACGTCGTGTTAGTTTCTATTGTTTTGGATGGTGGACTTTGTCATATAATGAGGCCTCTCTTTGCCATTTCCGTTTTCCCCATCCAAATCTTTTTCTTTCTCTTTTTCTCTATTCTCTTTGTCCCTTCCACTGCTTCCTCCTGTCCACTGCTTTCCCTTTTGGCCGCATCTGACAGTCTTTGCACTGTGTGGGGAGAATAGAGTCTTTTGTCCAGGTTCTTTCCTTTTCCTTTCTGTTATCTTTTCTCTAATTCTTTTAGTCCTAACCACAGCAGCTCACACTTGTGTCCCTTATAGTTTTAGCACACGCTTTGTTGTAGTTACTTGTTGTTGTAAGGTGCACAGTTGCTGATTGACCTGTGTTTAGGTATGTTTGTTTTTGCAATGATATCCAAATCTTTTTCTTTCTCTTTTTCTCTATTCTCTTTGTCCCTTCCACTGCTTCCTCCTGTCCACTGCTTTCCCTTTTGGCCGCATCTGACAGTCTTTGCACTGTGTGGGGAGAATAGAGTCTTTTGTCCAGTTTTAGCACACGCTTTGTTGTAGTTACTTGTTGTTGTAAGGTGCACAGTTGCTGATTGACCTGTGTTTAGCTTTCCTCTGTGCTAAAACTTCTACATATCCTGCTTCTCCATCAAAAAGAAAAGATATTGAAGATAATATTGAAACATTATTGAAAATGAATATCATTGAGAAAGTGAATGTCACCCCCAAATATTGTGTCATCTCCCCAGTCTTGATTTCATATGAAAAAAATAAAGCTAGATTATGTGGAGATTACAGAGCTTTAAATACTTATACTGTTGATGATATTTATCCTTTACCCAGAATTAATTCAATACATGCTACCTTGCAAGGTGCAAAATTTATTAGTTGTCTGGATGGTAATAAAGGTTATCATCAAGTTCCAGTTGAGAAAAATTCTCAAAATTTTTTGCTTATTGCTACTCATATGGGAATATATAAGTATGTTAGGATGCCATTTGGCCCTAAAAATGCTCCTTCAGTTTTCCAGAAAGTCATGGATAACACTTTCCATCAAGAAATTATTGAAGGTTGGCTCATGGTTTATATTGATGATATTATTGTTTTTTCTAAAACTTTTGATGAACATATGATTCACTTAAATAGAGTTTTCCAAAAAATGGATGAAATCAATATGACCTTATCTTTAAAAAAGTGTAAATTTGGTTTTCAATCTTTGAAAGTCCTTGGCCATGTTGTGTCAGGCTTACAAATTTGTGTAGACCATAATAAAGTTGCTGCCATTCAAAATGTGAACGCACCAACTTCTGTAAGAGAAATCCAAAGTTTTTTGGGTATGTGTGGCTATTATAGACAATATATTAAAAATTATCAGGTCATAGCCTTGCCTCTTACAAAACTAACCAGAAAAGATGTTGCTTTTCTCTGGAATGATGACTGTCAGAAAGCTTTTAATACATTGAAAAATTGCTTAATGACAGCCCCTATATTGGCTCTCCCAGATTTTAACAAGCCATTTGTACTTTATACAGATGCTAGCTTTATTGGTCTGGGTGCTGCCCTTCACCAAAAGCAAATTATTAATGATAAATCCTCAGAGGTTGTAATTTGTTATATTTCAAGAACCTTAAGAAATAGTGAATTGAAATATGGTGCCACTCAATTGGAGTGCTTAGCAGTTGTTTGGGCTCTTGAGAAACTTCATTACTACTTGGATGACCAAAAATTTGAGTTGGTAACTGACTGTAGTGCTGTGAAATCTCTCTTAAACCTCAAAACACCTAACAGACATATGTTCAGGTAGCAACTTGCTGTTCAGGAATACAGAGGAAGGATGACTATTATCCACAGAGCTGGAAATGTTCACTCTAATGTTGATATGCTCTCCAGATTGCCTCTGCCAAATAATGACTCCAATCCTGCTTATGTACCTGAGGATGACACTGTTCATATACATGGTATATTTATAGTTGATATGGAAGAAGAGTTATTACAGTTAATACTGGATTCATATGATAAAGATTCTTACTTAAATAAATTAGTTACTATTTTGAATGATCCTAAGAATGCTTCAATTCAAGCATTAATAAAAACTCTTCCTGCAAAATACCAAAATGCTTTAAATAAAGGAAAGTTTTCTATTGAAGATGGTTATATTTATTATAGAAGGAAGCTTACCAATGTAATTGTTATTCCTCCTTCAATGAAAGAAACTATCCTCAAACTTTGTCATGATGACATATTAGCTGGTCATTTTGATCTTGAAAAAACATTGATTAGAATCAAAAACACTGCATGGTGGGCTAATATGTCTGAAGACACAAAATTATATGTTGAATCTTGTGATTCCTGCCAAAAATCTAAAAAGTTAACAGGTAAGAGGGCAGGGTTATTACAACATATTGAAGCACCTAGTGCTCCCTGGCAAATCATTAATATGGATTTTGTCACTGGTCTTCCTGTTGCAGGTAAAGACAGCTTTAACTCTTGTTGGGTAATAGTTGATAGATTCACAAAAATGTGCAAATTTATTCCAACCCACAAAGATGTATCCACCAAAGAATTAGCTTTCTTATGGTGGTCTTACATGTTTAATATTATTGGTTTTCCAAAAGCCATTATGTCTGATAGGGATCCAAAATTCACTTCTGAGTTTTGGACCTCTTTGATGGATATTTGTGGCTGTGAGTTAAAATTGTCTACAGCTCACCATCCTCAGACTGATGGTCTAGCTGAAAGAATGATTCAAACTCTGGAAGATATGATTAGAAGGTATTGTGCCTTTGGTTTAGAATATAAAGATAATGACAGATTTACTCATGATTGGGTCACTCTTTTGCCTGGTCTTGTATTTGCATATAATATCACTGTTCATTCTGTCACTGAGAAAAAGCCTTTTGAGCTTTGGTTAGGTTATGTCCCAAACACTCCTGCTCAGATTCTCAATAATAAATTACCTAAGTTGGAACTACACCCTGGTGTAAAATCTTTTATGCAAATGCAACAGCTATGCAGAAAACATGCTCAGAGTTGTATTGATAAAGCATTTGAATATGAAAAGAAAAGATGGGATAAATCCCATAAAGAATACAAATTTAACAAGGGTGATGAAGTGTTGATCTCTACTGTCCATTTCAATTTACAAGGTAACCACAAATTAAAAGATCCTTTTGTAGGACCATTTGTTGTTAAAAGAATGGTTGGTGATAATGCAGTAGAAGTTGTATTGTATTCTCCATATGATAGGAAACATCCTGTCTTTCCCATTTCTTTGCTTAAACCTTATACTTCCAACAGTGACTTATTTCCAAAAAGAAGAGGAAGACCTAAGAAGATCCCTCAGGAAGTCACAGAAACAGCAGAAATTGATAAACTTCTCAATGATAGAATTATCACTTCTGAAAGAGGTACTGAATATTTATTGAGATATAAGAACAAATCATCTGAACATGATGCATGGATACCTGGCAAAGAAATTTCAAATCTGCCTGCTCTGTTGAAAAAATACAAAAAGAAAAAATCTTAGCATTTTTTTTATTGTTTTTTTTAGAGTGAGGGAGTGTCAGCCAGGCTATTCCAGGAGTCCAGTAAATGATATATAAATTATAAAACCTTAAAGAGTGGGTAAGACTTGTATTTAATGAATATAACTTAATATTTTATTGCATAATGAAATTATATAAGAATTTTATTATATACAAATGTTACATTAAATTTATTGGTTATATATATTTTTATATACAATTAAATTGAGCATAATATAATATATTCTACAAATAATGGCGCATTTTTATGTATTAAATAATTATAAATTTATATTTAATTAATTGAAAAACATATATTATAATTACAAGTGAAAAATTGATTTATAATATATTTAAATTAATTACTTAAATTTATATATTAAATAATACCTCTCATATGATACTAAACAATAATTAATGACGCTTCTTTTGGCCCTTAATTGTGTTAGAAAAAAACAAATAAATTAATTTGGACTAAATTGAGATTAATTGCTTGTTTTGTTGCGTCAAATTATTTTTTTGTTTCACTTAAAATGTCCTTTAATCAGAATGTACCATCTGTTTGGAATTATATTTCTCATAGTTCCTATGTTTCCAATCTTGTTTAGTTATTCACTATTGTCACTTACTGATTTGGGGATTAATGGCGGGGAAAATTGGATTCTTGATTGGGCTTTTAATTACTTGTTTCATGTTTTTCTCTATATTGTTATGTTTCATTTATTCTTTTGATATGTTTGTTTTATTCCATTCTAATCATTGTATTTACAAATATAGTAGCGCTTCAGAGGACCCATTGCCTATAAAAGGGCCTTGGATAATCCCCTGTAGCCTTATCACTTATTATACACTCAATAAATTAAATACTATTTTACTACGTTTATATTTTTTTTTATTAGTAATACAATTCTAATTAAAAGTCTATATAACAAATTAAAGGTTGCCTTAAGTCTGATAGTAATTATATTGTTTGCCGCGCAGAACTCTTACTTAAATAATAATAATATTTATAAAACCAATTTGTTGTCACTTCTCAGATCACTCATCGTTGCCTTCTCTCAAATAAATTAAATAATTTTAATTGTTTTTATTTCTTTATTTCTAAAACTATTATCTCCTTCTTGTCCTCCTCTCTTTTCTTCCCTTTTCTCTTATATCTTCTAGACGACTGACCGACAATATCCATCAATATTTGGCACTTCTGTGACCCCTAATTTTGTTACCAATATTACCACATTAATTTAATATGATTAAATTCAAATTCTCATTTTATAAGGTTCCTGTATTAACTTAATTAGTTGTTAAATTGATTTAATAGTTCATTTACTTGAAATAGTTAAATTAATACTATTTATACTTAGTTAAGCTTATTTAAAAGCGTAAAAATACTTCCTTTTATTTTAATTATACTTTTCTAGCTATTGGTATTCCTTCTTTAGATTTCTTTCTCATAGTTCTCATATTTTTTATACTCACGTAGTTAGTTGTTATATTGATTCTATTCTTTTTTAGGGATTACTAATGGGAAAGATATTTTTTTATTCACGGATTTATTATGTTTTTAAATTAGATTCTTTTAAATTAATTATTTCACATAATTTTACCTTTTTGTATATACTATTGGAAGGCTCCAGAATGTCCTCTTGCCTATAAAAGGGCTTTAGAAGTCCATCTGGTAGATCATCACTTACTATACACTCACTCATCATATTTAAAATATATTTCTTTATTTACTATTTTTATTAGTTCATTACATCTAATTTAAATACTATATAAATTATTATAGGTTGCCTTAAGATTTATAATACTATTATTAAACTGACGCGCTTTTGAACATTTATTATCATTTATAATATTTGTAATTTAATTAAATACTTACAACTTTGTCCAATCTCAACTATATAGTTGTCTTATTCTCTTAAATTACATCAATTTTATTTTATTTCACATTAATACCTTATTATTACCATCCTATTTTCTATTATTCCTATTAGTATCTTCAATCTTCTAGACATCCCGGCTGATAAAGGGTGAGTGTATGATTAAGTGGATGCTTAAGTGGTGGGAAGTCACATTTTTCACATGTTGAATTATAAGCCCTTAAGAATTAGGTGAAAAAGAATCTAAGGAGATGGCTTGTCTGTACCTAGTGCTGACTAATCAAGATGAAGGAGAGAAGTGTTTCAATGGCTTTTTATTCCCAAAAGAAGGTGTGTTTGAGGTCAAACACACCATCAAAATACACCTGTCTAGGGCAGGTGTATTTCATTTTCTGATGGGGTGTTTGGTAATTTTTTTATGGCGTGATAATGTGGAATATTTGATCAATTTTGAGACCCCCTGATTTACTCCATCCCATCTCATTTTCATAGAAAATATCTATTGTTTTAGAACTCTCCTTATCAGCAATGGCCCATTTTATTTTTAAGCTATTAATCCCTTCATCAATCCTCTACCTCATAATTCATAATGTATCAAAGAATATGCATTTTATATTTCCTCTAAACTTTTTTACAAGATTTCAAATGCCAGATAACACTACAAGCCAGGGGAAGCCTGGCTGGTAATAATTTAAAAAAACGAAAAAAATAACCCGTGCCACTTCCTGTGGCTCGAGATTGAAAAATAAAAAAAATAAATAAAATTTCTGCCAGCTTTAAGTTGGAAGCGTTTAATAAAAATGTAAAAAAAATGACCAAAGCCACTAAAAGTGGCTTTAATCAAATTTATAATACATCTTGCAGGTAGTTTAAAACTGCCTGCAAGATGTTGTGTTTAAAAGCGAGCGAAGTTTCATGCAGAAACTTCACTCACTTTTTTTTATATATTAATGACTTTCAGCCAGTATAAAACTGGCTGCAAGTCTTTTTTTAAGGCAACCAAAGTCGCTTATAGCCACTTTGGTGGCAACAATATTTTATTCATCTCCCAGACAGATAGCACTGCCTGGGAGGTATTAAGGTGATCAAGCAGCCAATGTTGCTTTAAGCAACATTGGCTGCTTAAAATATTACTACCAGCCAGGGGGAGCCTGGCTGGTAATTATTTAAAATAAATTTAAAAAAAAAATAACCCAAGCCACAGGAAGTGGCTTGGAATTGAAAAAAAATACATTGCTGCCAGAATTTAAAAAAATTAAAAACAAAAGAACAAAGCCACTAAAAGTGGCTTTGATAAGATTTATAATACATCTTGCAGGCAGTTTAAAACTGCCTGCAAGATGTTGGGTTTAAAAGCGAGCGAAGTTGCATGCAGTAACTTCTCTTGCTTTTTTTTTATATTAATGACTTGCAGCCAGTCTAAAACTGGCTGCAAGTCTTTTTTTAAAGCAACCAAAGTCCCTTGCAGCGACTTTGGTTGCAATAATATTTTATTCATCTCCCAGCTAGATAACACTGGCTGGGAGGTTTTAATGTGATCGAGCAGCCAATGTTGCTTTAAGCAACATTGGCTGCTTTCAAAATTTACTACCAGCCAGGCTCCCCCTGGCTGGTAATTATTTAAAATAAATTTTTAAAAAAATAACCTGAGCCACAGGAAGTGGCTCAGAATTGAAAAAATAAATAAATAAATAAATTGCTTCCAGCTTTAAGCTGGCAGTGTTTAAAAAAATTAAAAAAAAGACCAAAGCCACTAAAAGTGGCTTTGGTAAAATTTATAATACATCTTGCAGGCAGTTTTAAACTGCCTGCAAGATGTTGGGTTTAAAAGCAAGCGAAGTTGCATGCAGCAACTTTGCTTGCTTTTTTTTATATATTAATGACTTTCAGCCAGTATAAAACTGGCTGCAAGTCTTTTTTTAAAGCAACCAAAGTAGCTTGTAGCAACTTTGGTTGCAATAATATTTTGTTCATCTCCCAGCCAGATAACACTGGCTGGGAGGTTTTAAGGTGATCAAGCAGCCAATGTTGCTTTAAGCAACATTGGCTGCTTAAAATATTTACTACCAGCCAGGGGGAGCCTGGCTGGTAATTATTTAAAATAAAGTAAAAAAAAAATAACCCAAGCCACAGGAAGTGGCTTGGGATTGAAAAAAAAACTTTTCCGCCAGCTTTAAGCTGGAAGCGTTTAATAAAAAATATGAAAAAAAATGACCAAAGCTACTAAAAGTGGCTTTGGCCAATTTTAAAATATATCTTGCAGGCAGTTTTAAACTGCCTGCAAGATGTTGTGTTTAAAAGTGAGCAAAGCTGCATGCAGCAACTTCACTCCCTTTTTTTTATATATTAATGACTTTCAGCCAGTTTTATACTGGCTGCAAGTATTTTTTAAAAGCAACCAAAGTCGCTTGTAGCGACTTTGGATGCAAACTGTTTTTTGCATCTCCCAGCCAGATAACACTTGCTGGGAGGTTATAAGGTGAGATTTGAGCAGCCAATGTTGCTTAAAGCAACATTGGCCACTATAGAAAAAAAAATACCAGCCAGGGAGAGACTGGCTGGTTTGAATTAATAAGAAATAAGATGAGATGAGATATTTAAATTTGCGCTACTCTTTTACATGCCATTTGGCATTAAATTTTTGACAGTGTGAAATGTATATGTGCATAATAAAAAATCAAAGCCATAAAAAGAGGTATTGGATATTTTTAAATTCCAAAACTTATATAACCAGTTTGAAGATATTTGAAATATCAGAATACTGATTTTGTGTGCAGATTTATTTGTAGAAATATATACTTGGCTGTTAACTCTTTTGTATCCAAATGTCAACTTAGTGGCAAAAAAATAATAAGTGATAAAAAAAGTGTCCACAACAGCTGAAGGTTAGTTTTCCAACCTCATAGGAACAAATGATATGGATAAGTGGATTGAATTTGAAAAATAAGTGAAAATAAATATTAATTGCATCTGTGTGAAACAGGCCAAGGCTTTGGTTCCTCAAATTATACGTTGTGAAACCCTATAAAAATAAGCTGTAAAAACAATATGTAAGTTTTAATTAAAAACATGTGAAAATAATTTTTCATCATTTGTACGATATATTGCTGTGTAAAAACCTGTTGCATATACGCCTTATGCAAGTCACTGCATGCCATGCAACTGGCTTCAGTAATTTGCATGTTTCTATACGCATAACTGTAAGCGAATTTTCATCCAAGTGGCAAATTTTCTACTTCTCTCCTTCCACTTACAATAGACAGGTTATTAAAATAATTAGCTTTCCATATGTTTCACTTAAGAGTTTTTTATTTTGGTTTGACCCTTATACTTGTTTCTTAAGTAAAAATATTAATTTCACTTTAAATATATGTTCAACTTTTAGGGAATCCATTTTTCTCAATGATTAGGTTTGCCACCAAAGTAACTTATTTACAGATTACTAACTTGGATTGTTGGTCTTTTAGTCTCCTTGTAAATCTCTTTAAAAAATAAAAAAAATAGAACAGATGATTGTTTTTAACTCTTGGCAGCTTGATCTCTAACTTGTCATAGCATAATCAAAAAGCTAATTTTTGGTTAGCATCCAAATTTTATATTGGTTTGTCTTTCTCTTTTCATTTTTTTCATTCAATAAAAATAATACTTATTTTTCTACAATAATCTATTCCTAAAAATTTAAATCAACATATTAGTTGTCCATTTATTGATCAATCAACTTCTACCCAAGGATTTTTTTTAAATTTCAAGTAAGAATATCTTTTTCACTATTTCATTTTTAAAGTTTTTATTATTCTCAATAATTATATATTAAATAATAAAATAAAATAAAATATCATAGTATCCACATGTGTATGGGATCAATTTTTTTCTACATATCAATAATTTAATGTATTGGCCTCCTGTAATTCTATTAATGGTAGAGGTATACTTGATTCTTGTTTAAGGAAACTATACCTTTCAACATTATAAATTATGGATATCTGGCGGTTTGATATATTATTGATATATGGAGAAAAATTAAATAAATAATCAACACATACTTATGTATTATTGCTGTATTTATTGTAATAATTGGGCATTGGATTTAAGCTTCACATTTAATTGTTTATGTTTAGCGTATAGTTGAATCTTGTGTGCCCAACGCATACGGAAGAATACTATACTTTTAAGCAATTAAATGAAGCTTTAATACCAAATACTTGATTAATATTTTAAATGCAGCTAATACTCATTTTTTCTACATGCACGTTGGATATGATTTTTTATTTATTATTAAGAATATATAATGATTATTTTTGGAGGTGTTAATTTTAACAATTGAATTCTTTTGCACTTTTATTTATTTATTTTTGAATTAAATTAATTTCTTTTCCACTACACTAAAAGATGCAGGCTTCACAAAGTTTGTTTATAAAGGAAAATCACCACCAAGGAAAAAAATCAAACAACAAGTGTGCAAAAAACATCAAGAATGCATTACTTATTGTTGAAATTTAGGGTATTGAGACAGATGGAAAGAGGGAAAAATATTTTTCTAGGAGTTTTGTAAAAAATTTAGTTAATCCAGAACGGTATTTTACTTCGAATTCTTGCTGTTATATTTTCCATCCAATCCGCTCCTCCATTCCAAGTGTTATAGTGAAAACATTTTCTATTGAAGATCTCATTCGATTAAACATGCTTGAAGCAACAATTCAGTGCATCAAAGACTTTTCATATTGTGAACATGGAGTTTTACAAAATAAAGCTCATAAAAATGGTGGTGGATTTGGTAATATGTTTGTTGGTGGTCGGTGTTTAGATAGGAAAAAGTCTCTATTAATTCATAAGTATTATATAGTTTTATTTATGAATAGTTTTAATCTATTATTATTTTAATTAATTTTATAGGTAAATATGCTTCTAAGCCCTTAGATTTGGCAGAGTATGATTGTTGCATGAAGCAAATAGAGTTATTCTTTAAATTTTTTTATCAAAATATATCTAGTGTTAAGTATCAAGAAGCAGTAAAACTCTGTCAAAAGCTTGGGATTCCTGGGTTTGGAGAAAATGTTGATGATCAAGAAATTGAACCATTTGCTGGCAATGTTACTTGGACAACAGGCTCAAATGGAAACAGGTTTTCGAATAGTCCTAACTGTGACTCAGACCGTAGCAAGTATACATTTGAACTTTTCATGCCTAAAGACACTGAGAAAAATTCTCTTCATCAATCTTATGACTCAAATCAACCACGTCAAAAAGGTGGAGAGCTTCATTTTCCTGAAATAGCTTGCAAATTAGACATGGAGGCCACTAATGGCATCACAGCAATTCTATGGCCAGCAAACCTTCTTAATCATTTCACTTCACAATGTTATGAAATTGGTGGATTCACTTGCATTGGCTCTTATATTCAAGTTAGTACAAGATTTTTCAATACATTTAAAAGACTCCAAGAGTTTGAAATAGATATTTCTGAGTACTTAAATATAAATGAAGAGTTAGAAAGATGTAATTTTCTTATCATGAAACTTTCTAAGTACAATGAAAAGACTGATTTAACAAAAATAAATGTTAGTGAATTACTATATATTTAATGTTACTAAAGATATTAAAAAATTAAATACAGAAAAAGATTCTGATATACATGTTAATAAAAAAAGGAAAAGACCATTAAGTAGTGATAGGTAAAAATGTGATTTTATTGTACAGGTATAGTTTTAGTTTAGTGGTAGAATGATATATTTAAACACACGTTGTGGTCTTCCAACATTGGCAGGGGCCTTTGTTGTGTGATTTGGCGCCGTTTGTGCATGTCTTAATTGACATCTGTTAAAGAATTGGGTATTTTTCTGGTTTTATTCCGTGGATATTGGGTCTGCGGGTATGTGGGTACTATCATTGGAGAGCCCTGGTTTTTCTCTATATTTTATGTCTTGCAGACATTTTTCATATTCTGAGTTTTAAGGGGTCATTTCCTCATTTTTCATTTATAAAAGATTGCTGTTTAATTTTGTTTTTCGTGTTTTACGGGCTAACCTTAAGTCTGAAGGTTAAGTGCTTAGTACCATTGGATAGAGCTAATTTTTCTCTATATTTCATGTCTCAATGTTGTTATAGTGAAATTCCGTGTTTTAAAGGTTTTAGTAGTTGTAGCTAATTTTTCCAAGTAGATTAGTGGTTTTAATTGGTTTTCTGGCTTCAAGGAGGCCGGGCCGCTTCAGGCGGCATCTCCGACGTTGGGCAGCCCGCCTGCCTCTGTTTTAGGAGGTTGGGGAGCGCTCCAGGAGGGTTTTTTATGCAATTTGGCGGGTACAGGCACCAGATTGGTGGGTGCGCATGGGCTCTTAGTTAGTGGTCTGTGTGTACATAGTGAATAAGACAGTTTGGGGCAACCTTAATCATCATACAACCATCCGGAGGTGATATCATTGTTCCTCACTCAGTTTTCACTGTTTTCTGGCCACAATTGGCTGTGTTTGTTGCAAGTGAGTTCTTCATTTAACTTAACTTTGGCAACTGTTTTCTCTGTTATAGTCTTGCAAGCTATAGCAAGTATTATTGCTGTCTCTGGTGTGGATTTGCAGCCTACATCAAGTATCTTTGCTGTCTCTGGTGTGGACTTTGTTCTACATTTCAGTTCTTTGGTCTGGTAGTCTATCTGGGGACTACTTTCTTGGCTCATCAAGCAGTCAAGTTTGTTGAAAAGGAGCTTTAGCAAAACAGAAACCAACTAACTTTAGCAAGTAAATCTCACTCTATTTTTCTAAAGGGACAGGGGATTTTCTCTCTGGTTTTTCTCCAACTCCCTTGGTCAAGGCCTATAGTTAGTACTATAGGATTGTCTACATTTCTGGCGCCCAACATGGGGTAGAACTTGCTAGTTCTTTGGAATCTCTGTTTTCTTTGGTTGGCTCTTTTTGGTGTTTTAGACTGGAGGAATGGCTTCTGGTTCCTCTATTCCTGTGATGACTTTCAGTGGGGGGGATGGTCCTCCTTCTGTGATGGTTAGGGAGTGTGTGAGGATTAAAACTTGGGATGGTACCAAGTTTAATGGGGAGGATGTCAATTGGTTTCTAGAGAAGTATGAAACTGCTGCTGGAGTGGATGGTGCTTCCTACCTGGACATGGTGAAGCAGATTATCTTCTTCATTGGTGATAGGTCAGTGGAGAAGGAGACTGTGGCCATGTCTGGCTACAAGAAGAGGGATTGGAAATTGCTGTGTAGGGAGATGGTGGATAGATGGGGTGTCAGGTTCACTATGGTGTATCTGAACAAGGTTGTCAGTGAATGGCAATCTTATGGTGGTGTTGGTAACTTATATAGTTACAGGAAGTTTCTGCTACAGTTTGATCCTGTGGTGGAATATTTGGTGGAAGTGGAGGAGCTGGCACATGAAAATGCTGCCAAAGATGTTTTTTGGTCTGCCCTGGCTAGAGATGTCAGGATGGATGTGTTGAAGAAGTTGTCAAGAAAGGAGTTGATGAAGACTCTTTCTAATGGGGACCAGAAGTTGCCTGCCTTGGATAAGGTGAAGGAGGCTGTTGAGGCCCATTTGAAGTTATTGGCTGTGGACACCTATCAGGAGGGGTGTGCCAAGTATGTCAGCAAAGTAAGTGAGGCTTTGGCTGAAGAGGAAGTTAGGGAGAAGAAGGAGGAGAAGAATTTGGTGCAGGTTCCCAAACAGGAGAGGGACCAAATGGTGGAACAGTTGTCTGATCTTACAAAGCAGCTGCATATTTTTACAGGAGGCTAAGAAGGTCAATAAGGCACCTTTTCAGCCTAGAGATTTTGATAGGAGGGCTGGTAGGAGTGATCCTTGGGTTTGCTCTTATTGCAGTAGGAGGGGGCACAGGTCCAATGATTGTTGGGCACTGAACAGAGATGTGTCTGAAGGAAAAATGGAGTTTGATGGCAGGGTTTTTAAGTTCCCTGATGGTTCTTTTGTGAAGCCCAGTGAGGGGCAGGCTCCTGTGGATTTGGTCAGGAGAAGGGGTGTTCTCAATCAAAGGAGGCCAAGGTTTGAGGAGATTCCTGATCAGGGGAAGTCTTCTGTTAAGGTAGATGAGGACGTCAAGGGAAAGGGGAAGGAGGTCAATAAGGTCTCTTTTTCTACTTCCTTTGGTGGTTTGGAGTTTTATTCTTGTGGTGGACAGTCAAGTGGTGAATGCTTGGCTGGTGTTTATGATGTGGAAGCAGGAAAGGTGGGAAGGCCTAAGAGCAGTTCTCAGGCCCAACCAAAGCCAAATGCTTCAAAGGCGGATCCTAAGCTGAGTGCAGCTAGGAAGAGGTACAGCAAAGAGGAGCTGTACAAGATGCAGAAGGGTATGGCTGATATGGGCCCCCCTAGTTTTGGCGCATTGGATATGAATGGTGATCCAATGCCAATGGAGGTGGATTCTGACTCTGAGGAGGATGTCCCTTTGGCTTGATTGCCAAAGCCTCCTGGAGTTAGAGGTTCTGGTGAGGGATCTGGTTTGGTTCCTGTTAATGGTAAATCTGTTGGTGGTGCTGGTCCTCAAGAAGCTTCTAGGACCAAGGTGGTGAAGCAAAGAGCTCACTTTGAGAGGCCAGTAGTGTCTGATCAAGTTAATGTTATGGACTCTGTCCTGGAATGGATGAATCAGGGTCAGGTTTCCCTATCTTATGGGGAATTGTATGCTATCAGTCCATGTTTGGCTGATAGGCAGAAAAATTTGTTGACCAGGAGAAGAGTTTCTTCTGGTGAGGTAGAATACATTTGTGATTCTGCTGAAAAGTTTGGTGAGGGGTTGGAAACTCATTTTTCTTCTCCTCTGGGATATGTCAATGTCACTCTGAATGGCAGGGAGGCAAGGGCATTGGTGAATTCAGGTTCTCAGATAAACCTGATTTCTTTGTTTGAGGCAACTCATATGGGCCTCCCCCTCAAAACTGTTATTGGTGGGAATTTGAGAGGGATCGGTGGCCATGTCACTGAATTGGTTGGAACTTCAGAGTTTGTGAAGTTAGATGTTGGAGGAGCCTCAGGGAAGGTTCATTTTTACATTGCTAAAGGTAATGTAAAAGCAGTTTTGGGTGGGCCATTCTTGATGGACTTTCAGGAAAGAATTGGTTATCAATTTGATTTGGGAATCAGTTTTGAGTTGACTGGTGAAGACAAAAGGAGACTTCCCATGAGGTTGTCATCCCCTGGAGAGGATGGTTGGGAGACCAGGCCTGGTTTATCTTCAATGTGCCAGTGCATGGACTGCTGCAGGAGAAGGAAGGAAGTGGGTTCTGCCTCTGGTTTTTTGGAGTGCAGCTCAGGCTCTATTGAGAGTCTGTCTTTTTTAGAGTAATGTGGGCTGATCACCCTAGTGCTGCAGCCTCTCCCCAAGATGAGGAAATCCCAGGTTGTAGTAGGTCAGCTCCCTTGGAGATATACCAAGTGGATTTCCAACTTTCTCTTTTTAATGTTTCTCTTCTCTGCAAGTATTCAACAAGTTTTTTATCAATTCTCTGTTCTGTCTCAAGATTCTTAATTATTTTTAATTCAAGTTCAAAGAAGAAGATTGGTTATATATCTTTATTGAAAGATATGCCAAAAAGTTTTGGGGTGGTGAGATTGGGGTCTAAAAGTAAGTCCTCCCAATTGTGCACCACTAGGGTTTCTTCTACACCTTTCAAAAACATTACCTGGGCCACACCTGTGAGCATTGGGGAGACCCCTGGTTATTTTTGTAGGTCAGAAGAAAACTCAAGAAAAGAAGATAAAGATTTCAAGATAATTCATGAAAATCAAGAAAAAAATCTGAAGATAATGAATAAAGAAGACGCAAAATATTTTTGTGAAGATTGTCAAGATCTATTTTTGGGCCTCCAGAATGAGGTTAAACTGCAGAAAATTATGAAGAGAGAAGATCATCAAGATATATTTTTGGGCTTCCAGCATGAGGAAAACTGCATAATTTTAGAAGATGTGATTCAGAAGATGAATCAAGATTTGAAGATTTGGAAGTTGGAAGTGAGGATGAAGATGTGGAATACGGAAAAGTTTTGGAGTGGTGAGATTGGGGTGTAAAAGTAAGTCCTCCCAATTGTGCACCGCTAGGTTTTCTTCTACACCTTTCAAAAACATTACCTTGGCCACACATGTGAGCAATGGGGAAACCCTTGGTTTTTGTTCCAGGTCTGGTGGTGAAGATTTCCTGAAGATCCCTCAAGTTGAAGGTGGAGTGGCAAAGTATAAGAAGGTAGTGCAGAAGATTAGGCCTGTCAATGAACCTATGCCTGTGGGCTTGAATCCGCCTTTGAAGAGACCTCCTTTGTCAAGAGATCCGTACTGTACTCCTTTGGTGAAGAATCCTCCAGAATTTTTAGAGAGGGCTAGGGTGACCATGGAAAGATTGAAAGTTGTTAATTTTGGTCCTGATGGGTGGTTGTCTGAGGAAGAAAAGAAGTTATTGTTGCTCGTTATTGTGCTAAGGGAAAAAGCTGTGGCGTTTGTTGAGGAGGAAAGGGGTGTATTGAAGCACTCTTATGGGGAACCTTACTTGATTCCTGTGGTTTGTCATGAACCTTGGCAAATCAAACCTATTCCGATTCCAGCCGCTATTTGAGAGGATTTTGTAGAGATTGTTAGAGAAAGAGTCAGGACTGGGTTATATGAACAATCAACATCCAGTTACTCAAGTCCGGTGTTCTGTGTAAAGAAGCAGAATGTAAAGTTGAGGGTGGTTCATGATCTTAGATCCTTGAACAGAGTCACTATGAAGGACAATGGTATGCCACCAAGTGCAGAGGATTTTGTTGAAGCTTTTGCTGGAAGGGTGTGTTATGGTTTGGGTGATATTATGGGTGGTTATGATGAGAGGGAACTCCATATGAATTCAAGGCCTCTCACAACATTTTGAGACTCCTTTGGGAAGATTTCAGCTCACTAGGTTGCCTCAAGGAGCAACTAATTCAGTGGCAGTTTATCAAGCACAGATGGCTTGGATTTTGCAGGATGAGGTTCCTACTCATGCTGGTATTTTTATTGATGATGGTGGAATTAAAGGACCATCCACTGATTATGGTAATGAGGTGTTAGCGGAGAGCCCTGGCATAAGGAGGTTTGTGTGGGAATATGCAATAACTCTAGAGAGAGTGTTGTTCAGGATTGAAGAGGCTGGTTTGACCATTTCAGGGTCAAAATTCTGTTGTTGTGTTCCTGCTTTGGAAATTCTGGGTCATGTGGTATGCAAAGAGGGAAGGATAATGGTGAAGAAGAATATTAATAAAATTCAGTCATGGCCAAGGCCTAAAAATACTACTGAAGTCAGGGGATTTTTGGGTGTATGTGTATATGTCAGGATTTTTATTAAGGATTTTTCTTTGTTGGCTTCACCTTTAAGGAGGTTGACCAGAAAAGATTCAGATTGGGAATGGACTGAAGAGTGTAAAGAGGCTTTTCAGAAGTTGAAAAAGGTTGTTGGTGAAGATATTGTTCTTCACAAGTTGGATTATGGTGTTGGTGCTGGAAAAATTTATCTGGAAGTGGACTCAAGTTATATTTCTGCTGGTGCTGTTTTTTCTCAGGAGGATAAGACTGGGAGGGTCAGGCCAGTAAGGTATGAGTCTGTGGTGTTTAATGAGGTGGAATCTAGGTATTCTTAACCTAAGTTGGAATTGTGTGGCGTAGCTAAAATTTTAAAGAAGCTACAGACGGTTTTGTGGGGGCAGCATTTTGAGCTGCAGGTGGATGCAAAATCTTTGGTTCAGATGATCAATACACCTAGTATTCCAAATGCTCCAATGACTAGGTGGGTGGCATTTATTCAACATTTTTCTTTTGACCTGGTACACAAACCAGGTAAAACTTTTACTATGCCTGATAGATTATCAAGGAGACCACCTACAGATGAGGATTCTGATTCTGAAGAGTTTGATGAGGATGTTCCAGTGGTTAGGGCCAGCACAAAGGGTGCTGAAGATTTTTCTCTCCTCCCCCACGAGGCTAAACTGGATGATTTTTCTGACCTCCCTCAAGAGGCTAAACTGGCTGGATCTGATCTTGATTCTGGTGATCAGGATGTTTTTGTTGATGAAGATGGAGTTGTTGTTTGGGACAGCTCAAAATTGTAAAAGGGTGTTTTTGTTAGTGAACTGGATTCTCAAAAGGTTCAGTGGAAAGAGAAGGACGTGCCAAAATTTAAATATTGGTGTCCTGGTTGGGCTGCTCAATTGGCTCATGTTCACACTGGTGATTTTGGTGACAGAATTGTACCCTTGGATGTTGTTTTGTTAGATTTTGAAGATGAGACCTGGTGTCAGTCTGGGTTTTAATTTATTTTGGTGGAATATCTGTTGACCTTGGAGAGGCCAGATAGCTGTGATGATGATACTCTGTTGGAAATCAAGAAGAAGAGTCCTGAATTTTATGTGTCAGGAAGGCAGTTGATGAGGAGGAGACATCCAAATTCTCAAGTGGTGGTGACTCAGAAGAAGGGTCAAAAATTGGTTTTGAAGTCTTTGCATGAAGACTGTCAGCCAGGCTATTCCAGGGGTCCAGTAAATGATATATAAATTATAAAACCTTAAAGAGTGGGTAAGACTTGTATTTAATGAATATAACTTAATATTTTATTGCATAATGAAATTATATAAGAATTTTATTATATACAAGTGTTACATTAAATTTATTGGTTATATATATTTTTATATACAATTAAATTGAGCATAATATAATATATTCTACAAATAATGGCGCATTTTTATGTATTTAATAAATTATAAATTTATATTTAATTAATTGAAAAACATATATTATAATTACAAGTGTAAAATTGATTTATAATATATTTAAATTAATTACTTAAATTTATATATTAAATAATACCTCTCATATGAAACTAAACAATAATTAATGACGCTTCTTTTGACCCTTAATTGTGTTAGAAAAAACAAATAAATTAATTTGGACTAAATTGAGATTAATTGCTTGTTTTGTTGCGTCAAATTATTTTTTGTTTCACTTAAAATGTCCTTTAATCAGAATGTACCATCTGTTTGGAATTATATTTCTCATAGTTCCTATGTTTCCAATCTTGTTTAGTTATTTACTATTGTCACTTACTGATTTGGGAATTAATGGCGGGGAAATTGGATTCTTAATTGGGGTTTTAATTATTTGTTTCATGTTTTTCTCTATATTGTTATGTTTCATTTACTCTTTTGATATATTTGTTTTATTCCATTCTAATCATTGTATTTACAAAGATAGTAGCGCTTCAGAGGACCCATTGCCTATAAAAGGGCCTTGGATAATCCCCTGTAGCCTCATCACTTATTATACACTCAACAAATTAAATAACCATTTTTATTACGTTTATATTTTTTTTATTAGTAATACAAATCTAATTTAAATTCTATACAACAAATCAAAGGTTGCTTTAAGTCTAATAGTAATTAAAAGTGTTTGCCGCGCAGAACCCTTACATTGAATAATATTATTATTAATAAATACTAAGCTTTTGTCATCTCTCAAAGTTGCTCGCCGTTGTTTTCCCTCTTAAATAAAATTAAAATACTATTACAAATTATACCTCTTATTTTCACTTGTCATCCTCCTTCTCTCCTCCTTTTTCTCCTATTTTTCTTACCTCTTCTAGACGACTGACCGACAACTGGGGACCTTTCCAAACGACGACGACGATCGAGCCTGGCGACGAACAACAAAACGCACGGACCACCTTGCAAAACGAAACTTTTGCCGCGACTGTGTTTCAAACTTGGGTTCGACATCTTAGGTTTATATAATATTAATTTTTATATTATTTTGAAGTGATTTTTTGATCACTATAGTAAGTTCACCTTTGCGCCTCTCACTCTTATTACTATATTTTTATTGCAATAACAGTGATTGTGGCTTAATTGCTGATTCACTGAGTGTAAGTGTTCAATTTTTAAAATTTTTTTTTTCCTAGTTGACCATTATAGAGTGTTAAATCCTCTTAGTCCTAGAAGAATTGACATATTTTAATACAAAATTGAATTATTAATTTAATTTTTTTTATTAATTATTGTTAATTTTGGTTGACTTAAAAGTACATTGTGCTTAGTCCCAAATATATTGCAATATTTAATATTGGTAATTAATTGGTTGAATTAACTTGTTGTTATTCCCAATTTAACCTTGCAATCCATTTTTTTAAAATTAATTTTTTTTAATTATTACTTTATATTGAAAATTATTTTTTCTATAATTTAATTAATAAATTTTTTTTTATTATCTGGAGCAATTATTGACTAACTTTTTTATTTTTTTATAAAATAAAAAGTAAATTATAAATCTTCCCACTAGTATGTCCAACAATTTGGCAGAAAAAATGGATAACATGCAAGTGGATGAAATAGAAATTGACTATGATGCTGACACTGTAAGTTCTTCTAAAGTTGGTCATAAAAAATCTTATACTAACACAAAGAATTCACATACTGCAGGATGTGGAAATGACAGGAAATGCAAACAAACCAAACCCCCTTCCCCCAGTACCACAGAAGGAAGTAAAGCCTCTAGTGCCTCAAGAAGGTCTTCCAAAAGGCTTCAAAATAAAAAAGCTTCCTCTGCCACAACAAATCAGCAACCTATCCAGTCATATAAAAGAGTTGAAGACAGAAAATATGACGTACAAAGCAAAAGTAGACAAATTGTGGGATCAGGTCCAAGAACTCAGGAACCAGATTCAGGCCCAGGCCCCTCCTCAGTTGCCTCCCAATCAGCCTCAGTTTCAGGCTCAACCTTCACAGCCACCCAGCTCAACCATCCAAAATCCAAATACTATGGAAGTAGAGCAATGGAAATGGGATTATCTAATGAGTCACTACCAACAGAATGTGCAACACCCTCCTCATCATCAGCCTGGCCCATCCAGAACACCCAATTTCCATCCACCTCCTCATCCCTACCAACAAGGCAGGAGAAAGAAGGCCCAAGCACAATCCCAAACCCAGTCCCAGGGGAAGTTTCCTCCTCTGCCATGGTAAGTAATTTGGTTGATAGTCACTTGGGTATGTTTTCTAATAAATCTTCTTCTGCAGGTAATATTATTGAACATGGTGAAAGAACAGTTAAACCTGTTAAAAGACAGCTTCCTGTAACTAGTAGCCCTATTGATGTAATTAGCAAATTGTCATTTGATGAACCTTTACATTTAACTTCTACATCTTTAATTAATCCTTCTCTTGCAATTAAAAATGATTCTGTTCCCCCTGAAATCTATACCTTAATTGAAAAACTTCTGAGGAAATATTGAAAGATACCCTTGATTTTAATATTGTAAAAGACAAACATGTGAGAGATGTGTTAATCCATGAAAATGATAGATTAAATAATTTACACTTGCAATGTAAAGTGAGTTCTTCTGTACAAGATATAGCTTATTTAAAAATCAAAGAAACCTTGAATATTGTTCTTAGTCAACAAAAACAAATAAGAAGTGACCATAGAGCTATCTCAGATAGAAATATCAGTCTACATAAGACATTTAGTGAATTGAAACCCCTTATTGAGGAAAATTATTCATTCAAAAATGAAATAAAATCTCTGCAAAATGAGTTTAAGAAGCTAAAAAATGATTTCCATGCACTAAGTACCAAACACTCAGTTTCTGAGGACAGAAATGTTCTATCTCTTGCAAAAGTAAATGACCAGATGTCTGAAATTCCAAGGATAAGAAACTATGTGTCTGACCTACAGGAAAAGTTCTCAACCTTAAACACCAATAATGAATTAAATGAGATTTCTGTAAATAAGCTGCATAAAAATAAAGGGAAAAGACCTGAGCAAAGTTCATCCTTTCTTCCTCATATTTCAACCATTAAACAAACTGACAATGAGTCTGTAAAATCTTTTGCTACTAGCAAAAAATCTTGTGATGGTCATGCACCAGCTGTTTCTGTAAATAATGAAATTTCTGAACACCTGGCTAAACTTCAGGAATTATTAATAATGAATAATTCAAACCAAAAAGTGGACCATCCCAGTAGTCAGAAAAATTGGCCTAAGTTAGACCAATATCCTACCTTTGATGGTGATTCTTCCTCTGATTGGCAACACTTTATCCAGAGAATTGATAATTTAAAGAGATCTTACAAACTACCTGATGAGGAAATTGTTTCTAAGCTAATTTCTTTATTTTCCAATGTAGCCTTGATGTGGTATGAATCTGTCCTCTTAGATAACAATCATTATACATGGAATGATTGGAAATCCTTGATTGAGAATCAGTTTGGTGGTTCAAAATTCAGGTTAGCTCAGCAGAGACTGTATGAGAATACTAGATATGTATCCTCCTCTGTTGAAAAGCCCATTGTTTTTCTGATGAAAATAACTAAAATCCTTAGAGCAATTGATCCAAAGTTGGATTATGATATTTGGAGAGATAAAATCTTGTATAAATTACCAAATTCTATTAGGGATTTGATTGTTGCTAGAACTGAGCATGTAAGGGAAAATTCTTCTTTCATTAATATCTGTAATGAAGTACTACTCAACCATAGATATGAACCAAAGAATTACCTTAGTAAATCTTATAATGATCAGAATAAACCTTCTATAAAGCTCCCAGAAAAATCTGGTAAGCCCTCTGCCCCAGTTGCACCTAAAAAATATGCAACAAATACTTGTTATAAATGTAACAAACCGTGGCAGAAGGGTCATGTTTGTGACAAGAAAATTCATCTTGTTGAACAAAATGAAGACACTGATGAAGTTGAACTTGATGTCAATAATTCTTCCAGTGACTGTGAAAGTAATATCTCCTATGATAATGAATCTGTTAAAGATGTTTTAATGTTGGAACATGATGTCCATTATTTAAATGATATATCTGAAGATTGTGTATTGAATTTATCTTCAGTAGAAAATGCTGAGATAATTAAAGATATTACTAACAATTCTATTCCTATATCCCCTTTAAAGGCACCTGTTATCATTAATGGTAAAAATGTTGATGTAGTTCTTGATTCTGGTGCTGGAGGAAGTGTAGTATCTGAAAAAGCTTTGGCTTCAGTGGATAAGGAATATTTGAGTAAATTATTGCCTATAACTTCTGAAAAATGGAGAGGGTATGGTTCTACCTTATTTCCTATTGGCAAATACAAAACCTCTGTATTTTTCAAATATAATGGTGGTTTTGTCAGAGCTATTTGTGAGTTTGTTGTCATGAAAAATGATAATTTGAGCAATTGGTTTATTATGGGAAATGATATTTTAACCATGTTTGGTGTGAAACTGGACCCAGAAAATAATTGCTTTACCTTAGGAATGAATGGGAAAAGAAAATTCAAAATTTCTTCTCCTAGACCTTCTGGGCATTTGTTGAAATCTTGTAACTCACTGACCCAATGTAAAGGTAGAACAACAACTGAAATGGATGATTTATTACATGAAATAAATACTGCTTCTTTTGGTGATCAGTTGACTTGTGAACAAAAAGATTCTATTGTTGCCTCTATTACCTCTTTCCCTATGGCTTTTGCTCATGGGTCTCATGTCTTGGGAATTGTTCAAGAAGAAATGAAGATTACCTTATCCTGTAATTTGAGTGATATTCCTCCTTCCCTTAAGAAAAAACCATATCCTGCTTCTCCATCAAAAAGAAAAGATATTGAAGATAATATTGAAACATTATTGAAAATGAATATCATTGAGAAAGTGGATGTCACCCCCAAATATTGTGTCATCTCCCCAGTCTTAATTTCTTATGAAAAAGATAAAGCTAGATTATGTGGAGATTACAGAGCTTTAAATACTTATACTGTTGATGATATTTATCCTTTACCCAGAATTAATTCTATACATGCTACCTTGCAAGGTACAAAATTTATTAGTTGTCTGGATGGTAATAAAGGTTATCATCAAGTTCTAGTTGAGAAAAATTCTCAAAATTTTTTGCTTATTGCTACTCATATGGGAATATATAAGTATGTTAGGATGCCATTTGGCCCTAAAAATGCTCCTTCAGTTTTCCAGAAGGTCATGGATAACACTTTCCATCAAGAAATTATTGAAGGTTGGCTCATGGTTTATATTGATGATATTATTGTTTTTTCTAAAACTTTTGATGAACATATGATTCACTTGAATAGAGTTTTCCAAAAAATGGATGAAATCAATATGACCTTATCTTTAAAAAAGTGTAAATTTGGTTTTCAATCTTTGAAAGTCCTTGGCCATGTTGTGTCAGGCTTACAAATTTGTGTAGACCATAATAAAGTTGCTGCCATTCAAAATGTGAAAGCACCAACTTCTGTAAGAGAAATCCAAAGTTTTTTGGGTATGTGTGGCTATTATAGACAATATATTAAAAATTATCAGGTCATAGCCTTGCCTCTTACAAAACTAACCAGAAAAGATGTTGCTTTTCTCTGGAATAATGACTGTCAGAAAGCTTTTAATACATTGAAAAGTTGCTTAATGAAAGCCCCTATATTGGCTCTTCCAGATTTTAACAAGCAATTTGTACTTTATACAGATGCTAGCTTTATTGGTCTGGGAGCTGCCCTTCACCAAAAGCAAATTATTAATGATAAATCCTCAGAGGTTGTAATTTGTTATATTTCAAGAACCTTAAGAAATAGTGAATTGAAATATGGTGCCACTCAATTGGAGTGCTTAGCAGTTGTTTGGGCTCTTGAGAAACTTCATTACTACTTGGATGACCAAAAATTTGAGTTGGTACTGACTGTAGTGCTGTGAAATCTCTCTTAAACCTCAAAACACCTAACAGACATATGTTCAGGTTGCAACTTGCTGTTCAAGAATACAGAGGAAGGATGACTATTATCCATAGAGCTGGAAATGTTCATTCTAATGTTGATATGCTCTCCAGATTGCCTCTGCCAAATAATGACTCCAATCCTGCTTATGTACCTGAAGATGATACTGTTCATATACATGGTATATTTATAGTTGATATGGAAGAAGAGTTATTACAGTTAATACTGGATTCATATGATAAAGATTCTGACTTAAATAAATTAGTTACTATTTTGAATGATCCTAAGAATGCTTCAATTCAAGAATTAATAAAACTCTTCCTGCAAAGTACCAAAATGCTTTAAGTAAAGGAAAGTTTTCTATTGAAGATGGTTATATATATTATAGAAGGAAGCTTACCAATGTAATTGTTATTCCTCCTTCAATGAAAGAAACTATCCTCAAACTTTGTCATGATGACATATTAGCTGGTCATTTTGATCTTGAAAAAACATTGATTAGAAACAAAAACACTGCATGGTGGGCTAATATGTCTGAAGACACAAAATTATATGTTGAATCTTGTGATTCCTGCCAAAAATCTAAAAAGTTAACAGGTAAGAGGGCAGGCTTATTACAACATATTGAAGCACCTAGTGCTCCCTGGCAAATCATTAATATGGATTTTGTCACTGGTCTTCCTGTTGCAGGTAAAGACAGCTTTAACTCTTGTTGGGTAATAGTTGATAGATTCACAAAAATGTGCAAATTTATTCCAACCCACAAAGATGTATCCACCAAGGAATTAGCTTTCTTATGGTGGTCTTACATGTTTAATATTATTGGTTTTCCAAAAGCCATTATCTCTGATAGGGATCCAAAATTCACTTCTGAGTTTTGGACCTCTTTGATGGATATTTGTGGCTGTGAGTTAAAATTGTCTACAGCTCACCATCCTCAGACTGATGGTCTAGCTGAAAGAATGATTCAAACTCTGGAAGATATGATTAGAAGGTATGGTGCCTTTGGTTTAGAATATAAAGACAATGACAGATTTACTCATGATTGGGTCACTCTTTTGCCTGATCTTGAATTTGCATATAATAGCACTGTTCATTCTGTCACTGAGAAAAAGCCTTTTGAGCTCTGGTTAGGTTATGTCCCAAACACTCCTGCTCAAATTCTCAATAATAAATTACCTAAGTTGGAACTGCACCCTGGTGTAAAATCTTTTATGCAAATGCAACAGCTCTGCAGAAAACATGCTCAAAGTTGTATTGATAAAGCATTTGAATATGAAAAGAAAAGATGGGATAAATCCCATAAAGAATACACATTTAACAAGGGTGATTAAGTGTTGATCTCTACTGTCCATTTCAATTTACAAGGTAACCACAAATTAAAAGATCCTTTTGTAGGACCATTTGTTGTTAAAAGAATGGTTGGTGATAATGCAGTAGAAGTTGTATTGTATTCTCCATATGATAGGAAACATCCTGTCTTTCCCATTTCTTTGCTTAAACCTTATACTTCCAACAGTGACTTATTTCCAAAAAGAAGAGGAAGACCTAAGAAGAACCCTCAGGAAGTCACAGAAACAGCAAAAATTGATAAAATTCTCAATGATAGAATTATCACTTCTGAGAGAGGTACTTAATATTTATTGAGATATAAGAACAAATCATCTGAACATGATGCATGGATACCTGGTAAGGAAATTTCAAATCTGCCTGCTCTGTTGAAAAAATACAAAAAGAAAAAATCTTAGCATTTTTTTATTGTTTTTTTAGAGTGAGGGAGTGTCAGCCAGGCTATTCCAGGGGTCCAGTAAATGATATATAAATTATAAAACCTTAAAGAGTGGGTAAGACTTGTATTTAATGAATATAACTTAATATTTTATTGCATAATGAAATTATATAAGAATTTTATTATATACAAGTGTTACATTAAATTTATTGGTTATATATATTTTTATATACCATTAAATTGAGCATAATATATTATATTCTACAAATAATGGCGCATTTTTATGTATTTAATAAATTATAAATTTATATTTAATTAATTGAAAAACATATATTATAATTACAAGTGTAAAATTGATTTATAATATATTTAAATTAATTACTTAAATTTATATATTAACTAATACCTCTCATATGATACTAAACAGTAATTAATGACGCTTCTTTTGACCCTTAATTGTGTTAGAAAAAACAAATAAATTAATTTGGACTAAATTGAGATTAATTGCTTGTTTTGTTGCGTCAAATTATTTTTTGTTTCACTTAAAATGTCCTTTAATCAGAATGTACCATCTGTTTGGAATTATATTTCTCATAGTTCCTATGTTTCCAATCTTGTTTAGTTATTTACTATTGTCACTTACTGATTTGGGAATTAATGGCGGGGAAATTGGATTCTTAATTGGGGTTTTAATTATTTGTTTCATGTTTTTCTCTATATTGTTATGTTTCATTTACTCTTTTGATATATTTGTTTTATTCCATTCTAATCATTGTATTTACAAAGATAGTAGCGCTTCAGAGGACCCATTGCCTATAAAAGGGCCTTGGATAATCCCCTGTAGCCTCATCACTTATTATACACTCAACAAATTAAATAACCATTTTTATTACGTTTATATTTTTTTTATTAGTAATACAAATCTAATTTAAATTCTATACAACAAATCAAAGGTTGCTTTAAGTCTAATATTAATTAAAAGTGTTTGCCGCGCAGAACCCTTACATTGAATAATATTATTATTAATAAATACCAAGCTTTTGTCATCTCTCAAAGTTGCTCGCCGTTGTTTTCCCTCTTAAATAAAATTAAAATACTATTACAAATTATACCTCTTATTTTCCCTTGTCATCCTCCTTCTCTCCTCCTTTTTCTCCTATTTTTCTTACCTCTTCTAGATGACTGACCGACAAAGACCTTGGTCATAGAGGCTTTGGGAGACTTATAGAAGAGTAGCAGACAGATTTTGGTGGCCAGGCATGAAGTTGGCTGTGCAGGGTTGGGTTCAATCTTGTGAAGAATTTCAAAGAAGAAGCCACTTAAAACCTAAAGAGGTGGGCCATGCTACTGGTGAATCAACTGCTTTTGGAAGGGTCAGTCTGGATGCTGTCCATATTAAAGAGGGCAGGTATAAATACTTGATTGTTGCTAGGGATGATTTGTCTGGTTGGGTTGAGGCAGTGCCTCTGGTTAATTTGACTGCCAAAAATGTGGCAAAATTTTTGAAGAAAGAATGGGTATTTAGGTATGGGTTGATGAAGTTGGTGACTTTTGATTGTGAGTCAGAGTTGGGAGCTAAATTTAAAGAATTGGTGGCAAGTATTGGTTCTAAAGGAAGAGTGGCTAAACCTTATTATGCTGAAACCAAAGGAATGGTTGAAAGAGGCCATCAAGTTATCAAGAATGCTTTGGTGAAGATGTGCAGAGATAGTGCTGAAAAGTGGAGGCATTATTAACCCTTGGTGTTATTTGCTGATAGGGTCACTGTGAAGAGGACAACTGGCTATTCTCCTTATGAGTTAATGTTTGGTCAGAAAGCCGTTTTACCAGTGGACTTGGAAGCTGTCTCTTATCTTGGAATTGATTGGGATGACGTGCACTCAACAGAAGATTTGCTCTGTTCCAGGATGCAACAGTTGGAATGTAGAGAGGAATGTCAGGAGAAGGCATACTCTAGAATGATGAAGATTAGGAATCAATCAGTCAGGTACTGGGACAAGAAGTTGGCTCATAGACTCAGGAATCCCTTGAAACCTGGTTGACTGGTTTTGGTGTATAATAGAAGTTTGCAGAGTCAGTGGGGGAAAATGTTTGCTGACAGATGGAATGGACTTTACAGAGTCAGATTTCAGGCGTCTGGAGGTTCTTATGTTTTGGAAGAGTTGGATGGTGCAGTCTTGAAAAAGAGGGTGGCTGCAGACAAAGTGAAGAGGTTTTATCCCAGAGGCACTAGGCATGAAGAAGATTGACTCCACAATGAGGATAAACTATGGAACGTTCTTTTTTTTTGTTTTGGAATTTTTGTGGTGTTTCAGAGCAACTTTTGTGTTGGAAACTTTTTGTTAAAAGGTACCCATGGGTGGGGCTTCTGGATTTGATCTTGGCAAGCGTAAGGGTGACTGATGGGCTGGCTTCTCTATCAACAGTTACCCCAGATTGTCTGTTTCCAACCCTTTTTCTTAATTTGGTTGAACCCTAGTATTGGTTTCTTTTCACAGGTTTTAGTCCTCTACGACTTTAAACTGGAATTTCCTCTGGTTGTCAAGTGCTGGACTCTTCACTGTTTATTGGTTTTGGTTTTTTGTGTTGGACGTTGTGTTTTTGTTAGAAGGTACCCAGGGGGGGCTTCTAGATTTTATTTTGGAAAGTGTGGGGGTAACTGATGAGCTGGCCGCTCTGTAGAACAGTTACCCCAGAATGTCTGTCCCAAGTCTTTTGTTTTTCCTAGTTGAATTCTAGTTCTGTTGTTTATTATTCTGGTTTCAAGTCAACTATGACTTTAAACTGGTTTGGGACTGGATTATTTATCTTTGGTTCTTTCAGATTGGTGGTGGATCACTGCTGGTCTCCCATCATTTTTACTTATTGGAGGGAGCCCACCCAGTGATCATTTCTATGGATCAGACTTTCCCTTATTGGACCATCTATGGAGCTGGACATTTTTATGATTTTGCAGTTATGTTTTTGCTAGATAGCAGTTTTAGATTATTTTCTTTTTTCTCTTTTTTTCTTTTAATTTATTTATGGGGGTTGTTTAAAATTATAAAATCAAAAATATAGGGTGTTACCACATCAGGGTCACCTGGATGTGGGCAAGCATTGGTGGGGAAAGGCTCATTAATTGGCCAGGCAATGCTATTTTCTTTTTTTATTTATTATTTATTTCATGTGTTTCTGTGTTTCATTATTTTTATTATCTTCTGAATTTCTAAATTTTTTGAATTTTGCTTTCTGTTAACCATTTAAAAGAATTAATTGTGTATCCACATCAAGGTGCACTTGGATGTGGGTAAGGTATCAGGGGATCAGCTCATCAATTGGCTGGGGGATACCATTTCTATTATTTTTTATATTTTATTATATTTCATTTATGTTATTTCATTTCATTTTATTCATTAATTTTTTTATATTAGTAGACAGTAAAAAAAAAGATATATAAAAAAAAAAATTCTGAAATTATTTTATTAATTGTTTAATATTATTATTATGTTTCTAATCTTTTTGCAGGAGCTCATTATCTAGATGATGAAGCTTCTGGAGGCTGGTCTGGATTGTGATGACGTTTTTTTTTGTTGGGATTGTGGGTAGCACTGTGTTCTTTGAAGTGCATCCTGCTGGAGAGATGATAGGGATTGTAATGGTCAGGAATTGGATTAGAGGGAAGTTCAGAGGAGGAAGAAGAAGAGGCAGGAATGGAGTGCTGGAGGGTGTGTTTAATGATCCTAGACATTTTCCAGTGGTCGTCCAGTAGGGGCTTTCTCAGGGATTTTTCAAAGTCATTCAAAGGTCCATGGAGGGCAAAGGCTTTTAGCATGTTGGAACACATGGTGCTTAGGTGTTTCTTCATGTCTCCATAATCCAGGGTCAAAGAAGTTTCAAGAGGTTGGCCAACTCCAATAATAGATTCAGGAGGAGGGGTGCCAACTAGACAAGAAGAATTGGATCAGTAATTATTTTTGTTGAAGAAATGGGATAAATTAATTTGGTACTTACAGATTGGAAGCTCATCAAATCTGTAAGCAACTGGGATTTGGATCTCTGACGATTGTGTTATTGTCATAGTGGGTGGATCAACTAGGGAAAGATATGGATTCTCATAGTATTCCTCTGAAGGATCCTGAGAAGGTGAACTGGGATGCTGATGTTCCTGGTGCCTAGTTGGAGCAGTGAGATTGTTGTTGTTGTTATGGTTGTTAATTCTGTTGGATTCAGCTGGAGGAGGTGCTGGTGATGGAGTACCAGGGTTGTTAAAGGATGGAGCAGGAGAGGGTAATTTGGAAGCAGACTGCTCTCTTCTGGATGGAGAATTTGAAGAGATGGAACTGTCAGAAGAGTAGTTGGCTGACAGAGGAGAGGTGTAGTTTCTTTGTCTTAGTTGGGGACGAAGTTGTTGTTGTGGAGCAGTGTGTGGTGTTCTGGTTTCTTCTTGGGGTTCTCTGGCAGTTCTCTTAGAAATCTGGTAAATTTTAGTGCTTTTGGACTTTGGAAGGGTGGATTGCATTACTCTGGGAGCAGTAGGAGGTAGTTGGGTTGAGTTGTTGTTGCTGTCTGGATGGATTTGGCTGTTTTCTGGCCGTTTTTGGAGGTTTATGCCCTGATTTTCACTGTTTGGTGAGGCGGGCGGGCTGCCTGGACGCGGTCTAGAAGCCTGGGAGTTTATCTTGAAGCTTTTGGAGCTAATTTGGCGGAGATAAAAGCAGTTTCTTGTGAGGCTAAGGCTGGTCTTTTGGGAAGAGTGTGGGAAGCTGAGCTTCTGGATCTTCTGGAAGGAGCAGAAGATAGAGAGGAAGAGGAAGGACCAAGCTCTGGGGATCTGGTTGGAGATCTGGAGATGTATTTGTGAGAAGGAGAAGGCAGAGGAATAGGGTAGTCAGCGTCTCTGTCACATCTTTTCTTTTTGGAATAGCAAGAATCACAAGCCCTGTTGTAGAATTTGGATTCAGGATTTGGAAGAGTGAATGTGCAAGGTCTGCACATGTGGATGCACTGTTTGCAGGCATAGTCCTTGGGAGCAGTGAAGCAAGGGAGAGTAGAAGGGTTAACATCAGGAGATCCAGCCATGATCTGTGGTGAGAAAAGATGATGAAAAGGGATAGGAGGAGATATTTGTCAGTGATGGGTAGATAATGAAGTGAAGGTGGAAGTTCAGCAGGTTGGCTGTAGAGGTGTGCTGCATGAAATTGGCTGCATCTATTTTATGCAAAATTCTGTCAGTCCATCAAGACTCTAAACTGAAAAAGCTATGGTATCAAGACAGTCCATCAAGACTTTAAACTGAAATCTGGTTTCTGTTAGTCCTCCAAGACTTTAAACTGGCTGGTTTCAATATTTTATCAAGACTAGTCTGTCAAGACTTTAAACTGAACACTGTGTTAGTCCCCCAAGACTTTAAACTGAGGGTTATAAGTCCCCCAAGACTATAAACTGAGGAAAAAGTTTTGTTGTTGGAGTTGGTTTTGAAAGATTGGTGGAGGGTATTCACAGGGGGAGCCTCTGAATTTAGAAAATGCAAGTTTGGGGTTAATTGATGGGCTGGCTGCTCTATTCACAATTACCCCAGAATGTTAGTTTTTTCTCTGTGTCTTAATGTGGTTGATCTCAGGTTCTGGGTTTATGATTTAGGTTTTTGAGTCCCCCAAGACTTTAAAATGAGGGTTTTTGAGTCCCCCAAGACTATAAAGTGAGGATGGTCCCCCAAGACTTAAAACTGAGGGTTGTTTTGGGGTTACATCCTATAGAGGGTGTGGTCAAATTTTATTTTCTGAATCAAACTCAAGTACTACTGGGATTACAGAGCGAATCAAGAGATGAAATGAAGTGTTCAGAATTAGCCTTGAACTGATGAATGAGGTGTCTTCTGTTCTCAATGTCCTGTGGATCTATAGCAGGAGTGGATTGGAATTAGTGAAGCAGAAGTTGTCTCTGTTGAGATGTGTGTTGTTGGAACTTGGTCTTGATATTGGGCAAGTGCGTTGGTGTTGGTGGTGCAATGGATCCTACATTGTTATCATCACTATCAGAAGAGGGAGGAACTGAGAAGTTATCAGTTTTAAAGTTGAAGGAAGAAATGAATGTTCTTTACCATCAGATGGACCAGGGATGGGGGAAGTAGTTGTTTTATGGGTTGTGGCACTCCTCTGGGAAGGGTGGAGCTTTTTAATTAATCTGGGTATCAGGATGGATGGCCTAGATCTTTTGGTGCTTGCAGAAGACGGACCAGGTTGAGGTGGAGGTGAATCTGTTGTGGAAGAAAGTGGACCAGGTCTGTGGCAGGTCTTCTTTCTGGATTGGCAGACATCGCAGGACGTTCTGTATGGATGGACAAGTGGTGTCATGGCGCAGATTAAATTATTGTCAATGCAGTATTGGCAGGGGCACATTTCAGAGGCAGATTTGGGAAGAAGGTTAAACATGGTGGTTGGATGAAGAAAGAATGCGGACATTCTCAATTGGAGGGAGGATGTGGTCTTCCAACATTTGCAGGGGCCTTTGTTGTGTGATTTGGCGCGGTTTGAGCATGTCTTAATTGACATCTGTAAAAGAATTGGGTATTTTTCTGGTTTTATTCCGTGGATATTGGGTCTGCGGGTATGTGGGTACTATCATTGGATAGCCCTGGTTTTTTCTATATTTTATGTTTTGAAGAAATTTTTCATATTCTGAGTTTTAAGGGGTCATTTCCTCATTTTTCATATATAAAAGATTGCTGTTTAATTTTGTTTTTCATGTTTCACGGGCTAACCTTAAGTCTTAGGTTTAAGTGCTTAGTACCATTGGATAGAGCTAATTTTTCTCTATATTTCATGTCTCAATGTTGTTATAGTGAAATTCCATGTTTTAAAGGTTTTAGTAGTTGTAGCTAATTTTTCCAAGTAGATTAGTGGTTTTAATTGGTTTTCTGGCTTCAAGGAGGCCGGGCCGCTTCAGGCGGCATCTCCGACGTCGGGCAGCCTGCCCGCCTCTGTTTTAGGAGGTTGGGGAGCGCTTCAGGAGGGTTTTTTATGCAATTTGGCGGGTACAGGCACCAGATTGGTGGGTGCACATGGGCTCTTAGTTAGTGGTCTGTGTGTACATAGTGAATAAGACAGTTTGGGGCAACCTTAATCATCATACAACCATCCGGAGGTGATATCATTGTTCCTCACTCAGTTTTCACTGTTTTCTGGCCACAATTGGCTGTGTTTGTTGCAAGTGAGTTCTTCATTTAACTTAACTTTGGCAACTGTTTTCTCTGTTATAGTCTTGCAAGCTATAGCAAGTATTATTGCTGTCTCTGGTGTGGATTTGCAGCCTACATCAAGTATCTTTGCTGTCTCTGGTGTGGACATTGTTCTACATTTCAGTTCTTTGGTCTGGTAGTCTATCTGGGGACTACTTTCTTGGCTCATCAAGCAGTCAAGTGTGTTAAATAGGAGCTTTAGCAAAACAGGAACCAACTTACTTTAGCAAGTAAATCTCACTCTATTTTTCTAAAGGGACAGGGGATTTTCTCTCTGGTTTTTCTCCAACTCCCTTGGTCAAGGCCTATAGCTAGTACTATAGGATTGTCTACAATGTCTATAAAACCTTTTTATGAAGCTGATTATTATGTATAATCTAGTGAAAAACCTCAAACAATAGAAGTATGAAGAAAAATGGATGTAAAAATTGAAAAATTATATTACAATAAAAAATTATCATTGCTACATGTAAAATAAAATAAATTAAATTAAAATATAAAAAACAAAATATAGCTTTGTAACTTGCTTAATTATTGCAAATGGAAACTAAAAATATACAATATTTTTAGTTTCTGTCCTAAAAGATCATATGCATCAATATAAATAGATCTGTACTATTAATATTGTTTTTAAAAATATTAAAAATTTGCTTATTTTTGAAATAAGTTTTTTCTTATTAATAACTCAAGTAAAACCATGTATTATTCTATTCTTATTTAAGTAAAAAGAAAAAATAATTAATGGACAATTAAATATTAATTTTTTCTTTGAGTCATTCATTATTCACTTTCATATCTAACTTGAATTAATTTAGTGGCATTATTCAATCTTAAATTTACTGAAATTTGTACACTACTTTGAATTATGATTTCTTTTTGATAAATTGAATATTTTTCATCACATAATTATATTTTAGTAAAGCATATAACTTCAAAAGTAGAAGTAAAATAATCAATAAAAGGAAATGAGATATCTTGATAATGAAGAATCTATCAATCAATTTAGATCTCCAATAAAAATTAATTCTAATTTTAAAATTTACCTTGTAGAAGAGGAATATTTAATTAATATGAATTTAAATTTCCTTGTATATCTTGACTTAGACTTCATCATCTATCTTTAATTAAGGTGCAGAATTCCAAATGCTGAATTATATGATGATATTTCTATATATCTAATTGAATTTTTTTTTTAAATTCATAAAACCAAGTATGTAAAATAGAAACTACTACATCATTTTTAAGTAAATTTTATTATATTATAATAAAATATTAATAATTATAAAAGGGCTTTTACTTTTTTCAGAGAGTGGACCTCAATATATTTTAAGATAAATATAACACAATCAAATTGAAATTTATTTTAAAGTGTGTGAATATTTATCCATTGAATTAATTTTAAGAGTTGTGGAAGATTTTTTCTTTTTTCTTGGAGTTGAATGAATCTTAAAAACTGAGAAAAATATTTTAGATACATTTTTATTGAACTTGATCTATTAAGTTAGATGTAAGTAGAATTTGATTCATATGAAATTTTAGAAGAAAAATAAAATTTCAATAACTTATTATTGACATTTAAGGATGAACAAGAAGGATGGCAATCTAAAAAGGGTTTGTTTTAATATTTATAGAAATAATATTTTTAAGTTCTTAATAAGGAGTACCCTAGTTGCTTTCTTTTATTTTTTTGCTTTCATAGAAAGAATTAAATATCTTTTTTTCCAAATTATTGAACAAAATTTGATATCTATACATGAATCTGTAAGTGTAAAAAATAATCAATATAAAATATGAATCAAAATACAGCAAGCTAAATTATAGATCATCAAAATGTAGAGTAAATATTGTTTTTCAAAATAATTGACACTGATAAAAAGATATTTTTTAAATTTAACTAGTTTTTCAAAGACACTTTAATATGATTTTATACCAATATGATGGCTTCTCATTATTTAAATGTCTAGATATTATTTTATCATGGTATATATATATGTTACTATTATTAAATGAATTGAAAATTATTTCCAGGAGTTTTTCATAGAGAATACTTAGTATAATTAAGATAATTATGCACCTAGAAATTATAGAAATTAGATTAAGAAAAGTCTACTTAAGAAAAAGCTTTGATGAATTGTGAGCAAAAATTCATTACACTTAATATTTTTAACTTTTTAACATGCTGAAAAGAGTTGGTAGAAAACTGTTTCAATTTTTTGTAATAATTATCTTAAAATTTGCGACAAATGCTAAGATGTATTTCCATCTTGAAGAAATATATAGTGTTATGAGAAAAATGACTTAAAATGTATTCTTAATTTTTTTTCAAAATTTTGATCCAACATGATTTTGAGTTGTGATTATTGCAATAATATTTAATGAATAGCAAAAAGATGTAAGAAATTTATACAATAATATTTATTGATAGTTTAAGCATCTTTATTCAGATTCGGTAATAAATCTCACATAAATAAATAATTTGAGTTACACAGAAAAATGTAGCAATAGGATAAAGTATATATTTACATGAAGTACGATTATGTATTAATTACGTCAAAAATAGAGAAATATGAAGAATTTGGCTTAATAAGATTCCAATAATCAAGAAAATCAGCTTCCATTGCTTTAGCAATATGGCTCATGGTGGGAGTATTAAAATTAAGTGGCATAGGCCCAGAATTACCTATTAAGGGTTTGATAATATTAAAGATATGAAAATTAAGGTTTTTCATTATTTTTTCACTGCCTGGATTATTATTATCACAGTATTTTCTAAGGAGGCCGAGTTGTGTTATGAATTCTAAACAGTCTGAAGCTGACACAAGCCGGTGGTCCTGTGAGGAAAGAAATATTCCACGAACACCATCAACCAAGTAAAAAGTAAATGATTGATATTTATGGTGTGCATATTCTTGATTCATCTTCTGAATAGAATCATTATGAGACTCACCAAATTGCTGCATATCTTTTTTTTTATTCCTTGAATGTTGTCGTTTCTTGCTTTCAGCTTGAGTTATATTTGCAGAAGCCTCTCTAGATTTTTAAATAATTATTGAAATCATGACGTCAATTATTATGTTTCTAAATTGGCAAAGGGGAGTGATTGAAAAATTTTCAGCAATTAACTGTGATGTTGAGCTGTTTAACGTATTGGGAACTTTGCTTTTCAGATGTGTAAGGTGGGCTAGAATATGTAGGGCACATTCAATAGGACAATCTGGATTGAAGTCAGACTCTTCAGAAGGAAGGGTAAACTCTTGAGAAGCAAGATAAAGAGATGAGGCAACAAGGGATGCCCAAAAAGAACTCTGGTGAGCACTTGGGCTAACTAGTCTTGATAGTATGCGTATCATCGATAATTCAGGGTGATCAGTCTTCTTAAACGGAGAAAGATTAATTGAGTTTGGTTCTTCAGAGTTACAAAATTTTTCCAAATTTTCAAAGTTCAAATTATTGACCACCCAGATCTGCAAAGTGCCAACATTAAGAAAATCCAAAGCTAAAAAAATAACAAAACAATTAGTTATCATAAAATAAATTAACCAACTTCAAGTAAGTGATACATACAGAGTTCATTAATTTTTGTAAGAATTTTGTCATGAGCAGATTTCATCCATAGAAAATTGAATTTGTGGGAAATTTTGTGTAGCTTTTCAAGAGAAGCAGACAAAAGGATTTCAAATAACTGATCTATTTCTGGTCATGCCCTAAGTACCTTTTGACCATTGATTCTACCATAAAAAATTGATTAATTTCAGCTATTTGCTTCTGTAATTTTGATTTTCCAATCATTTTTGGAGTATAAGGAAAGGAGTTATTAGCAATTTTTATCAATGATGATAGAGACCATAGAATTTTGGGAACTTCAATTTTAGATTCTAAAGATACAGCAACTATAAGCTGTTTCTTTGAACTTGAAGTATTTTTGTGTGGCTGGCTAGGTGGATCGATTTCTTCATTGGGTGTTTTCTCAACCTCATCAGCAGAAGTAGCTTCATCATCTTTTTGAGTTAGAGAAGCTTCATATTTTGAAACTTCATCATCATCATCTTCTTCAACTTCTTCTTCATTAGAGAAAGATTTGCTATTAGTTGACGCTTTGGAGTGATTGTCGTTTTTAGAGCTGGATTAAAAGATAAGAAAAAGACAAGAAATAATAAATAAGAAAGTAAACAATTTGGAGATAGCTTTAAACACTAATATAAAATTGATTGCTATATTACTCATGAAAGAAATGACATACCCTTTTGACACATTTTGGCTAGTTTGTTTAGATTTTTGAGATGCTGAGTAAGAGGAATCCTTGGCAGGAGGAGTTTAAGTAGCACTGACAAAACTAGAGCCCCTAGAAAGTCTCATTCTTTTTGAATGTCGAAGAATAGTCTTATCTCCCCCTCGAGATGTTGATGCATAGCCTTCAGCATCAGGTATTTCATCATCATCATCTTTGATGATAATGACATCATCAGGAGGAATGATACCTTTTTCATAAGCTGAACTTCAATAAGTTTTAAAAAAAAGGGGTTGATAATCTATCCTTCTGAGTTTGAAGAATTTAATATAAAATAATTACTTACATTTTTCTAGGTCATCAATGTATTCAAGCACATTATTGTAGGCATTCAAAATATAAGATGGCAAAGGCTTCTCGCTAAGAGTTGACAGTAGTTCTTCAGTTTTGCCTTTGGCAAATTCAAGTATCTTGCCATATTGAGATCGGGTAATTTCAGTCCTTTTGTTGGCAAGAGAAGGGGGGTTTGGAGACATGCCTAGAGGTGGTTGTTTCTTGAGTGTGAAGGATTCGAATCGAGGATGCTAATGAGATTTTGTCAAATAACTATTTGGTGCTAATATATCAAATATATTAATGGAAAATAAAAGTTAGTCTAAGAAGATATAAGAGATAAAGCAATAGATCTTACATAAAGGAGGTGTCTGTTTATCACGAGGCATTTTAATTACTTATTACTTGAAAAAATATGAAAAATTCTTATATCACGGTAATAAAGAGATAAAAAATATATATTACTATTTGTATTTTCAAGCTGTACTAACACAGATAATAGTAGTAAAATTGAGAGAAATAAATGAATTGAGAAATGTGGTACAAAACAAGAGGGTTTATATATTACCAGAAGCAGGTTTTTGATAGGGGTTCTTTTACAATGGCATCAAGCTAGCAAGAATATTGGAAAATAGTCTGATGATAATAATGGGGTTAATAGTAAAAGGGAAGTAACTAGACATAAACATTGGGGGCTTAAAAGTATGACAAATAAAGAAAATTATCAATTTACAATTTGATAATTGCAAAGGGTAAATAGTTGAGAATGTAAGTTTAACTAATTTAAATATTTAAATAAATTTGTAAATATCGACATCATGCAATATGACAAAGGGATCTATTATTGGAAATTTCAGCATCTTTATGTGTTATAAAAAATAGGGGACAAAAACAAAGTAAAAAGATAATTTAAAAAAAAGGGATAAAAAAAGTTAACACTAAATAGTATTATATAAAATTATTAAAAAAAATTAATTTATTCTATGATAGGAGCTTTTTTGGTCTGCGCTGACACCCCCTGGCACAAACCTAGTCTAAACTTAGGTAAAGTTAAATTGATATAATAAATAGGAAATAGAAACACTTAAGAATCTTAGCATATGAATAAAGTATAAAATTATTTGAAATTATTGCCATATAAAATCCAATAGCCAAGTACCAAAGTCACAATTTTTTAAAAGTATTTTATAGATTTGTACAAGGTTACGTACTATAAAAATCATTCAATAGTAAATGATGAACATTTTCCACTGAGATAACTAAGTTGAAAAAGAAAATAGATAATGGATATATGTTTCTTAATTGAGCTATTATTGAATAGGAAGAGTCAAAAAAATATAGCAGGATTAATAAGGGTATTTTTTAGATTGATGTAAAGCTTGGTTGATAAAATAGTATAAACCTTTAAATCAGGACTAAAAAAATAATCAAATCAAAGAGGAATATTAGGAATAGGTGTTATAAAAATTATAACCAATATCTTAGAAATATTGAGGGAAATAAACTACTAGTAATCGCAAAAAATATTGTACTCTTTTACCTTAAAATGGAAATATCAACTACTCATAATATACTCAAAACAACTACCAATAGCTAAAGGTTTCCCTCTTTACCAAAAGACAATGGTAAGGAATATGTAGACAATTGAATCCATCAAAATGTTTTGAGTAAAGTATCCAGCACAAGCTTGGCCGAACTGCCGAACTTGTGCTGGACACTTTTATGAGGAAAACCTCACTTCTCTTAAAAAAACATGCACCTTACCAACTTCAAATTAGAAAAGTGTCCAGCATAAGTTTGGCCAAACTTGTGCTGGACACTTTGATCATGGACAGTAACTTATTACTTCAAGGAAATTAAAAAAATTAGGCTATAACATGAAGATATTCGATGGCATCAATTAACTTCCTTTTATAGCCTATTGATTTTTGGTTTTCCTTGAAGATTTCAGTCACTGGTCTTGGCCAAAGTGTCCAGCACAAGTTTGGCCAAACTTATGCTGGACACTTTTCCAATTTGAAGTTGGTAAGGTGCATTTTTTTTTAAGAGAAGTGAAGTTTTCCTTATAAAAGTGTCCAGCATAAGTTCAGCCAAACTTGTGCTGGACACTTTGGTCATGGACAGTAACTTATTACTTCAAGGAAATTAAATAAAATTAGACTATATCATGAAGATATTTTATGGCATCAATATTTTTTTTTTGGTAAAAGTGTCCAGCACATGTTCGGCCAAACTTGTGCTGGACACTTTTATGAGGAACATCTCACTTCTCTTAAAAAAACATACACCTTACCAACTTCAAATTATAAAAGTGTCCAGCATAAGTTCAGCTGAACTTGTGCTGGACACTTTTACCAAAAAAAAAAAATTGATGCCATCAAATATCTTCATGCTATAGCCTAATTTTATTTAATTTCCTTGAAGTAATAAGTTACTGTCCATGACCAAAGTGTCCAGCACAAGTTTGGCTGAACTTATGCTGGACACTTTTATAAGGAAAACCTCACTTCTCTTAAAAAAACATGCACCTTACCAACTTCAAATTGGAAAAGTGTCCAGCATAAGTTTGGCCGAACTTGTGCTGGACACTTTGGTCATGGACAGTAACTTATTACTTCAAGGAAATTAAATAAAATTAGGCTAGAAAATGAAGATATTTGATTCCATCAATTTTTTTTTTGGTAAAAGTGTCCAGCATAAGTTTGGCCGAACTTGTGCTGGACATATTTACCAAAAAACAATTTGATGCCATCAATTATCTTAATTATATGGGCCATTTTTTTTTGGTTTTCCTTGCAATTTTTAGTCACTGGTCTTGGTCAAAGTGTTCAGCACAAGTTTGGCCAAACTTGTACTGGACACATAGCACAATACTTAAATTCTACAGAATTTTGTTTATCAATTACTTGTTATTAAAGCCTCTTTTATTTTTTTAAGGCATGAAAACCAAATATAAATTAATGATTCTTTGGTTTTAAATGATTAATAATTTTCGATTATTGTTGCGAAAAGTGAAGTTTAAAAAAATAATTCTTAAGATCCTTGTGAAAATGAATTCCCATCGGTTGAATGCTTTAATTTTTTGTATATATTTTTTTATTAACTATGGTAATTGATTATTGAGTGCTTTTAATGATGTTTCTTTTTTGGTGAGGGATGGTGTTCACTTTCATAAATTTTTTCACATGTGCATTTTTATACTAATCATTGGTCGCATTCAGCCAATAAAAAGCAATTATAATTATTGAAAAACAGGTATTTTAAATTGAAATTTAGAGTCTAATTCTATTCTTGTTTTAGTCTTTAATTTGATCTTGTTGTAAGTATCTGAGAAGAGATTCAATTTAATTTATTTCAAGTTCATATATTGTGCATAAAAAATTTCACATTTATTTAATCAAAACATTTATCATGTCTTAAAGTTTTACAAAAATATATATCTGTTTTTCTATCCTCAATAATTTTAAAATCGTTAATTCTTTTGCTCTCTTTTATCTTATACATCAATTGAAATTTTTTATAAGAAAGAATAATAATGTTATATTTAAAAAATGATTACTATCACTCTATATACATGGTTACCAGTGGGGTAAAAAATTTAAGGTGATGCTTCTTGATCTAGTGCTTCATTAACTTTGGTGAAATCTATATCTTCTCGAACCTCAAGTAACTCCCTCTCATTAAATAAAAAATTTGCTAAATATCCAGGTGAATAGCAGTTTTTTGGCAGAAATTTGGGCACATTCAAGATACCATCTGTTGAAGCTGTCTTTTTAGTTGAGTGATCATAAAGTTTCTTCATTGAAGCCTGTTCAACATTTGAATGGGCCGTCTTTTTAGTTAAGTTGTCCATTTTATCTAAAATTTCATCCAGTTTTGGGTTTCTCCATCCAGGAACTACTCGTTTAGGACAATTCTCTTCTGGATTGGGTGGGGCTTCTTCTAAATCAGACATGAGACTTGTATCATGAAAAAGTGCTACAAAGCCTGGCTGATCAAAGCACTTTTTTCTTGCTATGTCGTAGCAGTCTTTTGAAATCTAAAATCAAATCAAATTAGTAATAGACTTTCTTTAGTTATTATGCTTTGAATAAATACCTTTGTTTGATAAAACTTTATCTGTGCTCTTGATCTCTTTTACTTTCTACTTGCCTCAATCACCTCACAGTTTTTACCAGCCACCTTTCAAATCTCCTTTCCCTTGTTGACCACCCATTGCTCAACAATGATTGGTGTAAACCTGAGTTTTGCTGAATTAATATTTTTTAATGTTGAGAGCCATTAAGTACAATGGTCTGATACTACACTCCCCATTACTTGATTCCATAGTGACTCAGAAAAATTTTGACAGTTCCAATCAAAAGCAAGTCGACAAAATCCTTTCTCTTGAAGCTCTCGTTCCAAATTTTGTTTTACAGAGATTGGTACAGCAGCTCCTCCCTTTAGTCCTTGGGGCTCAGGTGTTGAAATAAAAGTTGGTAGATGAATTTTGGAACGTAAGAATATAGCAGTATTTGTTAAAATAAATTGATGATCAGCAGCTGAAGTTGCCTGTGGTGCGTTTGGAACCTGTTTTAATGCTGTTTCAATTGTCAATAGCTTGTACTCATGCCAATTTTTCCAATCTGTGAGTTCTTCATTTGTTGGGCCTTTAGGAAACTCAGATACATTAATGGGTCCACCAAGACAGAACTTCAAAAAGTGATAGATATTTCAGTTAATAGAATCTGAGCTCCTTGGTACATCACACCTTGTAACTATGCTTCTAACCATTTGCAATTTTCAGTCATTTTGAAGTGACTCAGCATCAAGTATTCTGCGCTGATCAGTAGCTCGAATTATAAGAGAGGGATTAACTGCAAATTTTTGAAAATAAAAATTGGTAAACCTATTTTAAAACATAAAAGCATGTTGAAAAATTTTACTCACCAGGTCCACTGGTACTGGCTGCTGGGTTAGTAGAAGTGGATCCCACACTGCTTCCAAGAAACTGATTCAACAACATACTAGCCCAATCATTACCTACACTTTCTGATTTCTGCTGAAAATTACCAGGTGCGGATTGACCATTTGTATTTGTGATATTAGAAGAGCAATCAGTTGATCAAATTTGGGGATCTGATGAAGACTGAGGAGGAGGTTAGGGTTTACCTGGATTTCACTAGGTCTTTCAGGGGGAGAAGGACCCGATGGAGGCATTCTAGGATTTTCAGGGGGAGGATTATTTTGCACTCCAACATTACTTTCTAATGGAAGATCAACCTGCATGGCATCACCAGTATTAGACATTCTGTGCTTTATAAAAAAGAAAAAATAAAAAAATTATTAACTTTCAGAATATAGACAAGATAATATTAAAGAGAAATTAGTTATACATTTTAATTGTGAGTTTAATGAATAAAATATTCAAGCAAAAAATTAGTGGAAAACTCAGTTTTATTGGCTTGACAAATATGGTCCTTAGATTTTTCATCCCTGGTTCTGAACTATTTATAATATTTTTCAAGTATAGGTAGACTTTGTATAGTACATTGAATTCCTTTTAGTTAAAATTACATTGACAATAAAATGTCACTCTTTAATAGCAGGGTTTATAAACCATAATGAATGCCCTTGTTATTGTTTTCTTAAACATTTAGGCAAAATATCAAAAAGTTTTATTTATTAATCTTGCATCTAGCTGTTCCAAATATCTATTACAAACTTTCCAAATCCTACAAATTCTTACCAATCCTAAATAATTTCAACCATATTAACAAAAATAAAATGTCCATTTTGTTTAATTTTTTACTTACTAGTGTCTGAAGTCCAACAGCAGTGATAACATTGTACTTTATTCCAAAAATTCCCCTTTGGTGCTGTAAAGTGGCGGCATGTCCAATAATTGAATCTTGATTTATCACAATTTGTGTTGCTTTTTCTACTCTTACTAAACAGCAATGCACTTGTGGAAATGCCTCATAGGGATCCTTTTTTGTATCTTCTGGTATAAGCTCTTTAAATGGACTAACAATTAGATAGACTTTTTCATTATTGTCCTTTGAACTAAAAAGCTGATCAATATGCCCAAACTGACTATCTTTTCCAAAGTAGAATTCAATGGTAGAATTCCCAGGATTCTGGTCATGACTCGTAAATTGCTTTCCATGGACCAATATGCTTGCTATATTTTCAACTACCCAGTCTCCTACCTTCTCTGATGGTAACAAAGCCCTTTTAGACGTCCCTTTTCTTAAGCATTCCCTTAACCATTTTGTAAATAATGCCTCAGTTAAATGGAAATGTCTTTTTTTTGTATCATGTTCAATTTTTTTAATATTAGATCCATACTGAGAATCATCTTCAGCTTCACCTAGTTCCAATACCCTAGACTTCCAATGCCAGTGCTTGAGCATGGTCCGTGGTATTTCTTCTATGTTCAATAAAAATAAGTTAGCTAATTTGCATTTTTAAGCACCCAATTACCAAACTAAAAACCTGGATGATGATTGTTTGGAATTTCCGATAATAGGGGGTGTCAGTTCTGGCAAATCCGCACTTAAATTAAGTGCGGATTTCAAACCAAATCAGCACTTAAATTTTGCAAAAAAGTCACTTATTTCAAAAAAGGGTGTCAGTTATGACCTCAAATCAGCACTTTTTTCCCGTTTTTTTTCACAACCACATTTTGGCCACAAAACATCCCTTCCTTTCTTACCCCATCCCTGTCACATGTGACACACTGACCTTCCTCGCTACCTACCCATCAATCCTCGGCACACACCCCTTCCTGACATTTTCAATATTTTGACCAGGCATGTTTACATTCTTTTTTAACACCTTTACTTGAAGAAGATCAATCCCCTCCACCTTCTAACCATAGTTCAGCTGAAGATGATCCCAACTATCAAGCAGAACAATTATATCGCAGAAGATCTGAATCCTCAGAGGCCCAAAATTTAAATGTATGTTTACTTTTTGTTTTTTCTTCAATTCTTCTCTGAATTTCTCTTTCTTTCTAGTCTCCTCCTACTCAAACTCAATCTCCATTAAATAATCTCAATTCTGGAAATGTGAATACCTCTTTAGAAGCTGCTTTAGAAGAACTTCCTGAAGCCTCTTGTTCAAACTCCAAACTAAAGCGTCGAGCCTCAACTTCAATGAACTTGAACCATCTATTAAAACGTGGTAATACTTCAACAAGCTCATTTGGCTCCCTTGAGGATTATTTTGAAAAAAAAGATATAAGTAAGTTTTGTTTACTATATATCTTAATCATTAACTCATTTATTTATTTATTTCAATTTAATTTTCTCAGCGAAATCAACTATTGCAAATAATGCCCTTGACTTTGAGAAGATGAAGTTTGATCATATGCTAAGGAAAGATCAGCAAGCCTTAGATTTGGAAGAAAAAAAATTTGAGGTAGAGCAGATGGAAAGAGTAAATGACCGTCAATTTCAAAGAGAAATGGCTACTTGTGAATTGGAAAAACAAGAGAGTTTTAAAAAAAAAGATTTCATTATGGAATGTGTTAAAAATGGCCAATCTTATGAGGACATTAAAAAATTACTTGACCTTTTCAATTGATAAATTGTTTTTCTAGTTAATTTAATTTTGGTAATATTTTCTTATATGCTGACTTATAAAAGGAAAAGAATATAGTACGTTATTTTTGACAAAAATTTGAATGTATAATAAAAATTTTCTATCTTTACTTTCTAGTCAATAAGTTTGCTTATCTAAATTTTTCTAAGTCATCAATTTCACATGTCAGATTTAAAAAATTGGCAATGCCCTCCCATGCATTTTATTGAAACAAGGGGTGGGTACCACCAAATTTTTCTAAGTCATCAATTTCACATGTCAGATTTAAAAAATTGGCAATACCCTCCCCTGCATTTTATTGAAGTAAAGGGTGAAAGTCATCAAAATACAATATAATTACATAAATTAATTAATATATAAATAAGATATGTCAAGTATACTACTTTTAAAGTAATGACAATTCCTTAAGCCAAAATGCAGATCAAGTCTAGAAACTAGGTTCAATGCAAAGTATTTTTTGAAGCAACTTATTTAAATAATACTTTATTAAATTAAGTTGATCAATAAAGATTGATTGAAAATATTGCAATTCTTAAATACAATAATTTTATTAAAAAATTTCAGATTACATATAAAAAAAAACAGTGACTTTTTCTATTACTTACAACTGTTTTTACAGAATTGAAAACTATGTTTCAGCTAATATTTTATGGAAGTGAACTCTGTTCTTTGCCCGAAGAACAGAGTTCATCCTCCTATTTTCACACTCTGTTTAAAAAGAATAAAATGACTTACCTGGAGAGATGAGTTTAGAAAAAAGAAATATAAGTGAATGGAAGTGAACTCTGTTCTTCGCCCGAAGAACAGAGTTCATCCTCCTATTTTCACACTCTGTTTAAAAAGAATAAAATGACTTACCTGGAGAGATGAGTTTAGAAAAAAGAAATATAAGTGAATGGAAGTGAACTCTGTTCTTCGCCCGAAGAACAGAGTTCATCCTCCTATTTTCACACTCTGTTTAAAAAGAATAAAATGACTTACCTGGAGAGATGAGTTGAGAAAAAAGAAATATAAGTGAATGGAAGTGAACTCTGTTCTTTGCCCGAAGAACAGAGTTCATCCTCCTATTTTCACACTCTGTTTAAAAAGAATAAAATGACTTACCTGGAGAGATGAGTTGAGAAAAAAGAAATATAAGTGAATGGAAGTGAACTCTGTTCTTTGCCCGAAGAACAGAGGGGGTTAGAGGCGGGTTTGGTGGGGATTTGGAGGGAGGATTTGGGGGATTTGGTGGGGGGTGGAGTGGAATGAGGGGAAGATATGAGGAGACCAAGAAGGGGGAGAAAGGGAGAGATGAGACCAAAGAGGGAGAAAAGGGAGGTTAGAGTGAGCCAAGGAGGGGTGAATGAGGCAGCCAAAGGGGGGAAAAGGGGGATGATTCCAAGGAGTTGATGGCAGTGATACATCGTTTGGTATAAGTGTTAACTGAACCATACCCTAAATCAAAGACATTTTCTAAACGTTTCAAAGCGGCTCCATTACCATTTGAACCCAAACGGCATAGTGTGATGGCCAATTGAATTGAAGGATGTCGTTGTTCTTTTTGAGAATTATTGTGAAATATGGGATGATCCTGAATAAGCTCAAGCAATTTAAGGAAAAATTCCTGAGAAGTCCTGAACAGCCATCTAAAACTGGGTGTAGATAGTTTAAGAAGTGTTTGGATGGTGTACTTGGGGGTATGAAGTACTTGAGGCTTTCTGGGAAGAAGGTAACGTTTCCTGGCCATTTTTGATAAAACGACAAAATCTTCTTCTAGATCAGAATCGGAATCAGAGTCCAAGAGCAGTTCAAGCGCCATGAAAGTCATTGCTTTATGTAATTTATCACGATTTGAAAGTGAGGAAGGCATGACTCTTATATGATATGATATGAAGATGTAAGTGATGTACGATGTTTTGAGTTATGAAGTGTTATTCTGCGGAGTGCTGCGTATGAATGGGATGATGCTGACAAATCAGTGAAATGGGACTTGATGGTGAAATCAGCACTTTTGGTTGAGAAAGTGCGGATTTGAGTGAAATAAGTGACTTATTTCATTTTGAAATCCACCAGTATTGGGGCTAGTGTGTTTTGGAAATCCGCACTTATTTAAGTGCGGATTTGGTCAAATTTAAGTGCGGATTTGTAAGTGCGGATTTGCCAGAACTGACACCCCCTAATATACCATTAACTCTTTCAGCAGCCCAAGTTGCCATACCTACAGGTGGACCAAAACATTTAATCATTTCTGGAAAATGTTGAGTGAAATGAAGATTTGGCTTAAAGCTGATATTTTTCCAACCTTCTTCCAAGCAGTTACAATACTCCAATAACAGTTGTTTTAATTCATCAACTTCATTGGCAGACACATTTTTTAAAGTCAAAAAGTTGGTAATTGAACTTAAAGTGGTGAGTGATTTGTGAAGATAATATTATCTAGGTTTGTGGTCTGAAATCACAGATGTCTTGGCTTGATTTAATTTTTCTACCCAAAGGGGGATAAGTGACAAATGAAAGTAAACAATATAAAGTACATGCCACTCCGCAGCTTTGAGGGAACCTGACTTTTTAGATCCTACTTGTTTTGGAACTCGTGAAATCCAGGAAGGTTTTTTTGTTTGCTCTATCACATTCCACACTGCCTCTAGCTCAGTGGCTGACAATCGTAAATTTCTAGTTCTTTTGCTTTCTTTCTATTTGCCCTTCTTTTTATCTTCCTTACTTCTAGTAGTCTCAATGGATGAATTAGATCTTTCACTTTCGGATATACTGATACTTTTTTGCCTTAAGTTATAGGTTGAATTTTGACTTCCACTTTCAGAAGCATGTTTGGAGCCAAACTCTAAGGTTTTAAAGTGATGTTCAGAACTTGATGACTTTGTCCGGCTGTCTGATCCTTCCGATTCAGCTCCTCCACTATCCATTATAAGATATGTTTGTGACGGTCTCGTTTTACTTGTATATCGAAGTCTTTTTTGCCGTCCCACTGGTTCAATATTATCAGAATCAGTGCTGATTAAGCTGCTTCTACATTTTTTATATTGCTTATTTAGAAATATATCAGAACTTGCATCATCATCATCTATTCTTACATGCCAATTTTTTTTCTTTGTCAGCTTTTTTTCTAGGTGGATTGTGGCATTTTGTATTAGATAAAAAGTTAGACTGTGATCTTTAAGATTTCCAAGCATGTGTGAATGCATCAAGTCAATTGAGCAATATTCCGTAGGATTCAAATAAACAAGGTTATTTAGCTTGCTCCATTGAACCCCATGACTCCTAACAATAGATACCCACTCCAAAGTGACTGACACATTTTCCACTTCTCTGCCCAGTGCATATGATCCTCATGAGTACATAAGGAAAATTTTTCGACTTGATGCTCACCAATTTCATCTTTTGAAATATGACAGACAGAGAAGAACTTAGTGGCTGAGTGACTTGAAAAACCAGCAATCTTTTGCATTGCTGGAATGTCTCCTATTAAAGAGAATAATGCAGCCCTTATTTTTTGGCCTTGTGGATAGTGAGGTGTTTTTTCAATAAATATGCCATCCCATAGAGTCTTTAGTTCATTGAAAAGAGGCTTCAGAAGATGATTTATTTGTACACTCATTAGCTCAGTTGGACTGGGAATAATAGCATACAAATATAGATTTTTGGTTTTGTATCGATCTTCTGTAGGCAAGTTCATACACACCAACAAGATATTACCCACAGATTTCTGATGAGCTCCAATATGATTGCCACCCGGCCTAAACCAGTCAACATATAAACTAAACATTAAATTACCTCGTGTTTTTGTATATCCATCAACACTTCTATTTTGAGTCGTAGAAATATCTGGAAACTTTTTCCATACAAAACCATCATATACATCTTTCATGACATGCCTTTCCATGTTTTCTAGAAAATCATTTTTTTTCTCAACCAGCGTCTTGAATTTGATTAGTTTAAGCTTTCCTGAAAGCCATTCAACCAAATTGTTGTGATGAAATGTTTTACGAGGATGGTAGATTGCTTCTTCTTGTTTGTACTTAGCCAAATACAAACTTTCATCACAATTGACAGTTTCTTCTCTCTGTCCTAAATCTTTCAAATAGCGCTTTGAGGATGAATAAAAAGGTTGAGTACAAGATAAAATCAATGGTTGGTGTTTGGGGATATACTCATAAAGAGCAAAGCACTTAGCACAGCATGTCTTGGTGACAAATAATGGATTGAGTTGCAATTGAATAATAGAAAGGGGAATCAGGCTGATGATTCTGCTAGCATCTAGTTAACCTACGTTGTGGTCTTCCAACATTGGCAAGGGCCTTTGTTGTGTGATTTGGCGCTGTTTGTCCATGTCTTAATTGACATCTGTTAAGGAATTGGGTATTTTTCTGGTTTTATTTTGTGGATATTGGGTCTGCAGGTATGTGGGTACTATCATTGGATAGCCCTGGTTTTCTCTATATTTTATGTCTTGTAGACATTTTTCATATTCTGAGTTTTAAGGGGTCATTTCCTCATTTTTCATATATAAAAGATTGCTGTTTAATTTTGTTTTTCATGTTTCACCGGCTAACCTTAAGTCTTAGGTTTAAGTGCTTAGTACCATTGGATAGAGCTAATTTTTCTCTATATTTCATGTCTCAATGTTGTTATAGTGAAATTCCGTGTTTTAAAGGTTTTAGTAGTTGTAGCTAATTTTTCTAAGTAGATTAGTGGTTTTTATTGGTTTTCTGGCTTCAGGGAGGCCGGGCCGCTTCAGTCGGCCAGCCCGCCTCTGTTTTAGGAGGTTGGGGAGCGCTTCAGGAAGGTTTTTTATGCAATTTAGCTGGTACAGGCACCAGATTGGTGGGTGTGCATGGGCTCTTAGTTAGTGGTCTGTGTGTACATAGTGAATAAGACAGTTTGGGGCAACCTTAATCATCATACAACCATCCGGAGGTGATATCATTGTTCCTCACTCAGTTTTCACTGTTTTCTGGCCACAATTGGCTGTGTTTGTTGCAAGTGAGTTCTTCATTTAACTTAACTTTGGCAACTGTTTTCTCTGTTATAGTCTTGCAAGCTATAGCAAGTATTATTGCTGTCTCTGGTGTGGATTTGCAGCCTACATCAAGTATCTTTGCTGTCTCTGGTGTGGACATTGTTCTACATTTCAGTTCTTTGGTCTGGTAGTCCATCTGGTGACTACTTTTTTTGGCTCATCAAGCAGTCAAGTGTGTTGAAAAGGAGCTTTAGCAAAACAGGAACCAACTTACCTTAGCAAGTAAATCTCACTCTATTTTTCTAAAGGGACAGGGGATTTTCTCTCTGGTTTTTCTCCAACTCTCTTGGTCAAAGCTTATAGCTAGTACTATAGGATTTTCTACAACTTCACTAAGAAGTTTGAGTTTGTTGACTTCATCATGCAAAAATTCAGCACAACCTTCTTTGCTTAAATGATAGATAAGAGAAAGTTTCTCTGCTTGCCACATTATCTTTTGGCTATAAAGCTCTTCCAAATTCAAATTGTTTGACCATGGTAGAGATTGAATTTTTTCCAAAACAGGCTGCCCCTAAGCAAAGAAAAAAATAGAGATTAATTGAAACAAAATTTCTCTTTATTTACCAATTATTTATGTCTTACAAGATCTTGGATATTGGATCCTAAGTTAGGTGAAACGCTGGATGTACCAACCATCTGTGCTTTGCGATTTCTTTCCTCTTCATGTTTGGAGTATGACTGAGATGTTTTGAAAGCTACACCAACTTCAAAGCTTCCCAATGAGGTCTGATGCTTTTTTGAAGAACATCCAAGCTCTTCACATTTACAAACGCGAAAAATGGTAACATTTTAAGATTTCTGGATATAAGAAATATGTTACTGGATGGTAGCAATTGAACAAACTATTTATTTATTGTGAAGCACTTACTAAAATAAGCTAATTTTTACGTCTCAAGAAGTTTATCAACAAGTTGGTTACCATAGATTTCTTTGAATGTTTGTTTCATGCAGATCAACCATGCATTAAGTAGGTATCCATACTGTGCATCAGCAAAATGTTTCAGACTCGCTACATTTTACAATGTTGCATACATATTTATCAAACAGTTTATTTTGCACAAAGCATAATACTATAAGAGAATACAAATTAATCGAATTTTTAAATATAGTGGAAACTATGATATAACTTGAATCAAAATAATACCATTTAATTTATAATAATAAAGTTATTTAAGTGTTGCCGTTTTTTTTTCTACAATCACCTGCATTAATAAAATTCTGCCAAGTAACAGAAAGGTTTTCACTAATAATCACTATAAGATATAAAAAAATTATAATATTTATTTTTCACAATATACACCACGCAATATGGGGGGCGGACTTGCTAGCAAGTCCGCAACCTTGAACCCTAATTCATATCTTTTTGAGCACACATTGAGGAAGTGATGAAACCATCATGAAGAAGTATTGAATTTACTTTGAACACACCTTGAAGCTCATGTGAACACTCACTGATGAGTAAATGATTATCTGTTGAGAACATGTTGAAATCACATTCTCAATAATTGAAACAAAGTTTCATTTTAGACAGTCCAATAAAATTTCCAAGTTGGGGTTTTCAACTTTTCAGATTATTGTTATATAAATGTTGTTTACCAAAAAAAAAAAGAAAATAAGCCAATGATGCCCTAAAAAAAATTATTATTATAAAGCTATAAAAGAAGAGTTTTACTTATAATATCTTCTCATTCAGAATATTCTTGTAATATATCATTTTTCTCAATATTAAATAAGCAGGAGAACTTTATAATAGCTAATATACAAAAATGATTAGTGATAGACAGGAACAATTATAAATAATATGAATAAATTTTGGTGAATGAATAATAATTAAGAGGAGACATAATCTGTACAAACATTTAAACAACCAGGAAAAAAGTGAAAATATGTTTATAATACTTGAAAATATTTTTATCTCCTCGCCCCTAACCCCCCATATTCTAATCCACTCTGAAAATTAAGGGGAAATTGTGACCCAGCCAGTATGTATAAATTTTTGACAAGGTTATCCTAATCTCATGCTATGGAATTTATTCAATTTTTATCAGGCCATTCTCCTGTAAAGGTACCTTAACCAATTCAATGCTTCACCTTCTCCAAACTGCCTCATAAGCCCCTTATGGACCAAAAATAATCAAGAATGTGTCATCCTCCCCTTTCCTGCTCACCAAAAACAATTCTGTGCCCTTTTGAAAGTAGCACAACAGCTTAAAGATCCCATTGACACTATAAGTCTTATCTGTCACTCTCCCACTGCCCCATTAGTTGGGGTATTTGTTTTTTCAATCTGGTAGATTTTCAAATATTGTTCCTCTCATGCAATAATCTTTGATGCTGCGGTTTTCCTTCTTTTTTTTGCTTCTTGTTATGTTACAATGCCACTGTCATCATGTATTTACAATTAACTTCTCCATATAATTCATAACCAATTCTGGTTGAAATTGTATGAAATTGAAAGAAGATATGTCCGATATAGGAAAAATTTAAATAAATAATTGAAGTTAATCATTGACTTACCAATGGTTATCATAAATTCTACACAAAATCATTTTTTTCAATTTTTTTTTGTCATTGTTCAAACATTTTTGAGTTGGTAGTGTACATTCTATTCTACAAAATCAGAAATATTCAACTAACTATAGTTAGAAATTGAAATGTAGGTGATTAAAATTGAATTAAGAAATATTAAATATTTTTTTTGAATTTAAAGATTTAAATATTATGCATGGATTTTTGTTTGACAGAACATCACTCTTATTTACATGCCAAATGTTTTTTGACGTTGAAATTTGCATATTATCCATCTCTGAAGTTTGCTCATTTTATTTGCTTGCCCTCACTTATTTCTATGACTGAGTCTTAATTTGATATTCTTAAATTGTCATTATTCATCAAAAACGAACTACCTACGCTTCCTCCAACAAACTCTTCGACCCCTTGACTTACTTCTGATTACTTCCTACAGAACCTGTCAATAATTAATTAGTAAGTTTTTTTTTGGGTGGCTCATCAATGACTGTTTCTCTCTTTTTTTCTCTCTTTAATTATTTTTATATCGTTTCACTCTCTCATTCTCATTTTTTGGCCTGTATTTCTCTTTCATTTTCATTTCCTGCCTCTTTTTGTTTTTTATTTCGTTTCTATTCTTATATTTAGTTTGTTTAACTCCTGTCTCACTTAGTGCCTGCCAGACAGCTGTCATTTTAATCGCTGTCTGGCTGGCATCTTAAAAAAATTCTTATCCTGACCCTGCCAGCCAGCATACCAATTACTTTTAAGCTGGCTGGCAGGCATGTGCAAGTTTGCAAGGCACTTGCCACCCTTTTCTGGCAAGCATCACCCCCAAAAATCAATCGCTTGCTGTATGCCAGACAGCAAGTTGCTGCCTAGCTGTCTGGCATGTAGACAGCAAATCAATTGTACATCCCTGCCAGCCAGCGACAAAGTCACATCGCAGCTGGCTGGTAGGGTGATGTAGCGTTCAAGTCGATCGATCGATCAACTTGACGGCTGCCTGACAGCCAAAAAAAATCTGTATGGATGGCTGACAGGCAGCTGTCAAGTCTATCTATCAATCAATCAATTGATCAATCGATTGATCGATCAATCAATTGATCGATCAATCGATCAATTGATTACCACTGCATGCTACATCAACCTTCCAGCCAGCAAGTTAATCATTTTCTGCTGGCTGGCAGGCAAATCATCTTCTCAAATATGAATTTTTATCTCCTTCCCCTCAATATTTTTTAAACTTGCTGACATGAAGCAAGCGAGTTGCTCAAGCAAATTGATCAAATATGATCAATTGAAATCACAACTTGCCAGCTAGCAAGCGATATGCTTTTCAGCTGGCTGGCAGGCATTTTCAGGTTTCCACAAAAGCATAGATTCGCTTCATTCCTTCCAGCAAGCTAAGCATCATATTTCCTGCCGAAAGGAAGTAGAAATTGATGCATTTCCCCAACCACTCAATCTGCTACCCTGCCAGCCAGAAACCGAATTGGTTTGTTTCTAGCTGGCATGAAATTAGGGGCTAAACAAATCATTGATTCACCCAACCTGCCAGTCAGCTTACAAGCGATTTGCTGGCTGGCAGGTACTTGCACCTATTTTTGGCTTTCCAGCCATCTAAATATTGAATCGATGGCTGGAAAGTGGTCAAAATAATTGATTAACATTGTAACCTTCCAGCAAGAATATCATTCAAGATTGCTGGCAGGAATTTGATAGCAGGATGTATCCCCCTGCAAATAATAATGTGATGATTGGTTTCCATCCAACAAAGAGTGAGTTAATTGCTAGGAAGCAAGTGATATATATCCATCACATTTTTCGACATTCAATCTAGTAAATATAAGACTAGATGTGTTCATGGATTGTATCGATTAGCAGCAAGTGGTCTACAAGAATTTGAATTTGACCTTCCACACAGCTTAACATTAAATTTGTACCTTTTTGTGTGATAAATATGTCTATCCTAGCTCATTCATGAAACAAGTATGATTTTTGGAGATACTTGTGGGGAATTTTTGCCTTTGCAACTTCAGTTACTATTTTTTCTTGCGAAATTGCAAGCTGAGTGCAATTTTATAGCACCCCATCTTCTTTTTTCCGCCAGCCATCCAGAAAATATCTACCTGGATTGCTTGAAGATATTTGGTGAATAAAAACAAACTACTATTGAAAGGTTTGAGCATGTTATTCAGGCAAATATATTTTTTGATATATGGCATGATGAAGTACGTAAATATTACAAATAATTTTAGTGAATGAATGAATTGATTTTACATTGTTAAACGTAGTATGAGTGGTTCTGATATTGACTTGGATTTTTTTCTTCAGGTTCTGTTTCACTCATATCTATTTAATAATATTTATTGATTCAAAATTATATCATTGCGTAAATAAAGGTATGTAAAATTATTGTTTTTCCATCAAAGAAAATTCTTTAAAATTTTTTGTATTATTACATGATTGAGTTCTAATGCAGCGAGCATGTTGTTAGAGCATTATTGCCCCTCTTAGTAACTCAATCAAGTAATATATACAAAAAAATGTTTTAAATAAATAAAAGATTTTGCTAATTTTTTTTCAATTTTCTTTTACATGCTCTTATTTGGGAACAGAAGCTGCACGGTATAAAAGGTATGTAAATGGTTATAATTTTTAAAAATATTACTTTATAATTGTCATAATGGGAAAATATTACATGATTGAGGGCTAATGCAGCGAGCATGTTGTTAGAGCATTATTGCCCCTCTTAGTACCCTCAATCATATAATTTTTACCAGACAGATTTTCATAAAATAATGGATATATTTACTAACATTATGAATTTTGGATGGCATTTGTTTAATGTAGGTTCAGTTATAGTTAGGGCAAATAGACGTTTTAAAAAAAGTATGTAAGTAATCTTAGGTTTTCTTCACATTTAATTTTGTAATTTGGGGTAATATATTACATGATTGATGACTGATGCAGCGATAGTGTTGTGAATTTAATATTGTTGCTCATAGTCATTCAATCAAAAAATATTTAGACAAGAGATTGTTTAGATATAGTAATTATTTGTACAAATACTTTTTATTTTATTTTTATTTTTGTATTACAGATTTTCTTCTGTACACAACAACAACTGGAATATTAATGAAAGTATGTGGATTTTTTTTTGTTAATTGTTCTCTTGAAGTTATGGGAATAGTAAATGTTATGTGATTTATGACTAATGCAGCATGCGTGCTTTTAGAGCGTTATTGCCCCTCTTAGTCACTCATTCATGCAATGATAACTTAAAAGTAATAAATTTCATTTGAGTTTTAATTAACGTTTCGTTCTTGTTTTTTTTTGGTTACAAAATAGGAGGTTGAAAATTTTTGGATTAAAATAAATTAATGTATGTCAAAGTATCTTCATTTTATAACAAAAAATTGTCTAGTGTTTGATTAGTATGAAATAACATGATTGAGGTTTAATGCAGCGAGCATGTTGTTAGAGCATTATTGCCCCTCTTAGACTCTGAATCATGTTATTTCAACTCAAACATTTAATTTATGTAATTTAAATGATTGAGAAGTCATATACTGACCATGAATTTATATCTGAATCGAAGTTTTAGTAGAGTAACCCATGTGTGATTCAGAAGAAGACTTTGTGAGAAGGGATGGTAAAGGAAAAAATTGAGGGAAAAGGGCACGGAAGAAAAAACATCCAAACAAAAATGGAAAAAGAAATATTATGGCAAGTAAAGAAGCAGAAGAGGGGGGAATTAGTGTAATAGAAGGAAATCTGATGTTTGGTAGACAATTGAAAGTAAAACCGATACACAAGACACAATATGGAGCATTAAACCCACAAGATTTCAAGCAGCTGAATGAGGGAACATACTTCATCCAGCCCAGAAAAAGAGGTGTACAACCAATAATTATATCATCTATTTCGTTGGAGCAGTTAAAAATGCTCAATAAACTTGACAATACGAGACAGGCCATGAGAGATCTTCAACTTTTGGAGCATGTGGTCTCATGTAACGGACCACAAGAAAGTGGAGTAATGTTTGCTGAAGGAATTTTGATGGGATGCTCGATTCCTCTCGATTTAAGTAAGCATTTTTTCATGTTTTCCAATTATTTAAACATTAATAGACTGTATTAGGGCAATATGTGAACAAAAATATTACAATAGCTGAAAGAGATCAAGCAAAAAAACGATTATCAATTTTTTATAGATTTTTCTTTCAGTTGTTGTCCAAGAAGTTATATGAGGAAGCACGGGTATTGTCAAAAGAGTTAAATATACCGGGTTGGGAAGAGGAAGAGGACTCTTTTTTTGGAAATCTGACATGGACCACGGGGATTAATGGTAATGGATACAGTAACACTCCGCACTGCGATAGGGATGGGAGTCGATATGCATTTGGGATTTGGTACCCCAAAAATACGTATAAAAATGAACTCGATGAGCGCCCATACAATAAGAATAAACCACGACAAGAAGGAGGAGAGTTTATTTTCCCAGAGTTGGAGATGAAAATAAACTTCAACAACTGTGATGGACTATGGTTGATACTTTGGCCAGGGAATGAAGTACTGCATTACACATCAAAATGTAATGAGGAATAAGGGTTCACACGTCTGGGATCATCAATTCAAGTTTCCAAGAAGCTATTCAATGGACTTGAAATTTTTTCTCTTCTAGGAATAGACGTTCCACAGTACATTGCAACAAAAGACAAAACGACAAAGCTAAAATTATTAAAAGAAAAAATTAGAACGACACTACAAAACGAAAATCTGGCAGATAAGGATCATGAAAAACTCATAACTTATCAGAAAAGTGTTGATAATTCTCTTAAGAAGAAAAGAGATGGTAAGAACAATATTAAATAAAAATAATATTAAGCATTTTTTAAAAGATGAAAATACTGAGTATATCATATGTAGGTTCTGAAACTTTGAAAAAGTAGTGTGAAAAGGTAGAGTAAAGTGATGGCTGTGGGTTGAAGGAACAAAATGAGGGTAAAGAATGTTATAAAAAAAGGTTATGGAGGTATGTGTATATAAGGATCTATGTGAGAGCACCAGAAAGAAATTGAATAATGAGGTTCCACTAAATTAAGAAAAGCAGTATAGAGAGAGATAGTGAAGTTTACAAAAAGGGAGTAATCATATGTAAAAGGGTTTTGTTAACAATGTATATTGATGTATTGAGACTGAAGGAGAGATATGTAGTTGATAGTGAAGTCATTAAAATGACATAGATAGCACAAGCACAGTAACATAAAACTAGAGAATATAATAGAATCTTATGTAGATGTTAAAGTACATGGTAAAATAAATATGAAGATGATCAAATAAGGAGATACAAAGAAAATATTATCAAGGAATTATAAATGATGAATAAATTTTCAAGGAGGTTGAAGGATGGTAAATATTAATATAGATGTGATTATTAAGAAAATATTATTAATGATGTGATTAAAGGATAGGACCATTTCAGCAGGTAAAAATAACAGGACAGACACTGATTAACGGCTGCTGGTCAAGGCACACTTCTACAAATTTCATAAACATTTTGAATTGAAGCAAAAATACACATGTTTACGCTGATCTTTGCTTTAAGATCAAGGTGCACCTTTTCAATTTTTAATAACAATGTGTTAAAAGCAAACAATATAGTGGTAAACCCACTCATGTGTACCCTGATCTTCGTGCAAAGATGAGGGTACACTTCTCAAAATCTCTGATACACTTTTTATCAAGGCCAATATACAATGGTGGACTCTGATGTTCGGCCGAAGATGAAGGTCCACCACTTCAAATATCACTGAACACATGGTTGCAGGAAAAAATACCATGGTGTACCCTGATCTTCGGCCGAAGATCAGGGTTCACGTCTTCAAATTTCAAGAAATATTTGAATAGGAGAAAAAACATATGTACCCTGATCTCTGTGTGCAAATCAGGGTACACATCTTCAATTTTCACACACAATGTGTAGAAAGGCAAAAATACAATGGATGCCTCTGATGAAGGTGTTAGAACAAGGGTCATTTATTTTCAAATTCATGAACAATTTGAATACAGGGAAAAACGAAAGGTGAACCCTGATCTTTGCGCGAAGATCAGGGTACACATCATCAATATTCATGTAGTTTTTGAATAACGGCAAAAAAACACATGTGTACCCTGACCTTCATGCGAAGATCAGGGTTCACTTGTCTAAATCTCACATACAATTTAGTCCAGGTAAAAAATACAAAGGTGGACTCTGATCTTTGCCTGAAGATCAGGGTACACATCATTAATTTTCATGTACTTTTTGATAACAGCAAAGAAACACAAGTGTATCCCTGATCTTCGCGCGAAGATCAGGGTACACCTCTTCAAATTTCAACAACATATGAGTAGGAGTAAAAATCACAGGTGGGCATCCATCTAAAGCAAACAATAAAGGTCAACTATTCCAAATTCAAAGATGAACACTGTTATTTTAGTTAATATAAAATAATATGATATATAGTCTTTGATTGTTAGAATTTGAAGTAATTTTGTTCATGTATAAATTATAACAAACCAACCATGATTAATCTGCACAGGTCAAGATTTACATGTGGTTTTCGAAAGTATATTTTAACTTCACTTAATAATCTTTCAAGGAAAATCTTACCTGCAGGGTAACATCAGATTCCTTCATTGTATTTTTGCATTATTTTAAATTATATGAAAAAAAATTTAGAGGTGTACACGGATTTTTCCCTGAAGATCAGGGTCCACTATGGTATTTTTGCCTGCAACTATGTGTTCAGAGAGGTAGACCTTCTTCACAAGCGGAAGATCAGAGTCCACCATTGTATATTGGCCTTGATCAAAATTGTATCATAGATTTTGAGAAGTGTACACTGATCTTCGCGCGAAGATCAGGGATACACTTGTGTTTCTTTGCTGTTATTCAAAAAGTACATGAAAATTAATGATGTGTACCCTGATCTTCAGGAAAAGATCAGAGTCCACCTTTGTATTTTTTACCTGGACTAAATTGTATGTGAGATTTAGACAAGTGAACCCTGATCTTCGCACGAAGGTCAGGGTACACATGTGTTTTTTTGCCGTTATTCAAAAACTACATGAAAATTGATGATGTGTACCCTGACCTTCGCGCGAAGATCAGGGTTCACCTTTCATTTTTCCCTGAATTCAAATTGTTCATGAATTTGAAAATAAATGACCCTTGTTCTAACACCTTCATCAGAGGCATCCATTGTATTTTTGCCTTTCTACACATTGTGTGTGAAAATTGAAGATGTGTACCCTGATTTTCACACAAAGATCAGGGTACATATGTTTTTTCTCCTATTCAAATATTTCTTGAAATTTGAAGACGTGAACCCTGATCTTCGGCCGAAGATCAGGGTACACCATGGTATTTTTGCCTGCAACCATGTGTTCAGTGATATTTGAAGTGGTGGACCTTCATCTTCGGCCGAACATCAGAGTCCACCATTGTATATTGGCCTTGATAAAATTTGTATCAGAGATTTTGAGAAGTGTACCCTGGTCTTCGCGCGAAGATCAGGGTACACTTGTGTTTTTTTGCTTCTATTTCAATCTGTTTTGGAATATCAATTTGGATTACCCTTAACTACCATTATAGGTTAGAGTACACATTTTTTAATTTGAATGTGTTCACATTATTCTTTCTCTTTTCTTCATCTAATTATATTTTTGATGAGTATATTATATTCATTATTCCTTACCTTTGTATACTTCTATTATTATCAGGAATAACACTGCTGCTTTCTTTCTATGAATGAATATATCATTTAATCATTCGACTTATCAGTTTTTACATTTTTTATGATTCTGTACTTCATATTTAATTGTTGATGTTTTTTCAATTACCTATTCTTCTTTTCTAACACTTTATACTCATTAAATACATTTATAACTGTCATTTTATTTTTTAAAGTTGTTTATAATTCTTATTTCTCCATCTTTCCACACTTCATTTGCATACCTCATATTTATTATTATTCACATTTATTTTTAATCCATGTATTATAATTATTGCACATTTTACATAATTCTTGCATATTTCTTATTTCCAAATTTTTTTAATTTTTAATTTTTTTATTATTATTTTGAAATATTCATATTATTGTAGCTATTTACATCAATATTATATCAAGTATAGCATCTATTTATATAAATATAATCAATATTTACTCTTTAATACTTGGAGTTTGAAAAAAATATGTATCAGGTTGGACTATTTTCCAATGATCCAAAAAATCAGCAGTTATTGCACAAGCTATTTCCAAGTGTGATGGCATACAGAAGTCTTTCGTGTTTGCTGGATTTTTGATAATTTTGTAAAAAAGACCTATGATGTAGCTATTGAGATTCTTCCATATACGTTCTTCTGAATTAAATGTGCAATTACTTTTTTTGCAAATACAATCAACCTGACTTATAAATGCTAAACAATCACTGATACTTGCAAATCTATAATCATGAGAACATATAAATAAACCCCTTACCCCATCTATCAAATACATAATAAAAGGTTGAAAGTTATGATTTGCTGTGCTTTGTTCAATCTGAATCAGTGACCTTTCTTCTGCATTGTTGGATCCAGACTGAATCAATTGTCCACCGTCTTTTTCTTTTCTTTTCCGCTTTTCTGAAGCTGTTTTCGGTTTCGCCTGTGATCTTGCATACAATGACAAGTATGACTTCAAACAGTTGGATATGACATTTTGAAATTGTAAAAGCGGCGTCATTGAGTTGGTCATGGCTTTGTACTTCTTCATCTCACTTGCTGAACTCGAAATTGGTGGAGTCTTGTTCATAAGTTTGTCAATATGATCGATTAATAGAAGACTTTGTGTTACCGGATCATCATTCTCAATCATTTTGGGTGGAGGTGCCTGATGTGTTTCATTTGCCATTAACTCTAGAGAGGAGGCAACCAGTGTCGACCAGTACTTTTGAGAATGTGGGCTGACAAATTGACATCGACTAAGCAAACGAAAAAGGTGGGTTTCTGGATTTGATGTCTTCTTTTTGCACAAGTCCCCATAAGTTTCATTCAATGATTTTGCATTGAACTCGGCAAGTTTTGAAAAGTCAATTTGATTGGTCGAGTACCATGGTTGCGTAGATTCATTTAAATCCAAAAATTGAGGGCCTACAATAAGAGTCATAAAGTTAATAAATACAAAAATTATATTTTCAATAGTGAAGAAATTACCCAATTCATTGATGACTTTAACCCATTCTGCATGAGTGCCTTGGGTGAAATGAAACGAGAACGCATCAAACGACGGTGTAAAAATCTTCTCCGTTCCTCGAAAATTCAGAAAGAATGTGATTGCATTCCATGCCTTGTTCACCTTTTGCCAGCTGATTTTTCCTTCAAAAAAATAATAAAGTTCTTTGATATCTGATTTTAAATCCATATCTTTCAACAAGGACGGCTCTTTTGATGCAGAAGATACTACAGAAATGTTAAACATTTAGCCACATTTTTTTTGAATAAAAATATCAAATACACATACTTAACGGTTCCGTTTGAGAATGTGGTACCGCATCATCCCTTGCAGTTGTTTCTTCAGCGGCAGATGATATCTCTCTGTTGTGATCGTCACTGGCAATGATTGGTGTTTCTTTTTTCTTTTGTGAATTTTCTGCATCTATGTCTGTAAATATTATAAAAAGAAATGTGTCAGTTTCACAAAATAAATTTTAAATTATCAGCTATGATATTATATTCATCTTTTACCTGCTGCAGATTCACCTTGATCGTTTTTCCTAAAGTTAAATTGCACGACAATAGTTTATGAGAAGGGATATCAGTATATCTCATGAAAGCTGTATGATTAAAATTATACTTACGAATTACTTGATAACATTGGGTCTTCTTGTCTTTCAGATTCTTCTTCTCCATCAGGAGTAGGAGATGAAGAATATTCTGGAACCAATGAGGAGCTTAATGAGGTACGTGCTCTTTTTGTCCGATGAGTATGCTCCAACCTCTTGTTTACATTTCTTGAAGCACTACCCGATTCTGACTCTTGTGGCTCCTTGAACTTAATATGAGAATCTTTGGGAACTTTCTTAGTATCAAGATATGCTAATAATTATGAATAATAATGTTTTAGATTCAATAAAAATTAAAGTATGAAATTACTCACATTTTTTTTGATGTTTAAGAAAGTTAAGAAACGATAATTCAGAGTCCACATATGCCTTGTGAACTCTCATTTCTTCCAACTCCCGAACAAAAGATGCTGCTCGCTCCTCCATAAATTGAGTTTTTCATAGTATTCTTCAGCTGTAATCTCAATAATTTCTGACTGAAGTGCTGGCTCCCTAGATTTTGATTGTAATGGATTGTTTGATTGGAGTGAAAATTTTTCGAAAGTGGAAGTCTCATTGAAATTTTCTTTTATTTCTTGAGCATCTACATACAAAATGAAAATTAAGCTTTCACATAAATAGTTTTTTATCACTGACTTATTACTAACCGGGTGATGGTGTTGCATTTTTCTTAGAACCTAAATACGGGACTGATGATAGCTTGGAACTTGAGTCTGACATGCTATAAGATTATAAAAAAGTAGAATGAAGAGAACAATAATCTTTATTAATAGATGAATTATTTAAATTTAACTAATCTATCAAATGGAGAAAATATTTGAGATCAATAATGTCTTGTTTTATTTAGACAAATGTGGGATGATGTGAAAAAACTTTGAAATCAGACTCCCTTATATAATTATTGAAACCTTCATTCTTAAGTTACGGTAATGTTTTTCCCTGAGCGAACTATTGTGCAATTTGAAAATTGTGATTGCATATGCAACCCCCATTGTTTGGTTGTTAGGGAATATTTTTCAAGGAAAGACAGGCGAAATGAATTTCAAACTAAACATGCATTGTAAATAATTATCCAGCTAAGCACTAAGTCCTTTAATAACTATACTTCAGCTGGTTAAGCAAAATTCAAATTAAAGGATTTTCCATACATTAAAATTTCTAACATTCCTCATGAAGAACATTTAAAATGAATTGAACATCACTTAAATGGCCTTAAGCATATGCACCATACACTTGAACTATTAAAAAAACAATTATGGAAAATTCACCAGACTAAGTTTGAATATGTACCAAACTTTGCCCCACAACAAGCTCCCACCTGTGTTCAACCAGAGTTCAGCATGAGTTTGGCACAAGTTAACAAGGAACTTAAACATTTTTTAAGTGATATACTTCAAAATTTTGTTTGGAAAAAAAATTTGCCACATCAAAATCACCTTAAAAATTATAAAATGGCTAATATAAATATTCAATCCGAATCAAAACAGTTATTCAAGATTACATTGAACATTCGTTAAACATATTGATTCAAATTGGAATGAAACTTAGCTTTAAGTGAAATAATACACTTTCAAATTTTTGCTTCTTAATGCCAGTTGACCTACCTTGGGTTGTCTAGTATTCATGTACTTAAATGTAAAATTATCATTAGACTTTTTTATTCCACTATTGCATATCTTTGATCACTATGATTATCCAATGCATTTGTTCCAACACGGCACATATCACAGGTACGCACCTGTTTGTCTCAATCAAACCTTTATATACTTAATTGTTCTATCATAAGAATTCGATGATTAAAACTTAAAACATTTCATTGCACTTTTGGCTCATTTACATTTAAAGATATATTTAAAAATAAAACACTTTTTTTCTTACTATTTATAATTAGATTAGGAAAAAAGCTGGTCGGCTAATAAATACAATTTCAGCATAAATCCCCTTTAAGAACAACTATGTAATATCTACAGTAAACAATATATTTCTTATATGTTATATGAAAGAGCTTCTTATAAATATAATTATTTACATAAATTATTCAAGCTCAAATAAATCTTTTCGAAATCAACTTCATCTTTAGCTGCAAGAATATCACTTTTAATCTTATTTAGATTATTTAAAAAATCACTTGAGTAAAATTTTTTTGGTAAATTTCGGGGAACACCAATTATACCATTTTTTGAAGATTTTTTCTCAGAAGAGCGCTCATATGTCTTTTTATACTGGAGAAGAGCCCTTTGATTTGTTGCTAAAGAAAATTCTATTTTTTCAAGTAAATGGATACACTCAGTGAGTCTTTGGATTCTCCATGCAGGTATTACACGTATGGGCGGCTTTGTAGACTCTTTTTCTTCATCAATATCTGATGTGCATTCAGTTTTCAAAAAGAGGGCAATAAAATCTTCATTTCCATGGCAGTATTTACCCGATATAGTCCAACGTGTTTCAGCTATCTAAAATGTTAAATAAAATCTTATCTTGTAAGTAGCTTTTATTCTGAAATATTAGGGGAAATTCTCACTTTTTTTCAGTGTCTTTGCACTTGTGCCTTGGAGTGGTTTATCTTCTTGATATCCGCAAGAGAAGTATCTTTTCTTCCTTTATACTTCCTCAAGTCTTTTCCTTTATTTAAAACCCACTGTTCAATGACAATGGAAATAAATTTGAATTTCTCTGCATCCACACAATTCACCGTCTTAAGCCAAGTCAGTGCAAATTCTGCCAAAATTGCCGATACTACTTGATTCCAGACTGATCCTGAAAATGATTTGCATGACCATTCAAAAGTAAGTCTCAGGAATCCTTTTTCTTGTAAAGCCTGCTTAAGATTTTTCTTCAATGTCATCGGGACAGGAGGACCACCAGGAATGTTCAATAAATCACTTGTAGGCTGAAAAGCAGGCAAACCAATTTTTGCTCCAATGTGAGCAGCTGCAGTTCTAGCTAAATAGTCTTTATCAGCAGCAGTTTTTGGCTGATGAATTGAGAAAACCTTTTCAATTGCCTGTCAAAGTAGATTCTTTTTGTTCTGAGTCCAATTAAGCCAATTTTTAACCTCCTCTTCAGTTGGGCTTTCTGGATAGTGATTCAGTTGTGTCGGGCCACCCAGGCACACTCTTAAGAAGTGATGAATATTTCGGCTGATTGTTTCAGAACTTCTGGGTGCATTTCTTGCTTTCGAGATGGATTTTATGACTTTTTCTTGACGACCCTCTGCTGTTCTTCTCTCAGCCGCTTTCCTTTTTTGCTCCTTAATATTATTTCGTAGCTTTGGATCAAAAGTGCCTACAAAACAGGGAAAAAAATTAAATCAGTCATTAAAAGTACATTTGCATTTATCAAAATAATTTCAAGTACTCAACTAGAAAATTCAGGTTCATCTGGATTTTGTTCAGTATTCTTGGGCAAAAAATCATTCAGTAACCCGGCAACAAATTCAGCATTCTTAGCAGCCCCATTTTGATTTGTCTGTTCCTCTCGATTTTGATGCGGAGTATTTTTCTGCCTTTGGTCGTTAGATGTATATGTAGAAGGACCAGCGTGGGGGTTACTGTTACCATCATTATCTTCTGAATTCTCGTATTCCACATCCATATCCATAGTTCCATTATCAATAATAGAATTTAACAATTGACCTATTTTTTGTGAAATTGAAGTCAAATTAGAAATATCAAATTATTAACTTGGCAGAATGATTTAGTAGATAACAATGTCTTACTCATATCAAAATCTTTGTCCATATTTTAATCCTTTACAATAATTTTTTTAAAAGTGTTGTTAATTAATCAGAGAAAAATTTATAAAGAGTTTTGGAATTGGGCTTGAAAATTGCCTTCCTAAACTGAAATGAGTATTATTTATACTTCCCACCTTACTTATTACTTTTTCTAAATTTTTTTATCTCTGTCGAATTCCTACCAAATTCATGTTTGATATCTCATAATGCTGAGTGATGTTTGGAATTATGCAACTATTTTTTTATATCACGTTGTTAAGGCATTGCTCAATCAAAAAAATCTTTATTCTCCCATTCTCCACCCAAAATTGTGCCATTCATCACTTTGCTTGCATTACCACTCCTTTCAAATGCCAAAGGATCAAAATTAACTCAAACTGCTTCTATTCAGAGTAATTAGTTTTGACTTACAATGGACCTCAACCCAACAGCCGTGATAATCTTTTCTTTCATACCAAAAGTTCCTCGCTGATGTTTCAGGATAGCTGCATGTCCTATTATCGACTTTTCACTTACAACAATAGCGGCGGCCTTAGAATCCCTGAGTACTCTGCTATTTAGAAGAGTATGACTCTCATAAGGATCCTTGTGTGTTTCGCTAGGCAGGATTTCTTTGAAAGGACTAACAATCGCCCAAACCTCTCCCTTGTCCTCTTTTGATGTGAATAACATATCAATCTGACCAAAACTCCAATCATCACAATATTTGAATTCGATTGTTGAGTTACCTTCATGCTTAGATTTTGTCATAAATCGTTTTCCTTTTAACACAAAGCTTCTGAGTACTTGCACCACTCTTTCAACTTTGATCTCTGATAATGACAAATGCCGTCTTAAACTATCTTTTCCAATTCGTGCTTTTGCCCATTTTTGAAAAATTGCTTCATCCAGCGTAATACACTCTTTCACACTATCCAAATCTTTTGTCATTTTTTAATCTTTGTTTAGCTCCATGTTTTCTTCTTTTTCATACTGCATTAGAACTGTCTTGACATGCCAATACTTGAGAATCGTTTTTGGTATCTCATCTTACATACAAAATATGATATTAATAATTGTTAAATATTCAATGAAAAATTTTATTTTGACATAAAAGAATGATGATTATTTGAAATACTTGAAAGTTTACCATTTATTCTTTCAGCTGCCCATGTGGCAGTATAAGCAGGTGGCCCAAATCGTTTTATCACATCAGGGAAATGCTGAGTTAGGTGGAGGTTTGGCTTTATCCTTTGATGTTTCCATCCACTCTGAAGACATTGACGGTATTCAAAAAGAAGGTTTTCTAAATCTTTCACCTCATCTTTTGATATTTTCTTCAGGGTTAGAAAGTTTGTAATCGAAATCAAAGTTGTCAATGATTTTAGTAGTATTGATTCTCTGGACGGTAATTCTAAGCCTGTTGAGCATCCCTGTGATGAACTTTGCTGAAACCAAAGTGGTATCAATGCAAGTGGATAGTAGACAGTATACAGTACATGCCACTCAGCTGCCTTTAGTGAACCTCCAGTTTTTGATCCCAATTTTTTCGGTACCCGTGTAAACCAAGAAGGAGTTATTGTCTGCTGAATAACCTTCCTTACCACTAGCAATTCATCTCCCGTTAATCTAGGGTCTAAAAAGTCTGCAGAATCTTTTACTTCTTTACTCAAAGCATTTTCATTTCCCTTAGCTGTCACGTGCGACCCCTCAGAAGAGTCTTCACTAGCTATTTTTGATGATTTGCCTTTAGTTCCACTCCGCAAATTATAACTTGAACTAACTGGGATACCACTCGAGTGATCAAAAAAGATGCTTGAAGAGTTTGACTGAGATTGGGATCTGAGGAAATAACTATCGGTTTTTTGACGCTTCCTTACATTAACACCCTTTTCACTCGCTATCATTTTAAGATTTAACTCAGTTAAAGGTTGCATACTACCACTCCTGGATGACAAGAATTCCAGCTTATTTTCTTGATCGGATTCATACTGCCGCTTTCGAGAACTTCTTACATCTTTCTCTGGATAAACTGAATCATCCAAATCTTTAATATTCCAATTCTCTGCCTTCTTCAACTTCTTTTCAAGGTCGATCGCTGCATCTTCAATTCGTAAAAACATCCTGCTGTGATCCTTAAGATTACCCAGCATATGGCAATGCATCATATCCAAAGCACAATATTCTATTGGTCTCCAGTAGCTCAATTCATTCAAAGCACTCCAGCAGACACCATGCTCTAAAACAATTTTTTCTTGTTCCCAATGTGTTGTTGCATTTTTCCATTCTTTCGCATGTTTCATGTGTTCTTCATGGGTCCGACAAGGAAATTTATTCACATCGTACTCATCATTTTCATTAATTGATAATAAACAGAAAGAACAAAATCGTGTTGCTGAGTGGCAAGCAAAGCCTGCTACTTTCCGAAGTGCTGGAATATCTGCAATTAATGGGAAGATTGCAGCTCGGATTTTTTCACCTTCTGGATGAGAATGTGTGGAGCTGACCCATATGCCTTCCCAAAGTACTTTGAATTCATCAACTAAAGGCTTCAAAAGATGGTAAAATTGTTCACTTGTTGGCTCATTTGGACCTGGTATTATCGAGAATAGAAATAAATTTTCTTCGCAATATCGTTCAGATGGTGGTAAGCTCATACAAATAAGCATAATCAACCCAACTGATTTCTGATGACTTCCAATCCGATTACCTCCAGGCCGGAACCAGTCCACGTATAAGCTGAACACCAAATTGCCAGGAGTCAAAGCAAAAGCAGAATAGCCATCCTCTGAAGCATTTGAATCTTCAGGGAAATTCTTCCAAATCTCCCCTTCCCAGATGTCATCCATTACATTAAAATCTGATCTTCTAAAAGATTTGCACTTTTGAGTCCCTTCATCAAAATCTTTCTGCTTCAATTTCATCGAAATCCAATCAACAAACACATTATATAGAAATATTTTTTTTGGCTTGTAAATGATTTTTTTTTTCTTTGTAAGATTTAGTGTAAAGATCTTCATTACACTGCGGAGACTTTTCTTTTTCTGGTAACTGTTTCACATATTTTTTCGATGATGACATGAATACTTGAGTGCATGTTTTAATAGAAGGATGATCATCCAGATCAAATTCATAAAGAGCAAAACATTTAGCACAGCATGTCCTGGTGACAAGTGTCGGGTTGAGTTTAAGACGACGAAATACCGTTTCGAGTGACTGGGGAATTTTTTTAATGATTCCATCAACGTTCAATGAGCGATCATCACCAAGAATTTTCAAATTTTTTATTTGGTTTTTTAGGAAAGATTCACATCCTCTTAAGCTGAGTTTATTCAATGAATAAAGATTCGCTGCCTGTAACATTACTGATCGACTATACTTCTCCTCAGCTACCATGCTACACTGGCCAAGAATAGTGCCAGTTAACTTTGGAGTTAAAGAATTCGGTAACTAAAAAATAAATGTTTTAGATTTTATTCTCTAAACATTCTCTCCACATATAACCTTTGTCAATTTTAAAAAATGAAAATACCTGAGATGAACTGCCAGAATTTCCCTCCAACATAGAATCTTTAATACAGTCTGTATTAATTTTCTTTGCACATTCGGTTTGATGATTCTTGTAAGACTTTGCAGTTTTATATATAACTCCTGTTCGGTAGGTTCCAAGTGGCGTTAGATGAACCTTGAATGCACAACCTAATGTTGTACATTCACAAATTTTTGGCTGAAATGGCATTGATGAGGGATATTCAGAATTGGGAAAATGAATTTGAAGTTTGGGAGGGCAATTTCAAAAACCAACATTGAAACTAATTTGTTTGTCCTAGATTTTCTAAATAATTATTATTTGCATTCGCATACTTGCTAATATGAATACAAATTTTATGCAAAAAATTAGAGTAAACTATCCAATTTATTTCCATGTTTGAATGTACTTTTATCAAGAGATTAATCAAAAAATAAATTTTCACCTCTAAGTACTTGAAAGGATTCATCTATCTCTACCATGAAAACAAAACTATTTGATATCTGGTGTTATTAATCTTAATTTATAATGGTTAGATAATTTTATTTATTATAATAATTTATTGAATTATCATTTATAGAAATATTAATATCTTAAAATGGTACCAAAATCATACATTTTTAGTTTTGCACAGGTTTCAATGAATAATCAATCCATCACATAATAATAATCATCATTGAAAAAATCATTTCAAGGATTTATATTCCTTTTGTAATAAAATATTGAAATTAATAATATATGAAAAATAACACAAATCTTTTTTGCTCCTAATTGATTGTATATATTTTATTCCTTTACCCATTTTACTCTTATCTCCTTTTTTCAAATATATTCAATTTTTCTTGCATCTTACCTACTGAAAATATATTGATGAAATTTCTGGGAGGAAGCAGCTGATATGAGTTAACCCATGTTTTTTGAGTTGGTATTAGTGATTAAATTTTGCTCAACCTCTAAAACAACTGTAAATTAATGTATTTTGAAACTCATTATAATCTTGACATTATTGATGAAATTATATAAAATAGTTCTATTATGAGATATTACTTACGTTCAATGATAATTACTTTTTTTTATCTTATGAGTTTTCCTTCCAATTCTTGGGTGGGAACTCTATTTTACGGCCGAAAAATAGAGTACACCTCATTGATTTGGGGCATCATGTGAGGTGACTAACTTTATGTTTTTTTTTAGGTCTGTGGGAATAAAAAATTGAACAAATGCTACATAAATGACTTTATTTACTTTGCCATTACTAAAATAATGGCCTTCTAATTCTACAACAGAATTATCATTTTCATCATAGGAACTAGTTCTATCCAGACCTAGAATTAGCATATAGAGAAATTACCCTCTAGATATCCTTTAAATTTTTTCTGAATATTCTTTCGTAAGCACTATTTTATGGGTGAATGATAAAATTCACCTCTTGCATTAGGTTTGACAATTGCAATTAATAGCCCGATGTTTTTTTGGTTCATTCAGAAGCATTAATTCAGAAATATTCCCATAAACATCTTTCAATTACTTACCTTTTGCAAAGATAAAGCCCTTGTCTTTTAAAAAAAATTCATGTAAACAATTTCAACTAACTCTTTTCAAGTATATGTTTTGTACATGCATATTTGATATCTCTTTATCATCCGGTTGTTCAATTGCTATCTTAATTATGAGTGGAACTTTTTAGACAAAGAATATTATTTATTTCAGAAAAATGTCATTTTGTAAATTATATTTACTTAATGTTGTTCGTTTTTATACTTCCCTTTCAGGGAATGCTCATTACTGCTACATATTAAAATGATCGATATTTTTTTTCTCAGTACACTCCTTTGATAACCATGCTTTCCTCCGATGTATGAGTACTCATCTCATGTAATACACTCAGTTTTTTAATTTATATTCCTTTTGATCTATTGTTTTTATGGCTTATTCCTGAGTGTATATTTGTTGTTTTTAGCAACCTCTTTGTAATATCTTCATGTCACTGTTGGAGCTATCATATAAGATAGATAATTTCCGCTCTTAGACTCCCCTCCATACTGTAGCATTTATTATACATAATTCTTTATAAATTATGCCTGATTATTGGTCTTACTTTCCTGCTGGAAAACCTCCCAGAAACTATCGTCAAATAAATAAAATATTTTCCGAAATTCTTCCTCCTTCTAATTCTCCTTTTTGTCGCTGCATCCATAGTTTTTGTAGAACTCTTATGCAAATATCTCCTACTTCAACATCTTGGAAACTCTTTCCTACAAATCACCAGATTTTTAAATGCTCATTAATTACACATGAATCTATTACATCCCCTGTACAGATTTGTTTAGCTTCAGGCTCTAGTGTTGTGACAGAAACGATTCCTCATTCATATTATGAAGCATTTCTCAATGATCTTGAATCATCAAACTTTCCAGGTCGTAATTTTGCTTGGAATCTGGAATGGCACTCTCACTGGAATCAGTGCTTTTCTCAACTTATTATCAAACATTGGGACAATCCTTTCCGAATGATGGCTTTTGCTTCATACCCTATTGATCCAAACACAATTTCCTTTGCTAATCAAATGGGTGTTCTCCATCGATGGTTCCTTGGACAACAGAATATGCTTAGACTTGGACACTATTCTCCAGACCATTTGGAGAAAAAAAAAGCTCAAAAGTCTCGGTCTAGGATACGTAAAAAAGTCAGTCTAACATCTTTCATATTTTTTCGAGTTCTTTGCTGATAATCTCTTGAAGCTCTCTGTTCATCGTACAAACTTTCTCAAGACCCTTCCTATATGTTCAACAGCAAAAGATTTGTTTACTAATGTCAAATGCTGCTCTGACTCAGAAATCAATGAAGATGGGTCAATAAGTAAAGTATCGCTATCATGGAGATCAGATGAATTTTCAATTCTAGCACAAAATATCGATCTTAAGTCCCATGAAATGAGTCAAAAATCAAAAACATCATCATTGCCACTAAAAGATCTTGTTTCGATACAAAGGATACATTCTGTATCATTACCACCTTCTAGGCTTCGACAGGAATCAGTACCTCGATCTTTACCTCTTGACTGCTATGATAATAATTATTTAGCTACTCTCAATAATCAAGAAAAAAGAATGTTGAAAATTTCCAACCCAATAAACATCAATAATCTTCTTCAACTGACTGCTCCAGCTTCTTCAACTCATTCAGATATTCATCAAGAACCATCTTTTTAAGCTGAAATGGTTCATCTCCACTATTTGGTACACTGAGCCTTGAAAATAAAAATTTAAATAATTAGTTTTCATTTTTTCATCAATATAAAATTTATTTTACATACATAGTTAACTTCTCCTTTTTTTTGAATGTTGTACATACTGAATTCAATACTCTTTCTCACAAAATATTTAATGACATGGACCTTGTTTTTTTGACCCATTCGAAAAAGCCGATCAATAGCTTGGGATTCTATTGATGGATTCCAGCTTGGCTCCTGCACGAATTCACAATAATAAAACATTCAATTAATAAGTGTTCCCAGTTGAATTTCTTGTATTAAGTGAAAATTATATGCTAAAATACCATTATGTAAACATTTTGTGCACATTTTAAATCAATACCTATCCCTGCTGACTTAATGGAGCCAAGAAGAACAAAGCAATTGATATCGTTTTTAAACCTGTTTAGACTTTCATCTTGGGCCCTCCGACTCAAATCACCTACATACATTGTAAAGCCAATGTTATACTCTTTTAGGGCTTTCGAAATCCTTTTGAAAATAATCACTCCTTTAATTTTCCTTCATCAAAAAGTGTTAAGTTAGTCACTTACATTTCTAAAAAGTCCACATATTCTGAAAAGATGACTGCTTTGGGCTCCTTTATGCCTCTTTGCCCTTGCACAAACTCCATCACATGCTCAATGAGATGTAATATCTTAGCCGAATCTCTCCATGTATACCTATCAGGCCGTTCATCTTTTCTAAATTCATACATTGGATGGTTGCAAAATAGTTGTAAAACCTTTAGTTGCCGTAGAAATTCACTATTATCCCAAGTTTGTTTTTGATCACGATTTGGACCAAATTTCTTGTAAAATTCTTCCTGTAGTTTGTCCAGTCTTTTTTGCCAGTGTCTTCCAAATCTCACTAATATACCTTCTTCAACCTTTATAGGGAGATGTAGCACAACATCCTTTGTTCTCCGTAAGCAGACTACCTTCATAAGGTGGTTGATAGTTTTGACTGCCTGAAGTGAACCAACCTTCAGTTCCGGTGTAATTTGTTCTCTCCAAAGAGACTCCTCATCCCATCCATCCAATTGAAGAAAAGTGATTAAACTCTGCAGATCTTCTGGTGAGTTTTGTAATGGTGTTCCTGTCAAACATAGTCGATGCTTGGAAAGTAAACTAAAAATCTTCTGTGTCCTTTTGGCTCGAGGATTTTTGATGTAGCTATAATAAATTATTGTTTCTTGTTAAATCTCCTAACATCATTTTTTTTTTCAAGTTACATATATAACTTACTGTGCTTCATCCAGAACAATTCGATACCTATAATGTTACTTATCAGTGATAACTTTTTTTCCATTTGCTTAGTTATTGTCAAAGGGCTGACTGTTTCATAAGTGGTAAGTACAATCGCAGTTCGCTGGAGCTTTTCTTCTCGTAAATTATCACAAATCTGACCATGGAATACATGGTATGGAAGAGATTGAGGGTTGAAATGAAGATTTATTTCATTTTCCCAGTTCCAGAGTACAGATAATGGGCATATAATTAGTGTGGCAAAACTTAGTTTTTTACCAAAAAGCTCCAATCTTTGTTGAAATTTTATTGCTTGCTCTTGTGTTGCACTTATCAGAGCAAGTGTCGATAGTGTTTTTCCTAAACCCATGTCATCTGCAAGTATTGACCCATATCCACCAAAGTGTTGTTCAATATTTTCATAATTTCGTTTTCGAGGATGGTACACACTGTGAAGCCATTTATTATCATCATGCTCCCAAAGCTTATCCAGTTTATCTTTCATAAATTTTTCGTTATCAATCATAAAGTTGACTGCTTGAAGTTGGTGCGTTTTTAATGCCGTTTTTATTCCTAGTATTTGATTTTGAATTATTGAATTTCGTCCAATCCTAAATGAGTCAATTTCTGACCAATAAGAAGCAATATTGTAAAATTTTTTGCTGTCGTAATCATCGATTTCAAGTATACTTATTCCAGCAAGATAAAATTTTTGTTTTATTTCATTAAGATGCCTTTCGATTCCAAATAAAGTGCACCACAGCTGCAATGTTTCATTTTGCTGTTTGACTATGTAGCTCTGAAAATAGGCTTTATGCTGCGGCTGCATCACAGATTCAAAGTTCAACCGATGAGAACAGTCGCCAATTTCTCCAAGAAGCGGTCCAATTTGTTCACTTTGCTTTTCCGAAAGATCTCCAATAATTTTAAGAGTCTTTGTGTCTAACATAGAAAGAATATGAACTCTTTTTCTACCTCGCTGAAGCATTGCCTTTTCCGTTTGGTTTTTTGATAATTGTAATATCATATATGATGGTGTTGGTTCAAATGAAACCATAAATTGACCAAGACATTTCAAGGAACTCATTTTGTGGAGATATGAGAAGGAGCAAAAATGAATATAAATGGTTTAGAAGTTGCACAATCCAATTAATCAATATTTAGACATATTGCATGAATATGCAGATCATGTTTGCCAGGAGCCCAGTGACTGCATGGAAATGATCAGTAAAATGTATATAATAACACAATAATTTTTGTCAGAATTTTGAAGTCAATTTATGGTTACCTTGAATAGGTTTTTAACTGAACCCATACCATAACTCAAAATATTGATAAGTATCTTCTTAAAAGTCCAAAAAATTATGTACATACAGATTCTTTTAGTTAAAATGAAGTTCAATGATTTTTCTACAAGGAACCAATGTATGTTATAAGAGTAGTGAAAATTTCACATGAAATTACACTTTGAGTAAAATTTTTAGATATCTTTCTTACATTTTTTGTTTTGTCAGATAATATATGACAAAAATGTGTTGATTAAAAAAAAGTTAGGTTTTAAGAGATCCCAAGACTTCTGAAAATCCCAAAAATAATCTTGAATAACCAAGCCACTCATTATGTATTATCAATTTGAAAAAATGATTATATCCTTAAAATGAGAGAAGCCAAATAATACTAAAAAGCCTACATTATCAGTCTCCCATATTTTAAAGCCGAACATTATAATTCAGTCTAAAAGGATGGCTTTCAATTTTGACTAATCATCTTTAAAAAAAAATCATTCAACTTTTACTTGTTTCAAGCACAAAATATCATGCAATTCTCTATTCAGACATTCATTATACTTTCACAGAAGATCCATTAAGTATTGGCACAGAGTTCAGGATAATGTCAAGCAGATTTCAGTCTCATTTGAGTATCAGTTCAGTCTGAGTTCAGTCTGAGTTCAGTCTGAGTTCCATCTGACTTCAAGTTGAGGACTTGCTAGCAAGTCCCCCCCAAATATTGCGTGGTGATAGAATTACAGTCTGAAAAATATATAATTTTTCAACAAAATATATTATTTTAAAATTTTCAAATCTAAGAGGTCATCAAAGTAAAGCTTCCAGAATCCAAAAAACAGAATTTTTACATTAAGTTTCTTATTCCAAACTCTGAAAAATTGGTATGGTTTCCAAGTAATCTTGGCAAATAAAATATATACATACTAATGAGGTGTTTATACAAATTTTTAAAATAAGTTTGTCATCACAATCAACAAGCTCAAATAAGGTCATTTTTTTCATTAAAATATTATCAAAATAAGTTGGAAAATCAAAATGATTCTGCATTATATTTTTACCTGTGTATCATGCAATAATTTTCTATTACAGCTGAGTTATTTCCTTTTAAAATAATTATGAACATACATAGATATCCATATTTTATAGAGAAAGATATTCATGAGAAAGCTCATCTGTCCGTCCACTCAACTCTTCATTATTAATTATTTTCAAAATAAAAAATTTATTATAGTAGTGTTTTTGTTGCCATATCCTTTCAAAATTTTATATTTTTGTTCATTTTGCTTTTCATAACGTATATGATGAGCTCTAGTTGTTCTTATTTTCCTCAGGGAAAAATACATACTAATACACGTGTACTTAATAAAAGATTCAATGAGATACTCCCTTAATAAACTTCTCATTTTTGCAGGTCTATTTACAATATCTGTTGTGTGCTTTTTGAGTATTTCACCTCAGTCTAATGAATGGAAGCTGAAACCCACCAAAGAACAACTACATAGGTTTTCATTGTTCAGTATAAGCTCTTTCAACATTGATATTAATTTGCCATATCCTGAACAAAATTACCGTGTTTCTGAAAAAATCCCTGTTATATTCCACAATGCTTTTATCCACTTTCTTCATCAATGCAAATTTCCTGGAAAAATATTTGCTTGGAATCTTGATTGGTTTCACAAGTGGAATCAAGTTTTGGCAAAAATTATCATTAAGCACTGGGATAAAGCTTTGGAAAATAATTATTTGGTTTCTTATTCAATGGACTCTACTCATATTTCATACCTAAATCAAATGGGTGTTCTTCACCGCTGGTTTATAGGTTATGCTGATAAATTACGACTCGGAAAAGATTCTGATAGTGTCTGTGAAATAGTTAAAATAAGAAAGTATCAATATAAAATAAAAAAGAAAGTAAGAACTAATATTTTTATCTTTTTTTTTACACAAGCTTATATAAATTTGACAATCTTTTTCAGAATTCTTTTAACCAAACTCACCTTCTTAAACAACTTCCAAGTGGTGAAACCTATGAGAACCTTTTCAAAAACGTCAAATGTTGCTCAGACACCAAAATTGATGATGATGGTTCTTTTAAGCAGATTTTATTGCCATGGAGATCTGAAGAATTCTCAAGACTTGCACAAAATCTTGGGCAGAAACACATTCAAATCCAAGAAACATCCTCTTATTCAGGAGAAATACTTAAGAACTTGGCATTATATGATAGATTAAATTTGGTATCCTCAATCGAGACTCACTTTAATTCTTTTCCAGTCCCCAGGGGTTTGCCAAGTGACTGCTATTCTTCATTATATCTTGCTTCTCTTAATCCTCAACAATTAAGACTTCTTAATTGTCAAGCCCCAATAAACATTTCCTACATACTTGAACAAATTTCAAATTATAATGTGAGTTATTGATGAATTCCCTAATCAATAATCTAGCAGACTCATATTCCTCGTTTCCAATGTTTGGGATGCTTAACCTTAAAAAATTAGAACAGATAAATATTTTTAGATATGATGCAACTTTATATAAAGAAAATTTCACATAAATTGATAGCTCAATCTTTTTTCTTTGTATCTTATAAATGCTGAATTAAATACTTCTGCTTACAAAATACTTGAGTACATGAACTTCATTTTGTTGGCCCATTCTATACAGACAATCAACTGCTTGCTGTTCAACTGCTGGATTCCAATTAGGCTCCTGTTTCAATATTTAAAAAAAATTCTCTTTTCAACCTTTTTTATTTTAATATAAGACTCTTTGACTTACCATTATATATACATTTTGTGCACACCTCAAGTCTATTCTAACTCCTGCAGCCTTGATTGTACCAAGAAAAACCTGACATCTTTCATCATTTTTGAATTTGTCCAGATTTTCATCCCTTTTTTTCATGCTCAACTTTCCTACAAGCTCTGTGTAGCTAATTCCATGGTCATCTAAAGCCTTTTTTTTACTGTTTCAATGGATAGAATATTGAAATGTTGTTTAACCTAAAAAGAAGTTATTGAGATAATTAATAGAATTCTTTACATTTCCAAAAAGTCTGCATATTCTGAAAATATAACAGCCTTGGGACAAATTATCCCCCTTTCTCCCCTAAAGAAAATTTATAAATGACTGATTAGATGTATAATCTTTGCAGAATGTTTCCATGTGAAAGGAAATGTTGGAGGTTGATCTGGGTTTTCATAGACAGGGTGGTTACAAAATTGCCGTAGAATTGACAGTTCTCAGAGAAACTCAGCTGAGACCCAAGGGAATTGGTGTTTCAAGAAGGCCCATAATACTCAGAAAAACATTCTTGAAGCTTTGTAAGTTTTGAGTGCCAAGGTTCTGATAATTCTACAGATATTCCTTGCTCAATTTTTTGAGGAAGTGATAAGATTGCCTCTTTAGTCCTCCACAGGCATATGACATTCATGAGAGTATTTATTGATTTTATTGAGCTAGAGCTTCCTCTGTTTAAGCCATTCATAAGAAAATTAATCCACAACCAGTTTTCTTGCCATCTTTTGATTCTGAGGAATGATATAAGGCTTTGAAGATCAGTTGTCCGGTTCTGAAGTGGTGTCCCTGTCAAGCATAGTCGATACTCAGCCTCCAAGGCCAATATATTCTGATACTTGTACGACTGGGGATTCTTGATTAAAATTTTAAATTATGTTAAACATTTCATCAGCTTTTATAATATTATATTCAAAATTTTTAGTAATTCAAATGAATGCTTACTGAGCCTCATCTAAAAATATTCTGTACCAAATGAGTTTATGAGTTACTGGGGGAATAGGTTGAGAAGTTTTCTTTGAAGAAGATGGACTTGCTGTCTCATAGGTAGTCAAAACAACTAGTTGGTTCTGAAGCTCCTCAAAATTAATTTTCTTCTAATCCATCCCATAAAGAACCTTGAAAGGTAGTGCAATATCTTCAAAGTGAATTCTTATTTCATTGACCCAGTTTGATAATGTTGCAAGTGGACAAATGATGAGAGTTGCTGATGTCCTATCTTTCTCTTGTCCACCACCCAAGAGTTGGAATCTTCTGGCTTCACTTTGAGTTGCAGTAATTAGGCCAAGAGTTGAGAGGGTCTTTCCCAAGCCCATATCATCAGCTAGAATTGAACCAATTCCTGAAGAGGATAACTCTTCTTCAAGAAATTGTTCATAATAATTATTAAAACCTACTCTCAGCCAGCTGTTGTCTGCATGCCTCCACAGGTTTTCTAACTTTTTGCATAAGATATTTTCATTGTCTATCATAAAATTGATAGCTTGAATCTTATGAGTTTTCAGAGTTGTTTTCATACCACGTATAGATAGATTTGCCATTTGATTATCCCTTTCCCCAGAAATTTCAGAAGTTGTGTGAATTCAAAAATGAAGAATATTGAAGAAGACAGTTGGATTGTAGTGTGGCATCGGTGTCAAATAAATTTGAGCATTTAGAAATACTTCTTTAGCCTGACTAATAAAATAAGTCAAACAAAAAAGGAGGCCACAAATTCTATACTTCCTGTTTAAAAGTAGAACCAAGTAAGAGCAAAAATAATAAGGTATTTGGGGATTTAAAGCCTTTTCCTCAGTTAAAATTTGAGATCCATATCCAATTTCTCCAAGTAGTTGTCCAATTTGGCTGCTCTGTTTGTTAGAAAGATCACCAATAGGTTTTGCTTCTCCTTCTTTGAATAATCCAAAAACATGAACTAAAGATCTTCCTCGTTGCATAATAACTGGAGTGGATACTTCATCAAATACAGATCTTTCTTTTTGAAAAATAGGTTTAAAATTTAAAGAGAATTGTCCAATGCATCTTAAATTTGACATTTTAATTAAATGAATTTTATGGTGAGGGTGGTAGTTTAAAGAAAGACAGGGTGAGAGCAAAGTTTTGAAAGAGAATAAAGTAGAGAATATATATAATATTGGATGAATATTCAAAATTGAATTTTTCATGTATGTTAATAATTAATGTTGACTCACATTTTAATAATAACTAAATACAGATAAATAATTAAAAAAAGTGCATTATTTTAGAGGCTAAGTTTTGTGTTAATATATTAAAATTAGTTTCTTTAATAGTGTAAATTTTTAAAAAAATACATTACTATTTTTTCCCCTTATAAAATATATATATATTTTTTCTCCTACATTAAATTCTTTGAACATTGTCTTATACTTTTTTATTCCAAGGAACAATGAGAAATTTCTATTGATAAGGGCTCAATATCAACTTTTGTCTAGAAAATTTAAAATTATGTGCAAATATTTTTACAGAGTTATATTTTTATTAATAAATTTTTTAAAAAGGACTTAAATAGTATTCTTTTTTATATATTTGCGGAAATAAAATTGATAATTGAAATAATATTCCAGACCTAGTATACTATGTGTCATATAAAATATTTCTACTAATATCAAACCTGACCTCCCAACATTAAATGGATTTATATATAAAATTGAATATTATGGTATGTTAAGTGTTGTGGCTCAACCATTGCTCAAATTTGTTCTAACTGATGCTCAACTTAAATCCAAAGCTCTGCTCAAGAAGGGATATATTGAGGCTTGATTTAGGGCCAACTTTTTTTTCAAATTTTTTTCATATAATTTAAAAACAGTTTCCTAATTCTTTCAAAACATTTCCCCAACAATTTCCAAATCTCTTCCTGAAATTTTCAATAAGAGGGAACTGCTAGCAGTTTACCCCCTGATTTCCTGTGGTGATTTAAGGGAGTAACATTAGGGGGTATCAATGTTGACCGATCCGCAATTAAATTAATTGTGGAAAATAATCTGCATACCCCAATTATCTTCCGCAATTATTTTTGCTAATAATTTGGTTATTAGACACTTTACCTTCCTGAACAATTCCCAAGACATGAGAACCATGAGCAAAAGCCATAGGGAAAGAGGTAATAGAGGCAACAATAGAATCCTTTTGTTCATTAGTCAAATGATCACCAAAAGAAGCGGTATTTATTTCATGTAATAAATCATCCATTTCAGTTGTTGTTCTACCTTTACATTGGGTCAGTGAGTTACAAGATTTCAACAAATGCCTAGAAGGTTTAGGAGAAGAAATTTTGAATTTTCTTTTCCCATTCATTCCTAAGGTAAAGCAATTATTTGCTGGGTCTAGTTTCACACCAAACATGGTTAAAATATCATTTCCCATAATAAACCAATTGCTCAAATTATCATTTTTCATGACAACAAACTCACAAATAGCTCTGACAAAACCACCATTATATTTGAAGAATACAGAGGTTTTGTATTTGCCAATAGGAAATAAGGTAGAACCATACCCTCTCCATTTTTCAGAAGTTATAGGCAATAATTTACTTAAATATTCCTTATCCACTGAAGCCAAAGCTTTTTCAGATACTACACTTCCTCCAGCACCAGAATCAAGAACTACATCAACATTTTTACCATTAATGATAACAGGTGCCTTTAAAGGGGATATGGGAATAGAATTGTTAGTAATATCTTTAATTATCTCAGCATTTTCTACTGAAGATAAATTCAATACACCATCTTCAGATATATTATTTAAATAATGGACATCATGTTCCAACATTAAAACATCTTTAACAGATTTATTGTCATAGGAGATATTACTTTCACAGTCACTGGAAGAATTATTGACATCAAGTTCAATTTCATCAGTGTCTTCATTTTGTTCAACAAGATGAATTTTCTTGTCACAAACATGACCCTTCTGCCACGGTTTGTTACATTTATAACAAGTATTTGTTGCATATTTTTTAGGTGCAACTGGGGCAGATGGTTTACCAGATTTTTCTGGGAGCTTTATAGAAGGTTTATTCTGATCATTATAAGATTTACTAAGGTAATTCTTTGGTTCATATCTATGGTTGAGTAGTACTTCATTACAGATATTAATGAAAGAAGAATTTTCCCATACATGCTCAGTTCTAGCAACAATCAAATCCCTAAGAGAATTTGGTAATTTATACAAGATTTTATCTCTCCAAGTATCATAATCCATCTTTGGATCAATTGCTCTAAGGATTTTAGTTATTTTCATCAGAAAAACAATGGGCTTTTCAACAGAGGAGGATACATATCTAGTATTCTCATACAGTCTTTGCTGAGCTAACCTGAATTTTGAACCACCAAACTGATTCTCAATCAAGGATTTCCAATCATTCCATGTATAATGATTGTTATCTAAGAGGACAGATTCATACCACATCAAGGCTACATTGGAAAATAAAGAAATTAGCTTAGAAACAATTTCCTCATCAGGTAGTTTATAAGATCTCTTTAAATTATCAATTCTTTGGATAAAGTGTTGCCAATCAGAGGAAGAATCACCATCAAAGGTAGGATATTGGTCTAACTTAGGCCAATTTTTCTGACTACTGGGATGGTCCACTTTTTGGTTTGAATTATTCATTAGTAATAATTCCTGAAGTTTAGCCAGGTGTTCAGAAATTTCATTATTTACAGAAACAGCTGGTGCATGACCATCACAAGATTTTTTGCTAGTAGCAAAAGATTTTACAGACTCATTGTCAGTTTGTTTAATGGTTGAAATATGAGGAAGAAAGGATGAACTTTGTTCAGGTTTTTTCCCATTATTTTTATGCAGCTTATTTGCAGAAATCTCATTTAATTCATTATTGATGGATAAGGTTGAGAACGTTTCCTGTAGGTCAGACACATAGTTTCTTATTCTTGGAATTTCAGACATCTGGTCATTTACTTTTGCAAGAGATAGAACATTTCTGTCCTCAGAAACTGAGTGCTTGGTACTTAGTGCATGGAAATCATTTTTAAGCTTCTTAAACTCATTTTGCAGAGATTTTATTTCATTTTTGAATGAATAATTTTCCTCAATAAGGGGTTTCAATTCACTCAAGGTCTTATGTAGACTGATATTTCTATCTGAGATAGCTCTATGGTCACTTCTTATTTGTTTTTGTTGACTAAGAACAATATTCAAGGTTTCTTTGATTTTTAAATAAGCTGTATCTTGTACAGAAGAACTCACTTTACATTGCAAGTGTAAATTATTTAATCTATCATTTTCATGGATTAACACATCTCTCACATGTTTGTCTTTCACAATATTAAAATCAAGGGTATCTTTCAATATTTCCTCAGAAGTTTTTTCAATTAAGGTATAGATTTCAGGGGGAACAGAATCATTTTTAATTGCAAGAGAAGGATTAATTAAAGATGTAGAAGTTAAATGTAAAGGTTCATCAAATGACAATTTGCTAATTACATCAATAGGGCTACTAGTTACAGGAAGCTGTCTTTTAACAGGTTTAACTGTTCTTTCACCATGTTCAATAATATTACCTGCAGAAGAAGATTTATTAGAAAACATACCCAAGTGACTATCAACCAAATTACTTACCATGGCAGAGGAGGAAACTTCCCCTGGGACTGGGTTTGGGATTGTGCTTGGGCCTTCTTTCTCCTGCTTTGCTGGTAGGGATGAGGAGGTGGATGGAAATTGGGTGTTCTGGATGGGCCAGGCTGATGATGAGGAGGGTGTTGCACATTCTTTTGGTAGTGACTCATTAGATAATTCCATTTCCATTGCTCTACTTCCATAGTATTTGGATTTTTGATGGTTGAGCTGGGTGGCTGTGAAGGTTGAGCCTGAAATTGAAGCTGATTGGGAGGCAATTGAGGAGGGGCCTGGGCCTGAATCTGGTTCCTGAGTTCTTGGACCTGATCCCACAATGTGTCTACCTTTGCTTTGTACGTCATATTTTCTGTCTTCAACTCTTTTATATGACTGGATAGGTTGCTGATTTGTTGTGGCAGAGGAAGCTTTTTTATTTTGAAGCCTTTTGGAAGACCTTCTTGAGGCACTAGAGGCTTTACTTCCTTCTGTGGTACTGGGGGAAGGGGGTTTGGTTTGTTTGCATTTCCTGTCATTTCCACATCCTGCAGTATGTGAATTTTTTGTGTTAGTATAAGATTTTTTATGACCAACTTTAGAAGAACTTACAGTGTCAGCATCATAGTCAATTTCTATCTCATCCACTTGCATGTTATCCATTTTTTCTGCCAAATTGTTGGACATACTAGTGGGAAGATTTATATTTTACTTTGTACTTTATAAAAAAATAATCAAAGTTACTCAATAATTGCTCCAAATAATAAAAAAAAAAATTTTTTTTTTTAGTTAATTAAATTATAGAAAAAATAATTTTCAATATAAAGTAATAATTAAAAAATTAATTTTTTTTAAAAAAAAAAATGGATTGCAAGTTTAAATTGGGAATAACAAGTAAGTTAATTCAACCAATTAATTACCAATATTAAATATGGCAATATATTGGGACTAAGCACAATGTACTTTTAAGTCAACCAAAATTAACAATAATTAATAATAAAAAAAATTAAATTAATAATTCAATTTGTATTAATAATAATGTCAATTCTTCTAGGACTAAGAGGATTTAACACTCTATAATGGTAAACTAGGAAAAAAAAAATTTTTTAAAAATTGAACACTTACACTCAGTGAATCAGCAATTAAGCCACAATTACTGTTATTGCAATAAAAATATAGTAATATGAGTGAGAGGCGCAAAGGTGAACTTACTATAGTGATCGAAAAATCACTTCAAAATAATATAAAAATTAATATTATATAAACCTAAGTTGTCGAACCCAAGTTCGAAACACAGTCGCGGCAAAAGTTTCGCTTTGCTAGGTGGTCCGTGCGTTTTGTCGTTCGTCGCCAGGCTCGATCGTCGTCGTCGTTTGGAAAGGCCCCCAGTTGTCGGTCAGTCGTCTAGAAGATATAAGAGAAGAGGGAAGAAAAGAGAGGAGGACAAGAAGGAGATAATAGTTTTAGAAATAAAAAAAATAAAACAATTAAAATTATTTAATTTATTTGAGAGAAGGCAACGACGAGTGATCTGAGAGGTGACAGCAAATTGGCTTTATTAATATTAATATTATTTAAGTAAGAGTTCTGCGCGGCAAACACTATAATTACTATCAGACTTAAAGCAACCTTTAAATTGTTATATAGAATTTTAATTAGAATTTTATTACTAATAAAAAGAATATAAACGTAATATAAAAATTGTATTTAATTTGTTGAGTGTATAATAAGTGATAAGGCTACAGGGGATTATCCAAGGCCCTTTTATAGGCAATGGGTCCTCTGAAGCGCTACTATATTTGTAAATACAATGATTAGAATGGAATAAAACAAACATATCAAAAGAGTAAATGAAACATAACAATATAGAGAAAAACATGAAACAAATAATTAAAAGCCCAATTAAGAATCCAATTTCCCCGCCATTAATTCCCAAATCAGTAAGTGACAATAGTGAATAACTAAACAAGATTGGAAACATAGGAACTATGAGAAATATAATTCCCAACAGATGGTACATTCTGATTAAAGGATATTTTAAGTGAAACAAAAAATAATTTGACGCAACAAAACAAGCAATTAATCTCAATTTAGTCCAAATTAATTTATTTGTTTTTTTCTAACACAATTAAGGGTCAAAAGAAGCGTTCTTAATTATTGTTTAGTATCATATGAGAGGTATTATTTAATATATAAATTTAAGTAATTAATTTAAATATATTATAAATCAAATTTACACTTGTAATTATAATATATGTTTTTTAATTAATTAAATATAAATTTATAATTATTAAATACATAAAAATGCGCCATTATTTGTAGAATATATTATATTATGCTCAATTTAATTGTATATATAAAAATATATATAACCAATAAATTTAATGTAACACTTGTATATAATAAAATTCTTATATAATTTCATTATGCAATAAAATATTAAGTTATATTCATTAAATACAAGTCTTACCCACTCTTTAAAGTTTTATAATTTATATATCATTTACTGGACTCCTGGAATAGCCTGGCTGACACCACCAGTGAGCATCACCCTTAACAGTATTTTATAGTATTATGAAAATTAAAATGAAAGAAAATCATGTTTCATTATATATAAATCTAACATAAAAAAATAACAAAAACAAAAATAAAAAAGAATCTTGAATCCGTCAGTGGGAGCATTTTCTCTTTGTTTGTTCCAGTTTATAGTCTTAACGGACTTCCTATAGATCAAAAACAAAGCCAGGATTCAACTAGAAATAGGGAAAAATTGGTAACGAACATTGTGGGGTAATTGTGTATAGAGCAGCCAGCCCATCAATTACCCCCAAACATGCCAATATTTAATTCAGAAGGTTCCCCTGTGAACACTTCTACAAATAAAAAATTTATCATTCCAACATATATCTTCTTCATGTTTTTTATTGCTTTTAAAAGTTTTAAGAATTTTCAAACAAATGTCTTCATAAATGTTGTAAGATTTAGTTAACGGTTTTGTCTCCTGTACCGTAGTAAAACAAAAGTAATATTTTTAATAAGAAAGTAGATTATCCTCATTCCGGATTTCACCTTCAAACAATTGCTGAAATAGTTTAACCTCATTTCAGAGTTTACTTTCATCACTCCTGGTGCCCCTAAGATAGAACCGTTTGACTTGATTGGCCGCTACCCTCCTCTTTAAAACTACTACATCCAATTCTTCCAAAACATATGAACCTCCAGACACCTTTTCTCTGACTTTATAAGGTACATTCCACCTATCTGAAAACATCTTCCCCCACTGGCTTTCCAAACTCCTATTATACACCAAAACCATATCTCCAGTCTTCAAAGTATTCCTGAGCCTGTGTGTTAATCTTTCATCCCAATACCTGACTGACTGATTTCTGATTTTAATCATTCTAGAATATGCTTTTTGTAAGAGTTCTTCTTTCCTATCCAGCTGCATCATTCTTGCTTATAACAATTCTTCAGTAGTGTTAACAGTATCCCAATCTACTCCAAGATAAGATTCAGCCTATAAATCAGCTGTTAAAACTGCTTTTTGTAAAAAAACTAGTTCATAGGGTGAATATGAAGTCGTCCTTTTGGAAGTGATTCTGTCAGCAAACAATACTAAGGGTAAATAGTTTCTCCATTTTTCAGCACTTGTTCCACACAATTTAACTAATGCATCCTTTATAACTTGATGCCCTCTTTCAACAATTCCTTCAGCTTCAGGATAATAAGGGTTGATACTCTAACCTTTGATCCAACCTTTGATAAAGCTTCCCTAAATTCTGCCCCAAATTCAGGTCCCCCATCAACCGTTACAAATTTCATAACCCCATATCTATACACACAATCCTTCAACAAGAAATCTGCCACATTTTTGGCATATAAATTAATAAGAGGAGCTGCCTCTACCCAACCAGAAAAATCATCTCTGGCTTCAATTAAATACTTATATCTCCCCTCTTTTATATGAACAGAATCCAAACTAACCCTACCAAAAAGAGTATTTTCACTTGTTGCATGTCCAGGTTCTTTTGGCCTTAGATAGCTCCTTCTTTGACATTCTTCCCATGACTGAACCCATTTCTTAACAGCCATCTTCATACCAGGCCATTAAAATCTATCAGTAATTCTTCTATATGTCTCACCCATTCCCCTATGACAGAGATCTTCATGCAGTGCTTTCATAACCAGCTCTTTCCCTTTCTTTTGAGAAACTACTGCTTGAGGATTTGGATACCTCATTTTCATCAATCTTTGTCCAGATATATAAAATGCTGGAATCTTTCTTTTGATATCCATACAGTCATCATCATCACATTCCTCTGGCCTTTCCAGAGTCAACAAATATTTTACCAAAACATAATAAAACCCAGTCTGTCCCCAGACCTCATCTTTAAAATCTAATAAAATAACATCCAAGGGCACTTCCCTATCACCTATATCACCTGCACTTGCATGAGCAATATGCTTCTTTGATTGAGTTTGATCAATAAACAAATAAAAATTTTCATCATTAAATTTTGAAAATTCAAATCTCTTATGAGCCTAATTTTTATCAACCTCTTTACCACCCTTTTTAGTATCTCCTTCTTCATCATCATAGTCCAACCTCCGCTTTACCAAATTTATAACTACACCCAACCTCTCTTTGACTGCATTTTCTAAACTTCTGACATATACACCATTAACCAATCTACTACCATCCGATAATACCACATCATTCTCATCCACATATAAACTTTCCACACTTTCATTATCCTCATATCCCACATATTCATCCCACTTTATACAACTAGCCAGTTTAACCTTTTGGGGGAGGTCTTCATCACAATCATCTATACACAATGGTCCTGCCAGTTTAACCTCATGGGGGAGGTATGGAAAGTCTTCAGCTCCTTTAGTGCTTCCTTTAATTATAGGTATATCTTCATAGAACTCTTCTGAGTCTTAATCATCTTCAGTGGGTAGTCTCCTTGACAAACCAGATGGCATAGTAAAAGTTTTTCCAGGCTTATGAACTAAGTCAAAAAAAATCTTACATGAATGCTACCCATCTAGTCATAGGTGCATTTGGTAAACTTGGTGAATTAATCATTGGAATTAAAGATTTTGCATCCATTTGCGATTTGAAGTGTTGGCCCCACAAAACATTTTGAAGTCTCTTTAAAATTTTTGCCACTCCACACAGTTCCAATTTTGGCTGAGAATATCTGGATTTGACTTTGGTGAATAGCACAGATTGTTACCTAACTGTCCTAATGTAATCAGCTTTATCCATCTGAGACAAAACTGCCCCAGAAGCAACCTGACTTGAGTCAACTGCTAAATAAATCCTACCAGCATCATTTCCATAATCTAACTTGTGCAGAACAATATATTTTCCCACAACCTTCTTTAGCTTCACAAACTCCTGCTCACATTATTCATCCCACTCCAAGTCTGCATCCTTACTTGTCAACCTTCTCAAAGGAGCTGCCAATAAAGAAAAGTCCTTGATAACCATTTGAACATAAACACATACGCCTAAAACCCCCTAACTTTGGTCATATTCTTGGATCTTGGCCAGGACTGAATTTTATTCACTTTCTTCTTGGACATAATCTTACCCTCTCTACATACCACATGACCTAAAATTTATAAATCTGGCACACAACATGAAAATTTTGAACTTAAAATAGTTAAACCAGCTTCTTCAATTATAAAAAAGATCCTCTCTAAAGTGATTGCATACTCCCAGATGAATTTTTGTATCCCTGGGTTCTCCTCCAACACTTTATTATTGTAATCTGTTGAAGGTCCTTTAATTTCTCCATCATCAATAAATATTCCAGCATATTGAGGAATTTCATCTTGAAGAATCCAAGCCATCTGAGCTTGATAAACGGCAACTGAATTTGTTGCTCCTTGAGGTAATCTTGTCAATTGTAATTGTCCTAGCAGTGTATCAAAAGTAGTGAGAGGCCTAGAGTCTGGGTGCAACTCTCTCTCATCATATCCCCCCATAATATCACCTAAACCATAACACACTCTCCCAGCAAAGGCTTCCACAAACTCCTCAGCACTAGGTGGTATACCAGCATCCTCTATTGTAACCCTTTTTAATTCCCTGAGATCATGAACTACTCTAAGTTTGCCATTCGGTTTCTTCATACAAAATACCGGACTAGAATAACTTGATGATGATCGCTCATACAGTCCAGTGCAAATCTGTTCTCTGACAACTTCAATATAAGCTTCTTTTAATGCAGCTGGAATTGGGATTGGTTTTTGCTGCCACGGTTCATGACATACTACAGGAATCTTGTAAGGCTCCCCATTAAAATGCTTCAACAAACCCCTCTCCTCTTCTACAAAAGCAATGGCCTTCTCTTGCTTGACCATCACATCCAACAACATCTTCTTCTCTTCTCCAGACAACCAACCAACAGGTCCAAATTTAACAACACCTAATCTATCAAAAGTGATTCTTGATGTTTCAGTAAATTCAGGCGGATTCTTCACCAAGGGACATTCATAAGGATCTCTTGATAGCCTTGCTCTTCTCAAAGGTGGATTTGATTCATCTGGTAAAAGTTCATTAATCAGTCAGATTTTATTTGCTACCTTCTTATATTTTTCTGCTTCCACATCTACATAAGCTTGAGGTAAAATATTAATTTTTGTATTGCCATTAAAAATTTCATCAAAGGAATTCCCTTCTATGTCAGAATCAGAATCAATATAAGTAGGAAAATATTTTATTTCATTTTTAAATTTAACCTTTTTTCCTTTTCCTTTTTCTAATTTATCAAAAAAAATTTCAACACCTTCAATTCCCTTATCCATCATAAAATCACCAGTAAAAAAAGTTAACAGTTTATCCTCTTGCTGGAGGACCGGAATCAAATTATCACAAAATTTTTTTTTGTTTTAATTATACTAAGATTTTTTATAGAATTTTGATGAAATAATTGCAGTTTACCCTCTTGCTGGAGGTCAGAAAATAAAACATTCCAATTTTTGCTCAACACAATATTTCCCATCTTCCCTTTAGATTTGTTCTTGAATTTGATTGAAAATATTGACAGATACATGAGACAAACCAAAAATTTAAAGACATAATAACAATATAATGTATTATTAACAGAAAATAATTGAGAATCCACTTGAATTATCTCCAAGTGAGCTGAACTATTGCAATCCGGGATCTCATCCTGGGGAGAGATTGTAACATTAGAGTGATTAGCTCCCGCTACCCAAAAAATGAGGGTCTTTAAAATTCCCCTCTAAACATAATTCACAAGAAGCCCTCCATTTAATACGCCGCTTCTTGGTGCATACACAACATTGACACATAGTGGTCACCCCAGGCCTAATTTCCCAACGTTCATCTCCTGGGAGTGCTAGAAGCATATGAAGCCTTTTCATATTGTCCCCTGTAATCCCCAAACTAATGCCCATACCAGCTTGATAACCAATCCGGGCCTCGAAATCCATTAAAAAAGGACCACCAAGAACAGTTTTAACTGCCCCTCTGGCCACATATAAATGAAGCTTTCCAACCAATCCACCAACACATAACTTAACATGCTCTGATTTACTCATCAGCTCAGTAGCATGCCCTCCAATACCTCTATGATTACCACCAGTGCCAGATTTAATAGGCAGTCTAATACTGGTAGCCTGCTCAAAAGAAATAAGATTAATTTGAGATCCAGAATCTACCAGGGCCTTAACCTCTCTACCACCATCAAATAACCTAAAGGTGCAGAAAAATGAGTTTCCACCTCCACACCAAAGTTCTCCACATTTTCACATATATATTACACCTCTCCTGTGGAGACTCTTCTCCTTTCCAGATGCTTCTTCTGCTTTTCTGCAAGGGCTAGACTAATCATAAATAATTTGCCTGAGGATAAAGGAATTTGAAGTTGATTCAATATTACTAAAACCGTTTCCATCACATTTTTTTGTCCAGAAACAATGAGACTCTCATATTGAGGCCTAGTTTTTGTTACCTTGGCCCTGGGTACCTCTTGGGGACCCACATTTCCATCTTCACCCCCCATAATAACATCTTAACTTCTAATACCCTAGCTCATCACCAGCTACTTTCACTAATCCAGATCCATCACTGGTCTTCCTTACCCCTTCCATAGAAGTAGGACCACTAAAACTTGGTCTGGGGAGATATTTTAAAGGTACATCCTCCTCAGAATCCGAATTTTTTTCCACAGGCATAGGCTCACCATTTAAATCCAACTTTCCAAAACTAGGAGGCCCCATATCAGCCGTCCCCTTCTGCATATTATAAATTTTGTCCTTAGAGTAAGGTTTATTTTCCAAATTTTTAATTTCTGCCTTGCCTGGTTTAGCCCTTAATTTGCTCTGAATTCTACTCTTAGCTTTGGTAGAAGCTGCTCTTCTAGCAGCATCAACATTGTATTCACCCGTCATACTACTTTTCTCTGCCCTAAATACAGAGGATAACTCAAAACCACCTAATGAAGTTGATTAGATGGCCTTATTGACCTCTTTAACTTTTTCTTTATCTACATTTTCCACATCTTTACCATCATCAACTTTACCACCTTTAACCTTTTCTTCATCATCACCAGGTAACTCTTCAAACCTGGTCCTTTTCCCCAAATACATATTCTTCCTATCCAAATCCGAGGGAGCTTGACCTTCACTGGCTTGATGAAAGATCCATCAGGGAATTTATCAACCTTTCCATCAAATTTTACTCTACTAGAATCCAAGTCCCTATCCAAAAAATAACATTGTCCAGCCTTGTGTCCCCTCCTATTAAAATAAGAGCACACCCTGGACTTGCCATATCCACCTCTAAAACTATTCCCACCATTACCATTACCATTATCATTGCCATTCCTACCACCATTACTATTGCTGGAGAGCCGGTTACCATTGCCATTAAATCCATAATTACTCCTCTCATAACCTCTAGATTGGTAAGAAGAAGAAATTGAAGTTGAAGCCACAGGTGCTCTATTGGATTTTTGAGTCTCTTGAACAAATATCTTTAATTGTTTAGTTAAATCGGCCAAGTGATCGACCATCTTGTTGTCTACATTTCCCTCAACTTTAGAAACAAGCTGTCCCATCTGAGCCTTCTTGGCTTCTTGAGCTTGAATCATGATATTGTTATTTTCAGGCAATACTTCACTAACCTTGCTAACATATTGAGTAAAAGATTCTTGATATTTGTCCAGTGCCATGAGTTTTAAGCAGCCTTGAATATTCTCCTTGATGATCTCCAAAGCAGGCAGTTTCTGTTCACCATTAGGCAGATCCTTCATCAAATTTTTCCCAGACAGTTCTTTTAAAAAATCCATCCTAATATCCCTACTAAAAGAAGACCAGAATAGATCCTTGGCCTGATTTTCATGGCCCAATTCCTCCACCAAAATCAGATATTCCACCACTTCATCAAACTGTCCACATAACTTTTTGAAGTCCACCATATTAGAAACACCACCTTTAGCTTGCCAATCACTGACAATCTTATTGAGATCCACCATAGTATACCTGACACCCCATCTATCAACCATCTCTTTTGAAAACCTTATCCAATCAAACCTTTTTTAACCCTCCATAGCAATGACCTCCTTTTCCACCTCTCTGTCAACAACAAAAAACCTGATATGTTTTACCATATCCATGTTAGTAGCTCCATCCACCACAGCAGTAGCCTCATATATGCTCAAAAACCATTTAACTTCTTCCCCATTAAACTTGGGCCCATCCCAAGAAACAATTCTAACTGATAGTGTCATAGGAAGAGACACACCAGAGCCAGCAGCAGAAGATATCCTAATAGATTAGATTAAAGATAAAGCGTTCCAATAAGTGAGCCTCTTGCAGGCTAAGATAAATAAATGGATAAGAGTTTCAGAAAGCAAGCCTCTTGCAGGATAAAAGTCCAAGTATCAAGTAGGTTCTTTTAAAAGCTAGAGAAATCAAACCCCATGTTGGGCGCCAAATATGTAGGTAGACTCTTACAGTTGCCTTGCTGTAAGCAGAATCCAAAGGAGTTGGATAATCAGAGAAAACCCAGTCCCTCTAAATGAATTTGTGAGTTTTTTAGACCAATGAGCTTAAAATTCTACTTGAAAATAATAAATAATGAAACCCTGTCTAATTAACGCTTGTTAGGATGATTGAGCGGCTCTTCTGCGCAAAACAACTGAAATGCAACAATAAAGTTACACCAGAAACAATATTTGAAAAGAAAGAAGTTTTAATGTTTTTAGATTTAAATAATTTTTAAAAACAGATACTATAAATGAATCCCTGGAGTTCAGACCTTTCTAATGATACCCTATATATCTATGTTTAAGAGTTGTTGAGTAAAATATTTAAAGTGTTATGTAAAATTGTTATTTTATAAGGGTATTATAAATAAATAATTATTTTGTTGACAAAAAGAAAAAATATGAATAATTGTTGTTATAATCCTCTATCTCTCCATTCTATCTCTGAATAATTTTGAGTCTACAGCCTTATATGCATATTAATCAGTCACATGCCCTTTCTCCCTTTGGAGTGTGGCCGGAGCTCATCCGGAGCTTGTCCGGAGCTCTTCAGGAGCTAATCCAAACCTCCGGACTCAATTATAACCTTAAATATATAATTAAAAATCTAGAAAGATTACAAATGATAGAGCTACTTCTCTTTAACATTTATAACTATTTTTCGTAGTCTGCGCAGCTCTATTCACCTAGTGAAAAATCATCAAAGTTAAGTAATTTTTGAAAAATATAAATAATTTAATAAATCTTTAAAAATAAATTAAAAATATAAGAAAAATTGTAAAAAATTCAGAAAAATTGCCAAAGGCTATTGAGCTTCTTGACTTTCATTAAATTGAATTTTGTGGCCGTAAAAAATCATATGATCCGTGAAATTAATAAATCTGACCAAACATTCATATCTTGACTTTTTCAATTTCATTTTTCATTTAATAATATAATATTTTTAACTAATCTGGCTTCTTGGATAACCGACCTATTCCCAACAAATATTATAAATAGAATTTTAGAGCCGTACTAAGATTTGGAATGCCACAATGCATCATACAGCCAGTGCACAGACCACCCTGACCAATTCCCTGCCCAAAATCCAGCTTTCCCAGCTTTTTCATGCATAAAAGTGAATTTGAGGGCTTCCCCAGCGCCCAGGCGGGAACCCCGCTTCAAGGTAGGCTTCCTCTTTGTGGCAGGAAGGCCGCTTAGGGGCGGGATGGCCGCTTCTAGGCCCTAAAATACCCATACAACCCATAAAAACCCTAAAAACCCTAAAAACCCATAACTTCACTAATAAACAAGATAAACACACATAAGACATACCAAAATGAAAAGAAAATAAAGGAAACTATGCTGAGACATAATAAGTGACCCTAGCTTAAGCCTACATAAGCACAACAAAGCAATAAACTTCCAATAAATACCAATAACAACACCATAACTACCCTATAAAACAAGGTAACCACCCATAAGGATACAAAAATGAAGAGAAAAGAAAGGAAATTAAGCTGAGAAATAATAAGTGACCCTATCTTAAGCCTCCATAAACACTACTAAATATTACCTAAAGATGAAAAAATCCACTAATAACACCATAACCCCAAATAACACCCTACATAGCAAATACCCCCATATATGTACTTCAAAGGCCTACCCAGGTTTGGATCACCACATCCTCCCTCCAATAGAGAATTTCCCCATTCTTCCTTTGCCAAAAATTATGTTGGAAAACCTCTCCAGAGTCTTTCAAAACAGCCCATTTCTCTCTTCTACCACATCCTATTCCATCCTAAGTGAACTTCTGAACCAGCATTCCAAGCTTCTTCTTTAAAACTTCTCTTGCACCATGCCTTTAAATTCAATCTATCCCTGTGAAAAAAAATCTCTCTCTTCTGTTCCTGAATTCCAAATGTGGCTGTACCAGCCTCTAACAATGAAAAGTGATATCCAGTTGACCAGTCTTCCTGACTATAACCTTCTACCAGCATAAAAATTTCCTTATTTTATAGTCTTGGGGGACTGAAAAAACCAGAATCACAGAACCCAGAACCAGAGATCAACCAGAAAATGATTTAGAGAAGTAACTAACTTTCTGGGGTAACTGTATAAAGAGCTTCCAGCCCATCAGTCACCCCAAACTTGCCTTTACAAAATTCAGATGTTTCCCCTTGAATCCTTCTGCCTTTATACTTCCACCTCACACTGCCTCCCATTCCTCAGTTTATAGTATTAGGGGACTTTCCATCAAAAAATCTTGAGCCCATAATTAAAAGATAAGTTTAAAGTCTTGAAGGACTTTCCAGAATTAAATCTTGAAGATACACCACACAATATGGGGGGCGGACTTGCTAGCAAGTCCGCAACCTTGGACCCAAACTCACCATAGATTGAACACACATTGAGCTATTGATAAAGGAACCATACAATCAGGGATGAACACCACTCAGCAGAACAGTTTTAGGTGGGTGTTCAAGTAGAGTTCAGTATGGGTTCAGTCTGAGTTCAGTCTGAGTTCCATCTGAGTTCCATCTGAGTTCAGGTTGAGGACTTGCTAGCAAGTCCACCCCCTATATTGCGTAGTGATATATCCCATAAATAAAAGATCAGTTCAAATTCTTGAAGGAAATTCTAGAATAAAAAATCTTGAAGATATAGCCCATAAATCCCAAACCAAAAACCATCAAAGCCAAAAAATTTAACCTCCTTTAACAAATAAAACAAAATAAAATGGTATCCCCCAGCCAATTGATGAGCTGATCCCCTGATACCTTACCCACATCCAAGTGCACCTTGATGTGGTCACACCTAAAAAAAAGTTTTATAATTTTTTTTTTGATTTTGACTCATCCTCTTCTACCAAAAACATCTCCAGAGCCCTATCTTGAGCCTTTGAAAAAACATACCCTCAATAAAAAATTAAATGAAAAAAAGAGAAAAAAGAAAATAATCTTGAATCCACCACTTTCACAGCCAACACCCTAAAACCACATAGCAAAGCCAGCTCCAGGTATACAGAAAAGATCACTGGGTGGGCTCCCTTCAATAATTAAAAATTATGGGAGACCACCAGTGATCCACCACCAATCCAAAATCGCCAAAAGACATCCAAGGCATTCCAGTTTAAAGTCATAGAGGACTAAAAACCTGAATCACAAAAAACAACACTAAAATTCAACTAGAAAAAAAACAAAGGCTTGAAACAGACATTCTGGGGTAACTGTTCTACAGAGCAGCCAGCTCATCAGTTACCTCTACACTTGCCAAAATAAAATCTAGAAGCCCCCCCTGGGTACCTTCTAACAAAAACACAACATGAAACAAAATTAAACAAAACCAATAATTATGAGGGGTCCAGCACTTGAAGACCAAGAGAATTTCCAGCTTAAAGTCATGGTGGACTAAAAACCTGTTAAAGAAAAAAACCAATACTATTATTCAACAAAATTAAGAAAAGGGGTTGGAACCAGACAATCTGGGGTAACTGTTGTTAGAGCAGCCAGCCCATCAGTTACCCCCACACTTTCAAAAATAAAATCTAGAAGCCCCACCCCTGGGTACCTTCTAAAAAAAAAGATCTCTCAACACAAATCTTCTCCCATAAAAAACCAAAACCATTAAAAAACCATTAAAATTCTTGAAAGCCAAGAAAATCCAATTTAAAAATGAAATTTTGCAGTTTAACCTCATGCTGGAGGTTAGATAAAACCAATGACCATCATTTTTATCTTCATTTTTTTTAAATAAAATACCCATCTTCACTTGAATTTATCTTTTCTTCCATTTCATTCTACTATGATTTTTTTTTTTGCTTTTCTTCTTTTTTCCTTCTTTATATAGAGACTTGAACAAGAGAGACTGATAAGAATTTGATAAAACAAAAAAAATCCTGACCAAATAAATAGAGGCCAAATTAAGCAAAACCAAAACAATTAAGTAGCTTATCCTCATTTTGGAGGAGTAAGATTCTTGAAATCCAAAGGTTGAAACAAATAAGTTTGCCCCTAGGGCCTGAGCCCCCCAAGCTCCTCTTCCAATTCTGATCTCCCAACATCAGACCTCCAAAAAAATCTTCCATCCTCCTCCATACACTGAGTCTACCATAGTTCACATCACCAGAATCAATAAATTCTCCACCCTGTGAAACATCTGGAACCTCCACCACATCTTTAAAATCAGACTCCATACCAGTGATATCCAAAACATCACAAATTTCCTCTTCCCTATAGGAATCTTGCTTAGAATATGCAAAATCCTCCAGAATAACATCCATATCATCAAAATAAATATACTCCTCCAAGAAGAGACCATATGATCATGAGGGAACCACCTGAAAATAATCTTCCTCTATTAGAAAAAGATCCAAGACAGAATCTTTCTGTCCATCCAAAAATTCAACTGATACACCCTCCTCCAATAAGCCATTATCTGAACTTGAGAAATAAAAATAATAATCCCTCAACAACAATTCATCCACCACAGATTCCTTCTCAATATCCCAAAATCCTTCATCATGACCAGAAAAATCCTCCTTCCCACATAATTCATCCAAACTTAAGGAAATACACTTATCCTCAAGTGAATACATCTCCAAAACATCCAGTGAAACACATTCCTGAGTTCCCATGGTATCCTCTGGAAAAGAAAAATTAATTTCACAAACATCATCAGAATCACCATCTTCAAAAATTGATAGCTCCAACACCTCCCCAGAAGCTGAAATTTCCACCACAGTCTTCTGAACCTCTCTGTCCAACAGTATTTCCTCTCCAGATTCCACATCCCTATCCTTCATACCATCCAAATATACCAAAATAACCTCCTTTAAAACAGACATAGCAGGAATCCTATTTTCCCCATTTGGAAGAGTCTTCATCAAGTCAGACTTGATAAGAATCTCCATAACCTCCACCTTTACATCCCTACCCATGGCACTCCAAAATACATACTTGGCCCCATCTTCATGTGGTAATATATAATTATATACCAGATAATCCAGAGCCTCCACAAACTCCTCAATAAATTCCCCATACTGAGAAAGAGAAGTTATACCACCTTTCAATTCCCACTTCCTAGCAATCTCATGAAGATCCACCATTGAGAAAGTAGTAGGCCACCTTTTAACCATTTCAATCTTCAACTTTCCACAGTCCTGACTCCTATATCCTGCCATACAAGAAACTTCTTTCTCCACCTCCCTATTACCAATGAAAAAGATTACTTGCCTAACCATGTCCAACAGTGAGGCCCCATAAATATCAGCAGCAACCTCAAACCTAGCCAAAACCCCTTTGCATCCTCCCCCAAAAACCTTGAACCATCCTAGAAAATCCAAGTTAAAGCCTCCAATCTGCACCAAAGATAGCAAAAGTCCCCCCAATAGCCTTAAAGACCTTGGAGGGACCAAATCCAACAGAAAAGAAGACCCCTGGACCAACCACAAAGTGATATAGCACCAAATTCAAAATCAACCAAAGGAGATACCCACTCATGGAAATATTGAAAAAGATTAATTGAAGCACAACATGGTGGTTCCAAATTTAGGATAGCTCAGCAAAGGTAGTATGAAGAAATTAAATATATCTCTTCTACTAAAAAACTCATTGAGTTCCTGATGAAACTTGTGAAAATCTTGAGGGCAATGGACCCAAATGTTGAGTTTGAATTATGGAAGGACTGGATCCTCTATAAATTACCTATGTCTTTGAGAGACTTGTTAGTTTCTAGAATTGAGTTCTCAAGAGAACCTTCTTACTTGTAATGAGATCCTTCTAAACAACAAGTATGATGCTATAAAATTCATTCCTAGAACTCCATTTAAGAAAACCTCCAATTACCAACAGAAACCTCTGGAAAAGGTTGGTAAACCTTCTTCCCCTATTTCATCAAATAAAGTATGCAACAAAAACTTGCTTCAAATGCAGAAATTCTTGGCAGAAAGGCCATGTTTGTGACAAGAAGATAAATCTTGTTGAGCAGACAGAGGAACATGCTGATGACACAATAGCACTGGATGATACTTCAAGTGATTGTTCCAGCAATATTTCATATGAATCTAATCAGGAATTTTTGATGCTGGAAGAGGATATTCATTGTTTGAATAATTTTAATATTGGAAATAATGATTTATCTACAGTAGACAATGCTAGAATCATAAAAAATCTTGAGGACAGTTCAATTATTATTCCCCTCTCAAGGCACCAATCTTGATCAATGGAAACAACATTGAGGTTGTCTTAGATTCTGGAGCTGGAGGGAGAGTAGTATCTGAAAAATCACTTGCTTTAGTAGACTAAGATTATAAATCAAAACTTATTCCTATCATTTCTGAGAATTGAAGAGGTTATGGCTCTGTTTTGACCCCCATTGGTAAATACAAAGCCACAGTATTATTCAAATTTAACCATGGCTTTGAAAGAGCTATATGTGACTTTTTTGTCATGAAAAATGATAACTTTAGCAGTTGTTTAATTTCAGGAAATAATATTTTCACCAAGTATGCAATAAAATTTGATCCTTCAAACCAATGCTTAACAATGGGGATCATTGGGAAGAGAAAATTATAGATTTTCTCCCCCAAGAAATTATTAACACCAGGATTGAACACATTTTATTCTTTATTACAATATAAAGGAATATATACAAAAGAAATGCCTGTCCATGTGTCTGAAATTTACAAGGTTTCCTTTGGAGAACAACTTTCAGGTGAGGAAAAAGATTTCATCATTAATTCGATAAAGTCTTTTCCTATGGCCTTTGCTCATAGTTCACATGATTTAGGATTGGTAATGGAAGAAATTAAGCTTTCATTATCTTTCGCATTAGCTGAAATACGACCTAGCTTAAAGAAGAAGCCTTATCTTTCTTCTCCCTCAAAGAGTAAGATATTGAAGACAATATCTCTACCTTTTAAAAATGAATATTATTGAAAAGTTAGTGGAAACACCTAAATATTGTGTTATCTAACCTGTCCTACTATCTTTTGAGAAATATCAAGCCAGGTTATGTGGTGATTATAGATAATTAAATACTTATACTGTTAATGATATCTATCCTTTACGTAGAATTAGATCTATACATGCTACCCTACAAGGTACAAAATATATCAGCAGTTTGGATGGTAACAAGGGATATCACCAGGTACCTGTTGAGAAGAATTCTCAGAATTTTCTGATGATTGCTACTCATATGGGTATTTATAAGTATGTTAGGATGCTATTTGGCCCTAAAAATGACCCTTTAGCTTTTCAAAAAGTTATGGACAACACATTCCATCAGGAAATAATTGAGGGATGGCTGATAGTTTTTATTGATGATTTAATCATATTTTCTAAATGATTTGAGGATCATATTAACCACCTGTGTAAGGTACTCCATATAATGGATGATATAAATATGACACTTGCTTTGAAGAAATGAAAATTTGGTTTTCAGTCCTTAAAAGTGCTAGGTCTTGTGGTCTCAGGTTTACAGATATGTGTTGACCAAAACAAATTGGCAGCCATAAAACAGGTGAAGGCTCCTACAACAGTTAGAGAGCTCCAGAGTTTTTTGGGAATATTTGGATACTATAGACATTATATTAAAAATTATCAAGTCATAGCATTAACTTTACCTAATTGACTAGGAAAGATGTTACTTTTGTCTGAAATAGTGAAAGACAATGAGCTTTTGATACTATGAAACATTGTTTTATTTCAGCACCAATTATTGCTTTACCTGACTTCAATCAAACATTTGTTTTATACACTGATGCCAGGTTCATTGCTCTTGGTGCTGCCCCCCATCAGAAACAAGTGATGAATGATAAAGTATCAGAAGTAGTAATTTGTTATATTTCAAGAACATTGGGAAATAGTGAAATGAAATATGGTTCCAGTCAACTAGAGTTTTTGGCAGTAGTGTGGGCTCTTGAGGAGCTACATTATTATCTGGATGACCAGAAATTTGAGTTTTTCACTGACTGCAGTGCAGTTAAATCCCTCTTAAATTTGAAACCACCTAATAGACATATGTTCAGATGGCAGCTAGCTTTTCAAGAATACAGAGGGAGAATGAAAATAATTCATAAGGCTGGTATTGTTTACTCAAATATAGATATGTTATCAAGGTTACCTTTTCCAAATTCTGACTCAAATTCTGCATATGTTCCTGAAGATGAGATAGTTCATATTCATGGAATATATGTGGTTCATAGGAAGGAAAAGCTTATACAGCTTATTCTAGATTCATATGATAAGGAAACTGACTTAAAAAAAGTTATTTACCATATTAAATGATCTAAAGAATACTTCAATAAAAGCATTAATTAAAACCCTTTCATCAATGTACCTGCTGTGAAGAACAATTTAGACTGGTAGATGAGAGTTTGAAGGTATTAAAACTTGCTCTCAGTAGTAGAATCATCAAAATGCAAATACAGTTTATAAAAAGTTTGTTTCAAATTATGTCAATTAAATGACATTTAAAGAGGAATTTCTATCAACCAGAAAAAATTGATCATCAGCACTAAAGAATAAAAGAATCAAAGTATTAAAGTTATAAAGAAGAGAAAAAAATCAAAATTAATTTTTTTTTTGAAATCTTTCAACATCATTATCAAAAATTTGCCTCAAAATTCTTCTCTTCATTGTATCTTTAGTAATGTTAGCAGAAGTTTCCTGAAAATTACTTAAAAATTTATGCTTCATATCATCACAAAAGTTAAGAAAAAGATATCTATGAAATTTAGTATAATTATTAATGTAATCATTCTGCACTTGGCCAATGTCTTTGGTATTAGTTATTCTAATAGCTTAGGAGTTGGAAGAGGTATTCTTTTGATTTGTAATTAGAAGGAGACTTATTATATTAAAAATTAAAAGACTAAATTTATGAGCCAGGAAATAATGATTCTGAAAAACTGAAAGGAGAAACTGGAATAATAGGATTGGGATCTTGAGATGGAGGAGGAAGCTCAGGATTGGGATTTTTAGATGAAGAAGCTGTTTTGGCCTTTATATGACAAAAGAAAGTTAGAATTTTTGATAATTTCTTTTTAGGAACAGTAGGATCAGGAAGAGAGGCTGGTCCAGTATAGACATTAGTTCTGGAAGGAATAATTGGACAATTAAAATTCATGTTCTTAAGCCTGAAAAAATCACATGCAGTTCTTCCAGGAAGACCAAGGTTAGAAATCAAACAAGGAATCTGGTATTTGGCACAAAGTTCATATGGGACATCAAGGTCTTTTGATGACATATTGATGATGATATTTATTTTAAATAAAAAATTAAAACTTTTCAGGACTAGCTAAGGCAAATTATTGAAGAGGATAAAGAGAGGATGAATATTGGTTCAATGAATTATGCAACTTAAAGAATGAGGACATTTTTCATTGAAGGGAGGATGTGTAAGTCTAAAGTTTAGTATGGCACTTAAGTTTGTTTAAAAAAGATTTTAGGGAGTGATTATTGAGATTGGAAAGGCTAATCTAATTTTAAATTGGTTATATTAAATAAATTGAGTATTAAAATTGGTTAAAAGGGGTTAATTTTATGAGTCAAGACTTAACAAATAATTACTGGACAGGAAATGCAAGTATTGGTTTAAAAGTTTAAGGAAATTAGATTCAGTAGTCTCAAGAACCTTTAAGGTTTTTCTGGATCTTCTACTTTTTTTCTACTATTTTTAATAATTTTTTAAAGTATTTATGATTATTTTTTATTTTTTATAATTTGCTTAACTTTTATAATTATTTACTAGATGAATAGGGCTGTGTGGGTTACAAAAATTAGAATTAAAAAAAATTGAGAAGTAGCTCTAGCATCTGTAATTTTTCTAGATTTTTTATTAGCATTTTAAATGTTCTAGTTGAGTCCAGAAGTAAGTACAAGCTCCACAATTTTCCAGACAAGATCTTTACAAACTCTTGACAAGCTCCAGAATGCTCTGGTTAGGGAAAGTAGGGCACAGAAAATACTATGCATATAAAGACTGTAGACTCAAAGTTAGATTTATCTAGCCAGCTATATATCATCATACAACTAACAACCAACAACAAATTATAAAAATCATTCATTATTTTTCATAACAAATTATTAAATTGTTATACCCTTTTAAAAATAACACTTTTAAATATAAATTTATTAAATTCACTCATCATCATATATATTAACTTAAAGGGTACCATTTTAAAGGTATCATCACTAGAGATCTAATTTTAACAACTAAATTATAAAAATAAAGCTTCATAAAAACAGATATTTCAATCATTTAAATAACTTTTCTAAATACAACTTCACTGTTGTGTTTTTCAACCTAATTATAAAGAACACAGATTCTACATCTCAAGACCATTAAAAACCAATAGTTTATTGGTTATTTATTATCAAGTAGAGGTTATAGTTTAGATAATTGTAAACTCATTATTTACTTAAATGGACAGGGTTTTCTTTGTTTTATTGAACTCCCTTGGATTCTGCTTACATCAAGGCACCTGTAGGAGTCTTTCTACAACATATACCTTTTTTACTCAGCACTTTGAAGTTGGCATTATATTGATCAAATTGCAGGGGGAGGTGTCAGGTATATAATATTCTTTTTTCTTGGTTGATTAAGATAGATCAACACTGTTCTTATTCCTAGAAATAATATAATTTAAATTATTTAATAAAAAATTATATTATTTGATTATTTCAATTGAAAAATTGTCCTGATAATTAAAATATTGTTTTATTATTTCAGTTGAAAGTTATTCCTGGTAATTATAATAATAAAAAAATATAAATTATTTATTTGATTAAAAAATTATATTAATAAATTATTTCAGTTGAAATTTAGTCCTTGTAATTAAATAAATTCAATTATTAGCTTATTTATTTGGTTAAGAAATTTTATTAATTATTTTGATCTATTTTAATTATCTCAGTTGATCAGTAGTCTTGGTAATTGATAATAAACTTTAAATATTTTTTATTTTATCTCTTATTTTTTAAAAAAAAATAATAACTGAAAAAACATTAATATTTTATTTTTCAGCTCTAGTTATACAAACAATGGCTGAATTAAATCTTTGTAACAGCCATGAAGAGGAATCGTATTTTATTGATAATGATGCACATTCTGTCAGCTCTCCTTTGAATATAAAATTTTCTCAAATTTATAAAAAACTAAACCAAAAAGGATGTAGAAATGCTGGAGTCAAAATCAAGAAGGAAAATCCTCCTCTGGACTCCAACTCCCAGGTACCCCCCCAAAAAGCTTCCAAAAGGCTTAAAAAACAAAAAAGATGCCTTTACAGAAGCAGGTGAACAACCTTTCAACTCACATCATGGAGTTGAAGACAGAGAACCTAAGACTCAAGGTAAAGGTAGAAGCAATAGAAGAAAAAATAAGAAGCATAGAAACTTATCTTTAAGAGAAGAAGAAAAATCCACAAGTAGGAAAAACCCCTCCACATTTGGCTCCTAAACAACAAGAATAAGTGGAAGTATCAAAATGGCAATGGGAATGGCTGAACACCCAATGGGATACCCTTGAGGCTCAGCAAATGCAACAGGCTCCTCAGGCAGGACCCTCCAGGCCCCAACACTTCAATCCAACCACCCCTCACCCTTACCAAGGAGGAAGAAGAAAGAAAAACAATCATATTCAAATTATTACAAAACCATTGTAAGGCCTTCTATTAAATCTCAAGTTCCTTTTCTTGTTATTTATTCAGTTACTTCAGGTAACTCAGGGATGGGAGACAGCACTTTGAGACCAGAAAAAGATGGTTCTAGCAGAAAAATATATCAAGTCTCTAGTCATGTAGATAATCCTTTATTTTTAATTGATACTTCAATTATGAACACAGATATGCCTATTATAGATGAATCAATTCATCCTGAAGTTTATGAGACTTTTGAAAATTACTCTGTCTCTCTCCTAAGAAGTGCTCCTGATGTAGCAACTATTAATGATCAATATTTGAGAGAAATTATCACAAAACTAAGTAAGATAATGAATAATTTATATTTGACCTAAAAATTCAATAGCATATTAATTAAACAAGGTTACCAAGGGTTAAAAGGTGAGTTGAATAGGGTATCTGATGAATTTTATAGGTACAAAGTAAATTATGAAAAAAAATTCCTTTGTGGAAAAATATTAAAAATGATCTATCCAGAGTGCAAGGGACTATGTCTATCTGTTTCCAAGAGCTAGAAGGCCATCAAAGTTAGGATATTGGTCCAATTTAGGCCAATTTTTATTCTTACCAGGATGGTCAGTTTTAAAGTTTGAACTATTCAAGGTTATTAATTCTTAAAGTCTTGAAAGGTGTTCAGACATTTCATTATTTACAGAGGCAGATTTCTCATTTTGAGCATTTAAATTATTTTTGTTTGATGTAACAGATTTTTCAGAATAAATTTCAGCTGACAAAATTGGTACATTACAAGGGAGAGAAGAAACACCCTGTTCAGGCTGTTTTTTATGATTAACAGCAGGTTGAGATATATTTTTAACTCATGATAATGAGTAGTCTGGACATCCTGAAATGAAAAAAATAGTTTCTCAAGATCAGAAAATTTATTTCTTAAATCAAAAATATAAGATAGTTGATCATTAATCCTAGCAATAGATAGAAAATTTCTGTCCTCATCTATAGAGAATTTTTTACTCAAATTCTGGGACTCAATTTTCAATTTTCTTAATTAACTATTCAGAAGCATATTTTCATTCTTTAAAGAAGTAATTTAATCTTTTAGATCATCAATAACTTTGCGTAGATGATAATATTTATCTGAAAGTGATCTGTGATCAATTTTAATAGACTTATGTTGAGAAAGTACATTATTTAATGTTTTAAATTTGAAACAATCTGTGTCTTGAATAGAATAACTTACTTTGCAATGTAAATGCAAATTATTTAATCTATAAATCTCATGTTTCAACAATTCTCTCAAATTTTTGTCTTTGATAACATTAAAATCAGGAAAGTCTCTCAATATTTCTTCAGAAGTTTTTTCAAGTAAAACATAAATTTCTGGAGCAACAGAATCATTCTTAGTAGCAAGAGTAGGATTGATTAAAGAGGTAGAGGTTAAATGTAATGGTTCATCAAAAGAAAGTTTACTTGAAACATCAATAGGGCTACTAGTTACAGGAAGATGTCTTTTAACAGGCTTAACTGATCTTTCACCACTCTCAATAATATTATCTGTAGTAGAAGGCTTATTAGAATAAATTCCAAAATTTTTCTCAACCAAATTACTTACCATGGCAGAGGAGGAAACTTCTGCTGGGTTTGAGTATGGGCTTGGGCCTTCTTTCTCCTGCTTTGTTGGTATTGATTGTGAGGAGGATGGAAATTGGGTGTTCTGGATGGGCCAGGCTGATGATGAGGAGGATGTTGCACATTCTTCTGGTAGTGGCTCATTAGATAATCTCATTTCCATTGTTCTAATTCCAGAGTACTTTGGTTTAGCTGGAAGGAGGTGGGAGGTTGAGGGGGCTGAGGCTGAGTTGGTGACATGGGATGAGGATGACTCTGCTTTTGAGAAAGAAGCTCTTGCATCTGGGACCAAAGGGTTTCCACTTTTGCCTTGTATTTCATATTTTCTGCCTTCAGCTCCTTGATGTGGCTGTATAAGTTCTTGAACTGCTGGCTTAAAGGAATATTTTTTATTTTTATACCTTTTAGAGGATATTCCTGATTGACCAGAGGTTTGGCTTCTTTCTGAATGGTTTGGGGAAGGGGGTTTTTGCCTCCACCCCTCCTGACATTTCTACATCCTGTAGAGTGAGAAGTTTTAGAATCAGCCATTGATTTTTTATAAATTAATCTTGAAGAGCTTACAGAATCAGCTTCACAATCAACATCAATTTCATCCACTTGGAGGTTATACATGCTCTCAGTTAGCTGGCTAGTCATGTAAGTGGGAAGATTAATTAAGTAATTTGTATAAAATAATTATTATTTTTAGTTTTATGAAACCAAAATAATAATAAAAATATATATCAAAATATTTTATAAAAGAAATACAAAATATTTAAATACAAAGTATTATTTAATATAGTTCAGTAAAGACAATTATATAAGAAATAATTATTATTGGGACTAAAAAAATAAATTATAATGTCAACCAACAATAAAATTACCAAATTTATATATGGCAATTAATGGTAATAAGTACTGAGTACTATTATAGTCAACCAAAAAAAATCAACAAAATTAATAATAATTAAAATCAAATTAATAATTTAAATATTAATATTAATATTTGTGAAATTCTTCTAGGACTAAGAGGAATTAACACTCTATAATAGTCAACTAGGAAAAAAAATTAAAAAATTGAACACTTACACTCAGTGACTCAGCACAAGGCCACAATCACAGTTATTGTAGTAAAAAATCTAATTTAAGTGTTGATAGGAGCAAAGGTTGACTTACAGTAGTGATCGTTAAATCAGCTACAAAGTATATAAATTTTTAAAATATATAAACCTAATGTTAGGATCCCCCGTTCAATTCATGCTCGCGGAAAAAGTTTCTTTTTTTGCGCAAGGTGGTCCGTGGGTTTTGTCTTTTGTCCAAAGATTTTTCTTGTGTATCGTCCTTGTACGGAAAGGTCCTCAATTTTTGGCGATTTCGTCTAGAAGGAGGTGAAGAAGAGAATTGAAAGAAAGGAATAAAGAGGATGGAAGAGAGATAAAAGGAAGAAGCAAGAAATGAAGGATAAAAGGACAATAGAATAGGTATTTTGGTAGACAAAGTTGAGGAGGAGTGAATTAGTTATATAAGTTAGTACTTTTAATACTTCTCTCTGCTCAAATATCAACAACTGATTATTAAATATCTTAAAACAACCTTAGTAATTTTATTTAATATTTAAGGGAACTTAGGTGCCACAGAAAATAATAAAATAGAATGTAATATTTAAAATTATTGATGAGTAAGTAAGTGATGATGCAAAAGGGGTTTACCAAGGCCTTTTTATAGGCAATGGGACCTCTAAAGCACTACAAATGAATATATACAAAATGGTAATGAGATAAAACAAGAAGAACAAAGAAAATACTTGTAACAATAGTATTTGAGAGAAAAATATACAAAAATAATAAGAATCCCAATTAAGAAAATAAGTTTCCCACCATAAATCCCCAAATAAGTTAATTAACAATAATGAGTAACTAAGCAACCCTGTGACATAAGAACTATGGGAAAAATAATTCAAAACAAGTATTACAATATGTTTTCAGAATTTTTAAGTGAAACAAATAAAATGTTTTGACACAACCAGGTATGTAATCAATTTAAATTAAATAATTAATGTAATTACAATATAAGATAATTAAAAGGAAGTAATTTTATTATAAAATTGTAATTAATTATTTATTTATTAAATACATATAAAATGCATTCCTTTATATGGAATATAATAATTTAATTGATGTATACTTAATTTCTATGATAATACAATTAATATAAAATTTATTTCACTTATAAAATAAAATATTTATATAATATATTATACAATATAAATTTAATACATAAGCTTCAAATATTATGTCCTCAATAAATTTTTATGCATATTTATTGGGCTCCTGGAACAGCCTGGCTGACAATCTCTATTATAGAATAAATTTGAGTAATGTTATTTTTATTCCTCCTTCTATAAAAGAAGAAATCTTGAAATTTGTCCTGATGAAATATTGGCAGGACATTTTGATATTGAAAAAAATGATTAGAATAAAGAACACTGCTTGGTGGGCTAATATGTCTGAAGACACCAAACCATATGTTGAATCCTGTGATTCCTGCCAGAAATCAAAAATATTAACCAGGAAAAGAGCTTGTATGATGCAAAATATTGAGTCTCCTGATGCACCATAGCAGATTATAGATATTGAATTTGTAACAGGATTTCCCATTGCTGGTAAAGACATTTATAACTCTTGCTGGGTTATTGAGGACAAATTTACAAAAATGTGTAAGTTCATCCCTACTCACAAAGATGTTTCCACTAAAGAATTAGCCTTCATGTGGTGGTATCATATATTTAATACTGCTGGTCTTTCAAAGGCAATAATCTCTGACACAGCCCCTAAATTTACTTCTGAATTTTGGATGTCTCTGATGAATGTTTGTGTTTGTGATCTGAATCTTTCTACTGCCCATCACCTCCAGACTGATAGATTAGCTGAAAGAATGATATAGACTTTAGATGACATGATAAGAGGGTATTGTGCCTTTCGCCTTGAGTGAAAAGACAATGATAGGATCACTCATGATTGCGTAACCTTACTTCCTGGTCTAGAAATTGTTTATAATAGCACTTTTCATTCTGTTACTCAAAGAAAGATTTTTGAGCTTTGGCATGGATATGTTCAAAATACCCCTGCAGAAATTCTCAATAAGAATATACCTAAATTGGATTTAAATCCTGGTGTAAAATCTTTTCTTAAAATGCAACAGCTTGACAGAAGTGATGCTCAAAAATGTATTGAAAAAATCTTTAGAATATAAGAAGAAGAGGTGGGACAAATTGGATAAAGAACACACTTTTAAAAAGGGTGATGAAGTACTTATTTCTACAGTCCACTTCAATTTACAAGATAATAAAAAATTAAAAGACCCATTTGTAAGTCCATTTGTTATCAGAAGAATGGTTGGTGATAATTCAGTTGAATTTATCCTGTATTCTCCATATGACAGAAAACATCCTGTTTTTCCAATATCTCTTTTGAAACCTTACACATCCAATAGTGATTTATTTCCAAAAAGGAGGGGAAGGCCAAAGAAAATCCCTAATAAAATCACTGAAATAGCAGAAATTAATAAGATTTTAAATGACAGAATTGTCACTTCTGAAAAAGGTACTCAATATTTATTGAGATTCCAGAATAAATCTTCTGAATATTATTCTTGGATAGCTGGGAAAGAGATATCAAGCTTCTTTCCCTACTAAAGAAATATAAAAAGAAAAAATCATAGCATTTTTTTATTGTTTTTTTGGAGTGAGGGGGTGTCAGCCAGGATACTAGACCTACCCAGTAAATAGTTATGATTATTTACTACAGTAAAACTACACCTTTACCTCTCACTTAATTAGTTATATTTATTTTATAAATTACTTTTAATTTTTTAACTAGTTAATAAGTAAAATTAAATTAAATATATAATTATAAAAGATCCCTCACTTCTTGTTCCTTGACAGCATCCTCATGACAGCTGAAAAGAAGACTAAACTATAAAAATACTATATATTAAAATCAAATATTTATATTTTACTTTGAAATATACATAAAACTTAAATAAATAAAATAATTTAAATTAAAATTGACATATACAGATAAATTCTGTATATGAGTACATTCTTTATTGAATACACTTTAACATTGAAAATTTCTATCTGTGGGAAGGTTCTCTCTATGATACCCATGTATGTAGACTTATGGATCCATAGTTTCTCACCTTTTTGACTCTTTAAGGGCTCTTAATCTAGCTTTTTTATTTAATCTCATACTTACTGTACAATTAAATATCATATATACAAACCCAATCTATTACTACTATTGCCACCTTAGTATTTACATCTGCATATTTCTTAGACTTTAAAGTAATAATAATAATAATCTTTTTTAACTCTTCATTGAGTATAAAATATAAAGAAATAAATACATACCTATCTTGAAATCTTGAGTCTTCCTTCAACTTTCATTGCCATTGGACCACCAATGAATCTTTTTGACCAAAAGAACCCCTTAGCAAGGAGTTCCATCTAAAACAAGAAGAATTTTGAACAGATTTGGTTTTTGTTGATTGATTAAATTGGATTTAATACTATGGTAATTACCGATGGGAAGTTTTTTAAAAGTGTAAGCCATTGGAATGTAGACTTCTGAAGGATCTGGAAGATGTGTTGCTGGTGGATCAGCCAGAGATAAATAAGGGTTGTCTTGATCCTCTTCTATAGAGTGTTGAGAAGGTGAACTAGGGTGGGACTTTTCCTGAGGCCTAGTTGTAGAAAGATTGGTGTTATTGGTGTTATTGGTGTTATTGGTGTTATTGGTGTTATTGGTGTTATTGGTGTTATTGGTGTTATTGGTGTTATTGGTGCTATTGGTGTTATTGGTGTTATTGGTGTTATTGGTGTTATTGGTGTTATTGGTGTTATTGGTGTTATTGGTGTTATTGGTGTTATTGGTGTTATTGGTGTTATTGGTGTTATTGGTGTTATTGGTGTTATTGGTGTTATTGGTGTTATTGGTGTTATTGGTGTTATTGGTGTTATTGGTGTTATTGGTGTTATTGGTGTTGTTGGTGTTATTGGTGTTATTGGTGTTATTGGTTTTATTGGTGTTATTGGTTTTATTGGTGTTATTGGTGTTATTGGTGTTATTGGTGTTATTGGTGTTATTGGTGTTATTGGTGTTATTGGTGTTATTGGTGTTATTGGTGTTATTGGTGTTATTGGTGTTATTGGTGTTATTGGTGTTATTGGTGTTATTGGTGTTATTGGTGTTATTGGTGTTATTGGTGTTATTGGTGTTATTGGTGTTATTGGTGTTATTGGTGTTATTGGTGTTATTGGTGTTATTGGTGTTATTGGTGTTATTGGTGTTATTGGTGTTATTGGTGTTATTGGTGTTCTTGGTGTTCTTGGTGTTCTTGGTGTTCTTGGTGTTCTTGGTGTTCTTGGTGTTCTTGGTGTTCTTGGTGTTCTTGGTGATTTTGTTGTTTTTGGTGTTAATTTGGTTGACTTTTAGTGATATTAGGGAGTTTTCCGCCTGATTTTTACTTCTGAGCAAGGCAGACGGGCCATCTGGACGCAGTCTAAGATTCTAGGAGTTCATTAAAAGGCATTTGAAGATGGATTAGAGAGAGGAAAGAAGAAGCTTGAGAGGATAAAGCTGGTCTTTTAGAAAGGGCTCTGGGGACTGATCTTCTAGAGTTTTTGGAAGGAGCAGAAAAGATAGAAAAAGAGGCTGGGCCTAAATCTGGAGATCTTGTATGAGATTTAGAAATATTTTTATGAGAAGGTAAAGATGGAGAAATGTGATAATTGGGATTTCTTTCCCATCTTTTCATTTTATAGTTGCAGGAGTCACAAGCCCTGTTTTATAATTTGTCCTCAGATGTTGGCAAGGTGAAAGTTTAGGGTCTGCACATATGAATCCATTCTTTGCAGGCATAGTTCTTAGGAGCAGTGAAGAAATGAACATTGGAAGGGTCAAATTCAGGGGATCAAAGATTTACCATGAACTGTTATGAGAGAAGAATGAAAATAAAGTGATGAAGAGAAAATTATTTTACAGTGATGGTAGAAACTGAAGTGGGTGTTTAAGTCAACAAGTAGAATGTGGTGGGTATGCATGAGCGTGGTAAGAAATTCTTATGCAAAATAGGAATTTTTTCAGTCCATCAAGACTTTAAACTGAAAATTGGTGAAAGTCCATCAAGAAATTAAATTAAAAATTGATTGCAGTACATCAAGAATTTAAACTGAAAAGGGATTATGTAGTTCTCTAAGATGTTAAGCTGGTTAATTATTTAAGTCTTTATACATTGTTGAAATTATTTCAGTCCATAAAAACTTTAAACTGAAAATTGGAAAGGTTTTTTAGTCCCCCAAGAATTTAAACTGAGGAATGTGACTCTCCCAAGACTATAAATTGATGATTGGTTATGGGTGAGTCACTGAGGACTATAAAATGATAATTTTTTGGTTTCTGTCAGCCAGGCTATACCAGGAGCCCAGTAAATTATATGTAGATTTATTGGACCTTAAAGAGGGCGTAAGAATTGTATTTGATGTATATAAATTAATATTTTATTGCATAATAAAATTATATAAGTATCTTATTAAATATAAGTGTTATATTAATTTTATTGTTATATAAATTATTCATACATTTAAATTAAGCATAATATACTTTATATTCTACAAATATTGGTGCATTTTTATGTATTTAATAATTATGAATTAATAATTAATTAATTACAAACATATATAATAATTATATGTGTAAAGTTGACTTATAATGTAATTAAATTAATTAATTAATTTTATATATTAATTAAATCTTTTTATATATTATTAAACAATAATATTGGGCGCTTTTTTGACCCTTAATTGTGTCAGAAAAATTATTAAATAAATTATAACACTTATTAATAACATAGTATTAAAATCCCCACTTTAAATTACAAATATCATTAAATTAATTATATGTTTCATTTAAACTAATTATTGGATTAATTACATAGTTTAAACAATTAATTAAAATTGCTTTAAGCTGAATTGAATTGATTACATGAATTTTTGGCGTGAAAATAATTCTATTTGTTTTACTTAAACCCTTTACATGTCACTATAATGTCTGTTTTGGATTATTTTACTCACTGTTCTCATGTTTCACACTTACTTGGTTACTAATTATTTTAATTAAGTGTTTTTGGGAAATTATGGTGGGAAAATTAGTTACTTACTCATGGGTTTAGTTGAATGTCTCATGTTTTTCTCTCAGTCTCCATGTTTAAGTTCTATTCTTTTTAATGTCTAGTTTCATGTTATTCCTTTTTGTAATTACTAGATGGTGACGCTCCAGAGGGTCCTTTGCCTATAAAAGGCTTTGGATTATCCCCTTAGCTGCATCACTTATTATACACTCACCATTTAAACATATTTTTTTAAATATAATACATTTATTTTTATTTTTATTGGTACTAAAATTGTAATCTAAATTCTATATAAATATCTAAGGTTGAAATAATTCTAATAATAATAACAGTGTTTACAGCGCATTTAAATAATCTTAATTAAAATATATATTTTATAATTTTATAACCCTCAGTATTTTGTCAAGTCACAAGTAGTCCTTGTTGCCTTTTTCTCTTACAATAATTAAAACTCCTTTTATAATTTTATTTCCTTCCCTATCTTCTCCTCCTGTCCATTCTTTCCCTTTTCCTCTTCCTCTTCTAGAAATCTGGCCAATAATTAAGAGCCTTTCCAAACGATGACGACAACTGCGATACTTGTGACAAACAACATAGCACACGGACCACCCAACCAAAAAAAAACTTTTTCCGCAACTGTGTTTCAAACTTGGGTTCAATCATTTAGTTTTATATTAAATTAAATCATATAGTATTTTGAAGTTTTTTTACAATCACTATAGTAAGAGAACCTTTGCACCTCTCACACATATTATTATAATTTTACTGCAATAACAGTGTTTGTGGCTTAATTTCTGATTCACTGAGTGTAAGTATTCATTTTTTTTTCCTAGTTGACCATAATAGAGTAAAAATCTTAGTCCTAGAAGACAATTAATTTTTAATAAATTATTAAATTAATTTTATTATTATTTTTTGTTTATTGCTTGACCATAATAGTACTCAGTACTAAGTCCCAGTATTACCATTATATTAATTATTTGGTATTAATTATTTTGGTTGACTTATAAACCTTTGTTTGTTGGTCCCATTTTAATTATTGTTAATTCTTAATAAATAATTGTAATTACATTTTTTGTTAATCAATTGATTTTTTTGATAAAAATTTAAATTTTTTTTGTTAAAAATTAAATAAATTATATTTTATTTTGAAATAACAATTTGCATCAATAAATAATTTTGATTCTATTTTAACAGTTTAAATGACCAGTAGTTTGGCTAACAGCATGGATAACTTACATGTGAATGAGATTGAAGTGGATGTTGACACTGAATCTGTAGGTTCTTCTAAATTAACTTACAAAAATTATTCAGCTGAAAAAAAAACTTCAGGACGTGGAAATTTCAGGAGAAGTGGCAAACCACCCTCACCAAACACCTCTGAAAGATGTAAAACCTCAAATAAATCAGGACAATCAACTCAAAGGTATAAAAATAAAAAAGATACCTCTAACCCAACAAGTAAACAATCTTTCCAGTCACATCAAAGAACTGAAAGCAGAAAGCATGAAGTACAAGGTAAGGGTAGACACACTCTGGCAGCAGATGAAGGAATTATTAAATCCCAAACAGGCTCAAACTCCTCATTTCCCAGCCTTCCAGCCTCAGCCTCAGCTTCAACCTCAGCCCAATCAAATACCCAGCTCCTTCACGCAATATCAAAGTACTCTGCAGGTGGAGCAGTGGATATGGGATTACTTGATGAGCCATTACCAACAGAATGTTCAGCAACCAACAGCTCAACACCATGGCCCATCCAGGACACCAACTTACCATCCATCTCCTCAGCCCCATCCTTATCAGGGAGGCAGAAGAAAGAAGGCACAGAGGAAGTTTCCTCCCTTGCCATGGTGAGTAATTTGTTTGATAAACATGTTGGTATGTATAATAACAAATCTTCTTCAGGTAATATTGTGGATTCTGGTGAAAGAAAAGTTAAACCCTTAAAAAGACAACTTCCTTTATTGAGCAGCCCCAATGATGTAATTAGCAAATGATCATTTGATGAATCTTTACATTTGACTTCTACTTCTTTAATCAATCCTTCTCTTTCAATTAATAATGATTCTGTTTCCCCTGAAGTCTATACTTTAATTGAGAAAACTTCTGAAGAAATATTTAAAGATACACTTGACGTTAATGTTGTAAAAGACAAACATTTTAGAAATGTGTTAATACATGAGAGTGATAGATTAAATAATTTTCACTTGAATTGTAAAGAAAGTTCTTCTTTACAAGATACAGCTTATTTTAAAATTAAAGAAACCTTGAATATTGTTCTTAGCCAACAAAAACAAATAAGGAGTGACCATAGATCTATCTCAGAAAGGAATATCAATCTAAATAAAACCTTGATTGAATTGAAACCCCTTATTGAGAAAAATTATTCATTAAAAAGTGAAATTAAATCTCTAAAAAATGAGTTTAAAAAGCTAACAAATGATTTCCATGCACTGAGTGCCAAACACACAGTTTCTGACGACAGAAATGTTTTATCTCTTGCAAAAGTAAATTACCAGATGTCTGAAGTTCCAAGGATAAGAAACTTTGTGTCTGAAATTCAGGAAAAATTTTCAACCTTTACCATCAATAATTATGGTATAAATGAGAATGCTGACCATAAGCTTTTTAAAAATAAAAGAAAAAATAACCTTAACAGAGTTCCTCTTTTCTTCCTCATATTTCAGCCATTAACCAAACTGACAATGAGTCTGTAAAATTTTTTGCTACTAGCAAAAAATCTTGTGATGGTCATGTACCAGCTGTTTCTGTAAATAATGAAATTTTGGAACACCTGGAAAAACTTCAGGAATTATTAATGATAAATAATTCAAAGCAAAGAATGGACCATCCCAGTAGTCAGAAAAATTGGCCTAAATTTGACCAATATCCTACCTTTGATGGTGATTCTTCATCTGATTGGCAACACTTTATCCAAATAATTGATAATTTAAAGAGATCTTATGAACTACCTGATGAGGAAATTGTTTCTAAGCTAATTTCTTTATTTTCCAATGTAGCCTTGAGGTGGTATGAATCTGTTCTTTTAGATAACAATCATTATACATGGAATGATTGGAAATCCTTGATTGAGAATAAGTTTGCTGGTTCAAAATTCAGGTTGGCTCAGAAAAGACTGTATGAGAATACTAGATATGTATCCTCCTCTGTTGAAAAACCCATTGTTCTTCTTATGGAAGTAATAAAAATCCTGACAGTAAATGATCCAATGATGGATTATGATATTTGGAGAGATAAAATCTTGTATAAATTACCGAATTCTCTTCGAGATTTAATTGTAGCTAGAACTGAGCATGTAATGAAAATTTTCTTTCATTAATAAATGTAATGAAGTACTGCTCAACCATAGATATGAACAAAATAATTACCCTGAAAGATCTTATCGTGAGCAAAATAAACGCTCTACAAAGACCGCTGAAAAACCTGGTAAAACCTCTGCCCCAGTTGTACCTAAAAAATATGCAACAAATACTTGTTATAAATGTAACACATCATGGCAAAAGGGTCATGTTTGTGACAGGAAAATTCATCTTGTTGAATAAAATTAAGACACTGATGAAACTGAAATTGATATCAATAATTCTTCTAGTGAATGTGAAAGTAATATCTCCTGTGACAATGAATCTGTTTAAGATGTTTTCATGTTGGAACAGGATGTCCATTATTTAGATAAAATATCCAAAGAATGTGTATTGGATTTATCTTCAGTGGAAAATGCTGAAATAATTAAAGATATTAATGGCAATTCCTTTGAAGGCACCTGTTATCATTAATGGTAAAAATGTTTATTTAGTTCTTGACTCTGGTTCTGGAGGAAGTTTAGTGTCTGAAAGAGCCTTAGCTTCAGTAAATAAGGATTATTTGGGTAAAATGTTACCTATGACTTCTGAAAAATGGAGAGGGTATTGTTCTATCTTGTGTCCCATTGGCAAATACAAAACCTCTGTATTCTTCAAATATAATGGTGGTTTTGTCGGAGCTATTTGTGAATTTTTTGTCATGAAAAATTATAATTTAAGATATTGGTTTATTATGGGTAATGATATTTTAACCATGTTTGGTGTGAAATTGGACCCAGAAAATAATTGCTTCACCTTGGGATTGAATGGCGAAAGAAAATTCAAAATTTCCTCCCCTAAAACACCTTCTGGGCATCTGTTAAAGTCTTGTAACTCACTGATCCAGTATAAAGGCAGACCGAAAATTGAAATGGATGATTTATTAAATGAAATAAATACTGCTTCTTTTGGTGATCAGTTTACTAGTTAACAAAAGGATTTTATAATTGCCTCAATTACCTCTTTCCCTATGGCTTTTGCACATGGTTCTTATGTCTTATGAAGTGTTCAGGAAGAAATGAAAATTACTTTATCCTGTAACTTAAGTGATATTCCTCCTAGTTTTAAGAAAAAACCATATCCTGATTCTCCAACAAAAAGAAAAGATATTGAAGATAATATTGCCACTTTATTAAAAATGAATATCATTGAGAAAGTGGATGTCACCCCCAAATATTGTGTCATCTCCCCAGTCTTGATTTCTTATGATAAAGATAAGGCTAGATTATGTTGAGATTACAGAGTATTAAGCACTTATACTGTTGATGATATGTATCCTTTACCCAGAATTAATTCAATACATGCTACCTTTCAAGGTGCAAAATTTATTAGTTGTCTGGATGGTAATAAAGGATATCATCAAGTTCCAGTTGAGAAAAATTCTCAAATTTTTTGCTTATTGCTACTCATATTGGAATATATAAGTATGTTAGAATGCCATTTGGCCCTAAAAATGCACCTTCAGTTTTTTAAAAAGTCATGGATAACACCTTCCATAAGGAAATAATTGATGTATGGCTTATGGTGCATATTGATGATATCATAGTTTTTTCTAAAACTTTTGATGAATGTATGATTCATTAAAATAGAGTTTTTTAAAAAATGAATGAAATCAATATGACCTTGTCCTTAAAAAAGTGTAAATTTGGCTTTCAATCTATAAAAGTCCTTGGCCATTTTGTGTCAGGCCTACAAATTTGTGTAGACCACAACAAAAATGCTGCTATTCAAATGTAAAGGCACCTACTTCTGTAAGAGATATCCAAAGTTTTTTGGGTATGTGTGTAAATTATAGACAATATATTAAAAATCATTAGGTCATAGCCTTGCCTCTTACCAAACTAACTAGTAAAGATGTTGCATTCATCTAGAATATTGACTGTCAAGAAGCTTTTGATATATTAATATTTTGCTTAATGACAGCCCCTGTCAGCCAGGCTATTCCAGGAGTCCAGTAAATGATATATAAATTATAAACCCTTAAAGAGTGAGTAAGACTTGTATTTAATGAATATAACTTAATATTTTATTACATAATGAAATTATATAAGAATTTTATTATATACAAATGTTACATTAAATTTATTGGTTATATATATTTTTATATATAATTAAATTGAGCATAATATAATATATTCTACAAATAATGGCGCATTTTTATGTATTTAATAATTATAAATTTCTATTTAATTAATTAAAAAACATATATTATAATTACAAGTGTAAATTTGATTTATAATATATTTAAATTAATTACTTAAATTTATATATTAACTAATACCTCTCATATGATACTAAACAATTATTAAGGACGCTTCTTTTGACCCTTAATTGTGTTAGAAAAAACAAATAAATTAATTTGGACTAAATTGAGATTAATTGCTTGTTTTGTTGCGTCAAATTATTTTTTGTTTCACTTAAAATGTCCTCTAATCAGAATGTACCATCTGTTGGGAATTATATTTCTCATAGTTCCTATGTTTCCAATCTTGTTTAGTTATTTACTATTGTCACTTACTGATTTGGGGATTAATGGCGGGGAAATTGGATTCTTAATTGGGCTTTTAATTAATTGTTTCATGTTTTTCTCTATATTGTTATGTTTCATTTACTCTTTTGATATATTTGTTTTATTCCTTTCTAATCATTGTATTTACTGATATAGTAGCGCTTCAGAGGACCCATTGCCTATAAAAGGGCCTTGGATAATCCCCTGTAGCCTTATCACTTATTATACACTCAACAAATTAAATACACTTTTTATATTACGTTTATATTCTTTTTATTAGTAATAAAATTCTAATTAAAATTTTATATAACAATTTAAAGGTTGCTTTAAGTCTGATAGTAATTATATTGGTTGCCGCGCAGAACTCTTACTTAAATAATAATAATATTTATAAAACCAATTTGTTGTCTCTTCTCAGCTCACTCATCATTGTCTTCTCTCAATAAATTAAATAATTTTATTAAATTTTATTTCTTTTATTACCCATACTCCTTTCCTCCTTCTCCTCCTCTCATTCCTTCTTCTATTTTTTGTCCTTCTTCTAGACGACCGGCCGACAGCCCCTATCTTAGCTCTTCCAGATTTTAACAAAGCATTTGTCCTATATACAGATGCTATCTTTGTTGGTCTAGGTGCTTCCCTCCACCAGTAACAAATTATTAATGATAAATCATCAGAGGTTGTAATTTGTTATATTTAAAGAACCTTGAGAAATAGTGAATTGAAATATGGTGCCACTCAATTAGAGTGCTTAGCGGTTGTTTGGGCCCTTGAGAAGCTTCATTACTACCTAGATGATCAAAAGTTTGAATTGGTAACCGACTGTAGTGCTGTGAAGTCCCATTTAAACCTAAAAACACCTACTAGACATATGTTCAGGTGGCAACTTGCTGTTAAAGAATACAGAGGAAGAATGACAATTATCCATAGGGCTGGAAATGTTCACTCCAATGTTGATATGCTGTAAAGATTTCCTCTGCCAAATAATGACTCCAATACTGCTTATGTACCTGAAGATGATACTGTACATATCCATGTTATATTTATAGTTGATATGGAAGAAGAGTTATTACAATTAATTCTGGATTCATATGATAAAGATTCTAATTCAAATAAATTAGTTACTATCTTAAATGATCCAAAGAATGCTTCAATTCAAGCATTGACTAAAACTTTTCCTGAAAAGTATCAAAATGCTTTTATTAAAGGAAAGTTTTCTTCTTAAGGTGGTTATATATATTATAGAAGAAAACTTACTAATGTAATTGTAATTCCTCCTTCTATAAAAGAGACTATCCTAAAGCTTTGTCATGATGACATATTAGCTGGTCATTTTGATCTTGAAAAGAAATTAATTAGGATTAAAAACACTGCTTGGTGGGCTAACATGTCTGAAGATACAAAATTATATGTTGAATCTTGTGATTCCTGCCAGAAATCTAAAAGGTTGACAGGTAAAAGAGCAGGGTTATTACAACATATTGAAGCACCTGATTCTCCTTGGCAAATAATTAACATGGATTTGGTCACTGGTCTTCCTGTAGCAGGTAAAGACAGTTATAACTCTTGTTGGGTAATAGGAGATAGATTCACAAAAATGTGAAAATTTATTCCTACCAACAAAGATGTATCCACAAAAGAACTAGCTTTCTTATGGTGGTCGTAAATGTTTAATATGATTGGTTTTCCAAAAGCCATTATCTCTGATAGAGATACAAAATTTACTTCTGAGTTTTGGACCTCTTTGATGGATATTTGTGGCTGTGAGTTAAAGTTGTCTACAGCTCACCATCCTCAGACTGATGGTCTAGCTGAAAAAATGATTCAAACTCCCAAAGATATGATTGGAAGGTATTGTTCCTTTGGATTAGAATATAAAGACAATGACAGATTTACTCATGACTGGGTCACTCTATTGCCTTTTCTTTAATTTGCATATAATAGCACTGTTCATTCTGTCACTAAGAAAAAGCCTTTTGAGCTTTGGTTAGGTTATTTCCCAAACACTCCTGCTCAGATTTTCAATAATAAAAAAACCTAAGTTGGAACTACACCCTGGTGTAAAATCTTTTATGCAAATGCAACATCTAGGCAGAAAAAATGCTCAAAGCTGTATTGATAAAGCATTTGAATATGAAGAGAAAAGATGGAAGAATACACATTTAAAAAGGGTGATGAAGTGTTGATATCTACTTTCCATTACAATTTACAAGGTAACAAAAAATTAAAAGATCCTTTTGTAAGACCATTTGTTGTTAAAAATTGGTTGAGGATAATGCAGTAGAAGTTGTGTTGTATTCTCCATATGATAGGAAACATCCTGTTTTTAACATTTCTTTGCTTAAGCCTTATAATTCAAACAGTGAATTATCTCCCAAAAGAAGGGGAAGACCTAAGAAAAACCCTCAGGAAGTCACATAAACTGCTGAAATTGATAAAATTCTCAATAATAGAGTTATCACTTATGAAAGAGATACTTAATATTTATTGAGATATAAGAACAAACCATCTGAACATGATGCATGAATACCTGCGAAAGAGATTTTAATTCTTCCTACTCTGTTAAAAAATTACAAAAAGAAAAAATTTTGGTACTTTTTTTATTGTTTTTTTTAGAGTGAGGGAGTGTCAGCCATGCTATACCAGGTGCCCAGTAAATGATATGTTGATTTATTGGAACTGAAAGAGGGCGTAAGAATTGCATTTGATGTATATAAATTAATATTTTATTGCATAATAAAATTATATAAGTATCTTATTAAATATAAGTGTTATATTAATTTTATTGTTATATAAATTATTCATACATTTAAATTAAGCATAATATATTTTAAATTCTACAAATATTGGCACATTGTTATGTATTTTATAATTATAAATTAATATTTCATTAATTACAAACATATATTATAATTATATGTGTAAAGTTGACTTATAATGTAATTAAATTAATTAATTAATTTTATATATTAATTAAATATTTTTATATATTATTAAACAATAATATTGGGCGCTTTTTTGACCCTTAATTGTGTCAGAAAAATTATTAAATAAATTATAACACTTATTAATAACATAGTATTAAAATCCCCACTTTAAATTACAAATATCATTAAATTAATTATATGTTTCATTTAAACTAATTATTGGATTAATTACATAGTTTAAACAATTAATTAAAATTGCTTTAAGCTGAATTGAATTGATTACATGAATTTTTGGCGTGAAAATAATTCTATTTGTTTTACTTAAACCCTTTACATGTCACTATAATGTCTGTTTTGGATTATTTTACTCACTGTTCTCATGTTTCACACTTACTTGGTTACTAATTATTTTAATTAAGTGTTTTTGGGAAATTATGGTGGGAAAATTAGTTACTTACTCATGGGTTTAGTTGAATGTCTCATGTTTTTCTCTCAGTCTCCATTTTTTAGTTCTATTCTTTTTAATGTCTAGTTTCATGTTATTCCTTTTTTAATTACTATATGGTGATGCTTCAGATGGTCCTTTGCCTATAAAAGGCTTTGAATTATCCCCTGTAGCTGAATAACTTAATATACACTCACCATTTAAACAGATTTTTTTAAATATAATACACTATGCAATATAGGGGGTGGACTTGCTAGCAAGTCCTCAACCTGAACTCAGATGGAACTCAGATGGAACTCAGACTGAACTCATACTGAACCCATACTGAACTCTACTTGAACACCCACCTAAAACTGTTCTGCTGAGTGGTGTTCATCCCTGATTGTATGGTTCCTTTATCAATAGCTCAATGTGTGTTCAATCTATGGTGAGTTTGGGTCCAAGGTTGCGGACTTGCTAGCAAGTCCGCCCCCCATATTGTGTGGTGATACATGTAATTTTTTTTATTAGTACTTTAATTCTAATCTAAATTCTATATAAATATCTAAGATTTCAATAAGTCTAATAATAATAAAAGTGTTTACCGCGCATTGAAATAATCTTATTTAAAAAATATATTTTATAATTTTATAACCCTTAGTATTTTGTCAAGTCCCAAGTAGTCCTTGTCACCTTTTTCTTATAGAATAATTAAAACTACTTTTATTATTTTATTTCCGTCCCTATATTCTACTCCTCCTCTCCATTCTTTCACTTTTCCTCTTCCTCTTCTAGACATCCGGCCAATAGTTTCACTTGGGCAGACGGCATTCAAAGGGGGATTCTCTGAATTTAGTTAAGGTAAGTGTGGGGGTAACTCATGAGCTTGCTGCTCTGTGAAACAGTTACCTCAGAGTTTTAGTTTTTTTCTTTGACTCTTTAATGTTTTGATCTCTGGTTCTTTCTTTTTGTATTTAGGTTTTGAGCCCCCCAAGACTTTAAACCAAGGATTTTGAGTCCCCCAAAACTATAAAATGAGGGCTGTTAGTCCCCCAAGACTTTAAACTGGGGAATTTTTTTTATGTTGGCTACATTCAGGAAGTCTAGAAAGAGGTCAAAAAAAAAATTTATTTCTAAGTCAAGAATCAACTTACAGAAGAGAATCAAGAGATGAAATAAAGTTTTCAGCATTAGCTTTGAGCTGGTGAATGAGGTGTCTTCCTTTCTCAAATACTGTGGATCTTTGGAAGGAGTGGATCGGAAATAGTTTAGGATAAGATGCTTTGGTTGAGATGAATGTTGTTAAAATTTGTTCTTAATGGTGGGAAAATGATTGGATGTTGGTGTTTCAATGGTTGCCACATTGTCATCATCAAAATCTGGATGGGAATGAACTGTAAAGTCATTAGTTTAAATTTCAGTATAGAGAACTATGGGTCAACAATCAGAAAGATAAGGTATGGTGGAATTAGTGGTAGTAGTGGTGTTGGTACTATTTTTGGAAGGGTGGAGTGTTTTGAATAACCTAGGTATAAGAATGGAAGGCCTAGATCTTTTGGTTTTTCTGGAAGAGGGAACGGGTTGAGGTGTAGATGAGGATGATGAAGAGGATGAAGGACCAGGTCTGAAGCAGGTTTTTTTATGGTATAGCAAGCATCACAAGATGTCCTGTATGGATGAACTGGGGGTGTTATGGCAAAGATAAGGTTGTGGTCAATGCAGTATTGGCAGGGAGCCATTTCAGAGATTGATTTTGAAAAATGTTTGAAAATGGTAGATGTTTGAGCAGAAAGAATGTGGAAACTTTTAATTGGAGGGAGGATTTTTTAATACAAAATTGGCTGGGGCCTTTGCTGTGTATTTTGGTACTGTTTAGTGACGACTTAAATGGAACTGATTTTGATAAGGATGTTTTTCTGGATTAACAGGATGAATATTGGAGGTATGAAGATGAGACTTTTTTCATTTGATAGCCAAGGTTTTTCTTTATATATCATGTCTTGATGAATTTTTAGCATATTTTAAGGTATAAAGTGTTTCTCTTGTTTTTTAGGGTTTTTAGTTGTTTTTTGGTGGTTTTATGGCTTCAGGAGGCCCCCTGGCCTCAGGCACCCTTCCCGCCTCTACTTTAGCATTCTGGGGAGCGATTTTAGAGGGTTCTCATGCAATTTGGCTGGAAGAAAAGTCAAATTAGTTGCTGTAGCATACATTTTTAGATAGGGGTCTGTGTGTACATACTGAATAAGACAGTTTGGGGAAACTTTAATTATCATACAACCATCTGGTAATTAGATTACTGATTTGAACTCTGTTTACATTGTTTTTTGGACACAATTTTCTGGGTTTGTTGAAAGTTTAGTTCTTCTTTTAACTTAACTTTGGCAACTGTTTTCTCTGGTGTAGCTTTGCAACCTGCATCAAGTATTATTGCTGTTTTCTGTGCAACAAGTTCACAGTGTTTTGGTTTTCTTATATGGATATTTCTGCATTTCAGGTTTTTATTGGTCTGTAGTCTATCTAGGCTACTTTTTTGACTTGTTAAGAAGTCAAGAAGTGTGTTGGAAGGGGTATTGTAACAGTCTAGAATTCGCTGTAGCAAATTAATCTCACCTGGTATTTCTCAAAGTAACAAGGGATTTTCTCTCTGGTTTTTCTTTAACTCCCTTATCAAGGTCCACAATTAGTACTATAGGATTATATACACTGGTTTTCTATAAAGAGAAGGAGAAGAAAGGTAAGGGAAAATGGAGAAAATAGAAGAACAAAGAAAGAAGAAGTGACAAGAAAAAAAAGGAGTGGAGTGAACTTGTAGCAGTTTAAAGGGAGTGTTATTCATGTTTAAGTACTTTTAATTCTCTGTGATTAACAAAAAAATTGCTAATATTAAAAATCTCATAAATCAACCTTTAGATATCATATAACTTTTAATTTTAATAAAGTTCAGTTCTGAAATAAAATTTAAAAGGTTAATATAATAGTTTTATTTTATTTTATAAAATAAAATAAGGTAATAATAAAAACAATATAAGTGATGGGGCTACAGGAGGTTATCCAATGCCTGTATATAGGCAAGAGCCTTCTAAAGCACCACAAAATGTGTATACAATTTCAATAGTCAAGTAAATCATAAATGAAACTAAAATAACAAGATTTAAGAGAAAGGGTGACACAAGTAACTAAGATATATTTTTAAGAGCCAAAAATCCACCAGTTTAAACCAAAAAAGTTACAATCAGCTTGGTGAGAAATTAAATAAGTGTGAGACAAAATAAAATTAACTAATTTAATTTAAAACATGTTTTATAACTATTTATCACATGAAATGCAACACTCAAAGAAAAAGTCAATCTTTCAATCCATTAATTAGAACACAAATCCATATATAAAGTGCAGAGATATACATTTAAATAGAAACTTCTTTTTCTTTTGTGTATTAATTTGACCACACTAGCAAAAATGCTATCTAAACATTAAATCTAAATTATTCAATCATATGCTTATACTTTTCAGTCTTAAGCAAATGTGCAATTTAATAGTGCTATTGTCAATGATAGATTTTTTATATTGGGTTATTGTGTGTCTGAGGGTAATTAATAGCCTGTGCGTAGGAGTAGGAGTAAGGTTAAATAATCTGTGGGTTATATTGGAGAGTCAGTGATAGATTAAGGGCAGTTTATTAAAGGTTTCAATGCAAGGTGGAGATGTCTATATAATTTGGCAGATTTGGTTCAACATTCCTTAGAATTAAATTAAAATATTGTTGTGATAGTTGTTAAATTTATATAAGGCTATTATTGTTTCCTACCTTTCTTAATAATTATTTTCTTTGCAAACTCTTAAACTCCTTATTACCTTTTGATGATTAAGTTAAAACCATTTTTGAAATTAACCTGAATATTTAGTGTAACTGTAAATTTAAATATTATTTACCTAAAAATTATCTCAAAGCAGTATCACCATGGGAAATCTAGGGGTGAATTGCTAGCAATCCGCTCTCCTGAAATTTAGAGTGTCCCTTAATTATGCCAGGTTTATGAATACTTTATAAACATAAGTAAATTAAAGTTAGATTTACATTTATTCTCAGATTGGTCCAAAAATGAACCTCAACTGATCTCAAGTTATGCATAAGTTGATCAGCTATAACAATGATTTTATCCTTCATTGAGCACACATTGAGCACACATTGATCCAGCATAACCTTTTGAATATACAATATTTTTATCAATTTAGAGGAAGAAAATTATTCTTTAACATACCCAATCATTACTTTGCATTCAAAAGATAAAACATAAAATTATGAAAGTAAATTTAATTTACAATAATAATATCTTTTACTACATAATTGTAACAATAAATTAATTTAGCAAATTTTTTTGATCACAAATATTAATAACTATAGGAATTGAAATAACTAATGCCATTCCTATTTTCAAAATTTAAAAAGATTATAGTCACTTCTCACTTCTAATCTGTTAAGCCTTTGCAAAACTAAATTTTGTATAATTTTTTAAATTTTACCAAAAATATAAGACCTACAGGCTATTGAAAATAAAATCTTCAGTTACTCAACTAAAAGAAATATTTATATTTAAATAAAAATAAAAATAGTCCTTAAAGTGTATAACATGAAAGGTTTTTATGGAAATTAATATGCAAGTTTTCCTTTTTAAATATTTAATGCTTATATAAATCACTTTCCCAAGTTTTGGTATGAGTACATGTGAAATAGTAACTGCATTTAAAAGTGGAAACCAATATAATGACAAAAATATTTACAAAATTTATTTCAATTTAATATTTATCTAAAAAAATTTTTGAAAGTAATATTTTATTCATCTTCTTAAGGATCTCTTCCTCCTCCTCTACCCATCTACTTTTTAATAGGGGGTCTCAAACTTGAACAAATATGCCTGGTGGATTTCATTTGAAAACCACCACATAAACACACCATGAAACATGGCTGATTTGGTACATGAGATTATAAACATGGGGTCAAATATGTCCTTCTTTAGTGAAAATTTTCCAACCACAGCACAGGCAACCAATCTAAAGATCCTCCCAATTCACCACACATCACATCTTTCCCAACCCACTTTTTTGATACAAATTTTTACACATGGTGCCCCAGTAAATTTTGATCTTTTCATTACTTTCTTTATCAACAATTCCTGAACAAATTTATATCCTCAAAACTCAGTCATCATGCCAAGAACACTACAAAATTGTCAACACAACCCTTTAAATCCTTTTTTCTTGCTCTCAAAATGATCAAGTTGCATGTACTTTCCACTTGGTTTTGTTTTATTTTTGCATATTAACTTTTATTTTGAATTTTCACTGAAAGCATAATTTTTCCCTTCCTGATTCATTTTGGTTAATCATCTCAACATGAAGTTGCAAATTTCAGAAATTGCATAATTTTTTATTCTTTCTGTTTTTCAATGATCCCTCATATCCTTTTATTCATCTTCTCTCACTTCCTTAACTCTTCTTCTATTTTTTTTATCCATCACTTCCTGAACTTCTATCTGGTCCTTTTACATCTTTGAAGACATCTCATCAGGTAAGTCATCCTCCCACCATCTTTTTTTCAATTTTAACTGATGTTCTTTTTCTGAATTTGTTTTTTTTTTCTATTTCTTTTTTTGTTTTCTCAAATCACATTTCCACTTTTAAGAAGGTTCTACAGAAGCCTAGCTCTCATATCCACCAAGCAACATCTGATTTGGCTCACTGGTTAATGAGATATTTATTATTTACTTGGCTCAAACTTCCATCAACTTTATTTTAATCTTCTCAAGTAGGTCTTACTCTGGAACAAATATAATACTTATAAATAACATAGGTAGCTAAAATAGATCTTTTTAGACCATTTATAATACCTGACTTTAATTTTTATAACCCTTTTTTTATTTTATTTTAAGTGAAAAATAAAAGGTCAGAAATAGGATTGGGGCTTTTTAAATGAAATATACTTTTTTAGGAAGAATCTCAAGAATCATTTATTTTATTTCCAGCAAATGGTGTTGAATTTGGTCTAGTGGTTGCTGAGATAACTTCATCCAAAGTTGAATCTTGTTTCATAGACTAATTATGTCGGTCAGTCCTCTAGAAGAGGTAAGAAAAATAGGAGAAAAAGGAGGAGAGAAGGAGGATGACAAGGGAAAATAAGAGGTATAATTTGTAATAGTATTTTAATTTTATTTAAGAGGGAAAACAACGGCGAGCAACTTTGAGAGATGACAAAAGCTTAGTATTTATTAATAATAATATTATTCAATGTAAGGGTTCTGCGCGGCAAACACTTTTAATTACTATTAGACTTAAAGCAACCTTTGATTTGTTGTATAGAATTTAAATTAGATTTGTATTACTAATAAAAAATATAAACATAATAAAATGGTTATTTAATTTGTTGAGTGTATAATAAGTGATGAGGCTACAGGGGATTATCCAAGGCCCTTTTATAGGCAATGGGTCCTCTGAAGCACTACTATCTTTGTAAATACAATGATTAGAATGGAATAAAACAAATATATCAAAAGAGTAAATGAAACATAACAATATAGAGAAAAACATAAAACAAATAATTAAAACCCCAATTAAGAATCCAATTTCCCCGCCATTAATTCCCAAATCAGTAAGTGACAATGGTGAATAACTAAACAAGATTGGAAACATAGGAAATATGAGAAATATAATTCCAAACAGATGGTACATTCTGATTAAAGGACATTTTAAGTGAAACAAAAAATAATTTGACGCAACAAAACAAGCAATTAATCTCAATTTAGTCCAAATTAATTTATTTGTTTTTTCTAACACAATTAAGGGTCAAAAGAAGCGTCATTAATTATTGTTTAGTATCATATGAGAGGTATTATTTAATATATAAATTTAAGTAATTAATTTAAATATATTATAAATCAATTTTACACTTGTAATTATAATATATGTTTTTCAATTAATTAAATATAAATTTATAGTTATTAAATACATAAAAATGCGCCATTATTTGTAGAATATATTATATTATGCTCAATTTAATTGTATATAAAAATATATATAACCAATAAATTTAATGTAACACTTGTATATAATAAAATTCTTATATAATTTCATTATGCAATAAAATATTAAGTTATATTCATTAAATACAAGTCTTACCCACTCTTTAAGGTTTTATAATTTATATATCATTTACTGGACTCCTGGAATAGCCTGGCTGACACTCCCTCACTAAAAAAACAATAAAAAAAATGCTAAGATTTTTTCTTTTTGTATTTTTTCAACAGAGAAGGCATATTTGAAATTTCCTTGCCAGGTATCCATGCATCATGTTCAGATGATTTGTTCTTCTATCTCAATAAATATTCAGTACCTCTCTCAGAAGTGATAATTCTATCATTGAGAATTTTATCAATTTCTGCTGTTTCTGTGACTTCCTGAGGGTTCTTCTTAGGTCTTCCTCTTCTTTTTGGAAATAAGTCACTGTTGGAAGTATAAGGTTTAAGCAAAGAAATGGGAAAGACAGGATGTTTCCTATCATATGGAGAATACAATACAACTTCTACTGCATTATCACCAACCATTCGTTTAACAACAAATGGTCCTACAAAAGGATCTTTTAATTTGTGGTTACCCTGTAAATTGAAATGGACAGTAGAGATCAACACTTAATCACCCTTGTTAAATGTGTATTCTTTATGGGATTTATCCCATCTTTTCTTTTCATATTCAAATGCTTTATCAATACAACTTTGAGCATCTTTTCTGCATAGCTGTTGCATTTGCATAAAAGATTTTACACCAGGGTGTAGTTCCAACTTAGGTAATTTATTATTGAGAATCTGAGCAGGAGTGTTTGGGACATAACCTAAACAAAGCTCAAAAGGCTTTTTCTCAGTGACAGAATGAACAGTGCTATTATATGCAAATTCAAGACCAGGCAAAAGAGTGACCCAATCATGAGTAAATCTGTCATTGTCTTTATATTCTAAACCAAAGGCACAATACCTTCTAATCATATCTTCCAGAGTTTGAATCATTCTTTCAGCTAGACCATCAGTCTGAGGATGGTGAGCTGTAGACAATTTCAACTCACAGCCACAAATATCCATCAAAGAGGTCCAAAACTCAGAAGTGAATTTTGGATCCCTATCAGAGATAATGGCTTTTGGAAAACCAATAATATTAAACATGTAAGACCACCATAAGAAAGCTAATTCTTTGGTGGATACATCTTTGTGGGTTGGAATAAATTTGCACATTTTTGTGAATCTATCCACTATTACCCAACAAGAGTTAAAGCTGTCTTTTCCTGCAACAGGAAGACCAGTGACAAAATCCATATTAATTATTTGCCAGGGAGCACTAGGTGCTTCAATATGTTGTAATAACCCTGCTCTCTTACCTGTTAACCTTTTAGATTTTTGGCAGGAATCACAAGATTCAACATATAATTTTGTGTCTTCAGACATATTAGCCCACCATGCAGTGTTTTTGATTCTAATCAATGTTTTTTCAAGATTAAAATGACCAGCTAATATGTCATCATGACAAAGTTTGAGGATAGTTTCTTTCATTGAAGGAGGAATAACAATTACATTGGTAAGCTTCCTTCTATAATATATATAACCATCTTCAATAGAAAACTTTCCTTTACTTAAAGCATTTTGGTACTTTGCAGGAAGAGTTTTTATTAACGCTTGAATTGAAGCATTCTTAGGATCATTTAAGATAGTAACCAATTTATTTAAATCAGAATCCTTATCATATGAATCCAGTATTAATTGTAATAACTCCTCTTCCATATCAACTATAAATATACCATGGATATGAACAGTATCATCTTCAGGTACATAAGCAGGATTTGAGTCATTATTTGGCAGAGGCAATCTGGAGAGCATATCAACATTGGAGTGAACATTTCCAGCTCTATGGATAATTGTCATCCGTCCTCTGTATTCTTGAACAGCAAGTTGCCACCCGAACATATGTCTGTTAGGTGTCTTTAGGTTTAAGAGGGACTTAACAGCACTACAGTCAGTTACCAACTCAAATTTTTGGTCATCCAAGTAGTAATGAAGTTTCTCAAGAGCCCAAACAACTGCTAAGCACTCCAATTGAGTGGCACCATATTTCAATTCACTATTTCTTAAGGTTCTTGAAATATAACAAATTACAACCTCTGAGGATTTATCATTAATAATTTGCTTTTGGTGAAGGGCAGCTCCCAGGCCAATAAAGCTAGCATCTGTATAAAGTACAAATGGCTTGTTAAAATCTGGAAGAGCCAATATAGGGGCTGTCATTAAGCAACTCTTCAATGTATTAAAAGCTTTCTGACAGTCATAATTCCAGAGAAAAGCAACATCTTTTCTGGTCAGTTTTGTAAGAGGCAAGGCTATGACCTGATAATTTTTATTATATTGTCTATAATAGCCACACATACCCAAAAAACTTTGGATTTCTCTTACAGAAGTTGGTGCTTTCACATTTTGAATGGCAGCAACTTTATTATGGTCTACACAAATTTGTAAGCCTGACACAACATGGCCAAGGACTTTCAAAGATTGAAAACCAAATTTACACTTTTTTAAAGATAAGGTCATATTGATTTCATCCATTTTTTGGAAAACTCTATTCAAGTGAATCATATGTTCATCAAAAGTTTTAGAAAAAACAATAATATCATCAATATAAACCATGAGCCAACCTTCAATAATTTCTTGATGGAAAGTGTTATCCATTACCTTCTGGAAAACTGAAGGAGCATTTTTAGGGCCAAATGGCATCCTAACATACTTATATATTCCCATATGAGTAGCAATAAGCAAAAAATTTTGAGAATTTTTCTCAACTGGAACTTGATGATAACCTTTATTAACATCCAGACAACTAATAAATTTTGCACCTTGCAAGGTAGCATGTATTGAATTAATTCTGGGTAAAGGATAAATATCATCAACAGTATAAGTATTTAAAGCTCTGTAATCTCCACATAATCTAGCTTTATCTTTTTCATAAGAAATTAAGACTGGGGAGATGACACAATATTTGGGGGTGACATTCACTTTCTCAATGATATTCATTTTCAATAATCTTTCAATATTATCTTCAATATCTTTTCTTTTTGATGGAGAAGCAGGATATGGTTTTTTCTTAAGGGTAGGAGGAATATCACTCAAATTACAGGATAAGGTAATCTTCATTTCTTCTTGAACAATTCCCAAGACATGAGACCCATGAGCAAAAGCCATAGGGAAAGAGGTAATAGAGGCAACAATAGAATCTTTTTGTTCACAAGTCAACTGATCACCAAAAGAAGCAGTATTTATTTCATGTAATAAATCATCCATTTCAGTTGTTGTTCTACCTTTACATTGGGTCAGTGAGTTACAAGATTTCAACAAATGCCCAGAAGGTCTAGGAGAAGAAATTTTGAATTTTCTTTTCCCATTCATTCCTAAGGTAAAGCAATTATTTTCTGGGTCCAGTTTCACACCAAACATGGTTAAAATATCATTTCCCATAATAAACCAATTGCTCAAATTATCATTTTTCATGACAACAAACTCACAAATAGCTCTGACAAAACCACCATTATATTTGAAAAATACAGAGCTTTTGTATTTGCCAATAGGAATTAAGGTAGAACCATACCCTCTCCATTTTTCAGAAGTTATAGGCAATAATTTACTCAAATATTCCTTATCCACTGAAGCCAAAGCTTTTTCAGATACTATACTTCCTCCAGCACCAGAATCAAGATCTACATCAACATTTTTACCATTAATGATAACAGGTGTCTTTAAAGGGGATATAGGAATAGAATTGTTAGTAATATCTTTAATTATCTCAGCATTTTCTACTGAAGATAAATTCAATACACAATCTTCAGATATATTATTTAAATAATGGACATCATGTTCCAACATTAAAACATCTTTAACAGATTCATTGTCATAGGAGATATTACTTTCACAGTCACTGGAAGAATTATTGACATCAAGTTCAACTTCATCAGTGTCTTCATTTTGTTCAACAAGATGAATTTTCTTGTCACAAACATGACCCTTCTGCCATGGTTTGTTACATTTATAACAAGTATTTGTTGCATATTTTTTAGGTGCAACTGGGGCAGAGGGTTTACCAGATTTTTCTGGGAGCTTTATAGAAGGTTTATTCTGATCATTATAAGATTTACTAAGGTAATTCTTTGGTTCATATCTATGGTTGAGTAGTACTTCATTACAGATATTAATGAAAGAAGAATTTTCCCTTACATGCTCAGTTCTAGCAACAATCAAATCCCTAAGAGAATTTGGTAATTTATACAAGATTTTATCTCTCCAAATATCATAATCCAACTTTGGATCAATTGCTCTAAGGATTTTAGTTATTTTCATCAGAAAAACAATGGGCTTTTCAACAGAGGAGGATACATATCTAGTATTCTCATACAGTCTCTGCTGAGCTAACCTGAATTTTGAACCACCAAACTGATTCTCAATCAAGGATTTCCAATCATTCCATGTATAATGATTGTTATCTAAGAGGACAGATTCATACAACATCAAGGCTACATTGGAAAATAAAGAAATTAGTTTAGAAACAATTTCCTCATCAGGTAGTTTATAAGATCTCTTTAAATTATCAATTCTCTGGATAAAGTGTTGCCAATCAGAGGAAGAATCAACATCAAAGGTAGGATATTGGTCTAACTTAGGCCAATTTTTCTGACTACTGGGATGGTCCACTTTTTGGTTTGAATTATTCATTATTAATAATTCCTGAAGTTTAGCCAGGTGTTCAGAAATTTCATTATTTACAGAAACAGCTGGTGCATGACCATCACAAGATTTTTTGCTAGTAGCAAAAGATTTTACAGACTCATTGTCAGTTTGTTTAATGGTTGAAATATGAGGAAGAAAGGATGAACTTTGCTCAGGTCTTTTCCCTTTATTTTTATGCAGCTTATTTACAGAAATCTCATTTAATTCATTATTGGTGTTTAAGGTTGAGAACTTTTCCTGTAGGTCAGACACATAGTTTCTTATCCTTGGAATTTCAGACATCTGGTCATTTACTTTTGCAAGAGATAGAACATTTCTGTCCTCAGAAACTGAGTGTTTGGTACTTAGTGCATGGAAATCATTTTTTAGCTTCTTAAACTCATTTTGCAGAGATTTTATTTCATTTTTGAATGAATAATTTTCCTCAATAAGGGGTTTCAATTCACTGAAGGTCTTATGTAGACTGATATTTCTATCTGAGATAGCTCTATGGTCACTTCTTATTTGTTTTTTTTTGACTAAGAACAATATTCAAGGTTTCTTTGATTTTTAAATAAGCTGTATCTTGTACAGAAGAACTCACTTTACATTGCAAGTGTAAATTATTTAATCTATCATTTTCATGGATTAACACATCTCTCACATGTTTGTCTTTTACAATATTAAAATCAAGGGTATCTTTCAATATTTCCTCAGAAGTTTTTCAATTAAGGTATAGCTTTCAGGGGGAACAGAATTATTTTTAATTGCAAGAGAAGGATTAATTAAAGGTGTAGAAGTTAAATGTAAAGGTTCATCAAATGACAATTTGCTAATTACATCAATAGGGCTACTAGTTACAGGAAGCTGTCTTTTAACAGGTTTAACTGTTCTTTCACCATGTTCAATAATATTACCTGCAGAAGAAGATTTATTAGAAAACATACCCAAGTGACTATCAACCAAATTACTTACCATGGCAGAGGAGGAAACTTCCCCTGGGACTGGGTTTGGGATTGTGCTTGGGCCTTCTTTCTCCTGCCTTGTTGGTAGGGATGAGGAGTTGGATGGAAATTGGGTGTTCTGGATGGGCCAGGCTGATGATGAGGAGGGTGTTGCACATTCTGTTGGTAGTGACTCATTAGATAATCCCATTTCCATTGCTCTACTTCCATAGTACTTGGATTTTGGATGGTTGAGCTGGGTGGCTGTGAAGGTTGAGCCTGAAACTGAGGCTGATTGGGAGGCAACTGAGGAGGGGCCTGGGCCTGAATCTGGTTCCTGAGTTCTTGGACCTGATCCCACAATGTGTCTACTTTTGCTTTGTACGTCATATTTTCTGTCTTCAACTCTTTTATATGACTGGATAGGTTGCTGATTTGTTGTGGCAGAGGAAGCTTTTTTATTTTGAAGCCTTTTGGAAGACCTTCTTGAGGCACTAGAGGCTTTACTTCCTTCTGTGGTACTGGAGGAAGTGGGTTTGGTGTGTTTGAATTTCCTGTCATTTCCACATCCTGCAGTATGTGAATTCTTTGTGTTAGTATAAGATTTTTTATGACCAACTTTAGAAGAACTTACAGTGTCAGCATCATAGTCAATTTCTATTTCATCCACTTGCATGTTATCCATTTTTTCTGCCAAATTGTTGGACATACTAGTGGGAAGATTTATAATTTACTTTTTATTTTATAAAAAAATAAAAAAGTTAGTCAATAATTGTTCCAAATAATAAAAAAAATTTTATTAATTAAATTTTAGAAAAAATAATTTTCAATATAAAGTAATAATTAAAAAAAATTAATTTTAAAAAAATGGATTGCAAGGTTAAATTGGGAATAACAATCAAGTTAATTCAACCAATTAATTACCAATATTAAATATGGCAATATATTTGGGACTAAGCACAATGTACTTTTAAGTCAACCAAAATTAACAATAATTAATAAAAAAAATTAAATTAATAATTCAATTTTGTATTAAAATATGTCAATTCTTCTAGGACTAAGAGGATTTAACACTCTATAATGGTCAACTAGGAAAAAAAAAAATTTAAAAATTGAACACTTACACTCAGTGAATCAGCAATTAAGCCACAATCACTGTTATTGCAATAAAAATATAGTAATAAGAGTGAGAGGCGCAAAGGTGAACTTACTATAGTGATCGAAAAATCACTTCAAAATAATATAAAAATTAATATTATATAAACCTAAGATGTCGAACCCAAGTTCGAAACACAGTCGCCGCAAAAGTTTTGTTTTGCTAGGTGGTCCGTGCGTTTTGTCGTTCGTCGCCAGGCTCGATCGTCGTCGTTGTTTGGAAAGGTCCCCAGTTGTCGGTCAGTCGTCTAGAAGAGGTAAGAAAAATAGGAGAAAAAGGAGGAGAGAAGGAGGATGACAAGGGAAAATAAGAGGTATAATTTGTAACAGTATTTTAATTTTATTTAAGAGGGAAAACAACGGCGAGCAACTTTGAGAGATGACAAAAGCTTAGTATTTATTAATAATAATATTATTCAATGTAAGGGTTCTGCGCGGCAAACACTTTTAATTACTATTAGACTTAAAGCAACCTTTGATTTGTTGTATAGAATTTAAATTAGATTTGTATTACTAATAAAAAATATAAACGTAATAAAATGGTTATTTAATTTGTTGAGTGTATAATAAGTGATGAGGCTACAGGGGATTATCCAAGGCCCTTTTATAGGCAATGGGTCCTCTGAAGCACTACTATCTTTGTAAATACAATGATTAGAATGGAATAAAACAAATATATCAAAAGAGTAAATGAAACATAACAATATAGAGAAAAACATGAAACAAATAATTAAAACCCCAATTAAGAATCCAATTTCCCCGCCATTAATTCCCAAATCAGTAAGTGACAATAGTGAATAACTAAACAAGATTGGAAACATAGGAACTATGAGAAATATAATTCCAAACAGATGGTACATTCTGATTAAAGGACATTTTAAGTGAAACAAAAAATAATTTGACGCAACAAAACAAGCAATTAATCTCAATTTAGTCCAAATTAATTTAATTGTTTTTTCTAACACAATTAAGGGTCAAAAGAAGCGTCATTAATTATTGTTTAGTATCATATGAGAAGTATTATTTAATATATAAATTTAAGTAATTAATTTAAATATATTATAAATCAATTTTACACTTGTAATTATAATATATGTTTTTCAATTAATTAAATATAAATTTATATTTATTAAATACATAAAAGTGCGCCATTATTTGTAGAATATATTATATTATGCTCAATTTAATAGTATATAAAAATATATATAACCAATAAATTTAATGTAACACTTGTATATAATAAAATTCTTATATAATTTCATTATGCAATAAAATATTAAGTTATATTCATTAAATACAAGTCTTACCCACTCTTTAAGGTTTTATAATTTATATATCATTTACTGGACTCCTGGAATAGCCTGGCTGACATAAGTAGTGATTCTTCAGCATGTCACACATGTAAGCCAAGTCAATTTCAGCATTGGAGTTGGTATCTGAGTTAACCAATAGATCCAGGGCTAAAGTGGTAGCAGTTATTTCTAGTTTACAATGGACTGAAAAAGGAATTTTAGTGAATGGTGATTAAGACTAAGGGTGAGTGTATGATGAAGTGGCTGCTTAAGTGGTGGGAAGTCATGTTTTTCACATGTTGAATAATAAGCCCTTAAGAATTAGGCGGAAAAGAATCTAAAGAGATGGCTTGTCTGTACCTATTTCTGACTAATCAAGATGAAGGAGAAAAGTGTTTTGATGGCTTTTTTTACCAAAATAAGGTGTGTTTGAGGCAAAACACACCATCAAAATACACCTGTCCGAGGCAGGTGTATTTCATTTTCTTATGATGTGTTTGGTACTTTTTTTGTGGTGTGTTTATGTGGCGTATTTGATCAAGTTTGAGATGCCCTAATGTACTCCATCCCATCTAATTTTCATAAATAATATCTATTGTTCTAGAACTCTCCTTATCAGCAATGGCCAATTTTATTTTTGAGCCATTAATCCCTTCATCAATCCTTTACCACTCATAATTCTTAATATATCAAAGAATATGCTTTTTTTATTTCATATAATGTTTTTTTCAAGATTTCAAATGTCAGATAACACTACCAGAAAGATGGAGCCTAGCTTGTAGTAATTTGAAAATGCATAAAAAAAATTAAACCGAGCCACAGGAAGTGACTTAGGTTTGAAAATAAAATAGAATATTTTGCTACCAGCTTTGTAAACTAGCAGCGCTTCTTGTAACATAAAAAATCAATTGACCAAAACCACTAAAAGTGTCTTTGGTCAATTTAATAATACATCTTGAAGGCAGTTTAAAACTGCCTGCAAGATTTTGTGTTTAAAAGTGAGCAAAGTTGCATGTAGCAACTTCGCTCACCTTTTTTTTTACACTATTGACTTGCAGCCAGGAATAAACTGGCTGCAAGTCAATTAATAAAGCAACCAAAGTCTCTTGCAGCGACTTTGGTTGAAAGCTCTTTTTTGCACCCCCCAGCCAGATAACACTGGCTGGGAGGTTGTAGGTAAGGTTTAAGCAGCCAATTTGCTTAAGGAAAATTGGCTGCTTAAGACATAAACTACCAGACAGGGGGAGCCTGGCTGGTAGTAATTTATAATTACATAAAAAAAAAAGAACCCGAGCCACTTCCTGTGGCTCGGGATTGAAAAAAAAATTAGCTCGCAGCGTTTAATAAAAAATAAAAAAATAAAAAATTGGCCAAAGCCACTAAAAGTGACTTTGGCCAATTTTATAATACATCTTGCAGGCAGTTTAAAACTTCCTGCAAGATTTGGTGTTTAAAAGCGAGCAAAGTTGCATGCAGCAACTTCTCTCACTTTTTTTTTATATTAATGACTTGCAGCCAGTATAAAACTGGCTGCAAGTCTTTTTATAAAGCAACCAAAGTCGCTACAAGCGACTTTGGTTGCAATAATTTTTTTTTCATCTCCCAGCCAGATAACACTGGCTGGGAGGTCTTAAGGTGATTGATCAGCCAATGTTTCTTTAAGCAACATTGGCTGCTTAAAACATAAACTACCAGCCAGGGGGAGCCTGGCTGGTAGTAATTTATAATTACATAAAAAAAAAGAACCCGAGCCACAGGAAGTGGCTCGGGATTGAAAAAAAAAGAATTGCTGCCAGCTTTAAGCTGGCAGTGTTTAATAAAAAATATAAAAAAATTTGCCAAACCTACTTTTAGTGGCTTTGGCCAATTTTATAATACATCTTGCAGGCAGTTTAAAACTGCCTGCAAGATTTTGTGTTTAAAAGCGAGCGAAGTTGCATGAAGCAACTTCGCTCGCTTTTTTTTTTATATTATTGACTTGCAGCCAGTTATAAACTGGCTGCAAGTCATTTAATAAAGCAACCAAAGTCTCTTTCAGCAACTTTGGTTGCAAACTGTTTTTTGCATCTCCCAGCCAGATAACACTGGCTGGGAGGTTTGATGGTGAGATTTGAGCAGCCAATGTTGCTTAAAGGAACATTGGCTACTATAAAAATAAACTACCAGTCATGGCAAGCCTGACTGGTTTGAATTAATAAGAAATAAGATAAAAGTTGATATACATTTAAATTTGCACTACTCTTTTACATGCCATTTGCCATTAGTTTTTTGACAGTGTGAAATGTATATGTGCATAATAAAGAATCAAAGCCAAAAAAAGAGGTATTGGATATTTTTAAATGCCAAAACTTATATGCCCAGTTTTAAAATGTTAGAAATATCAGAATACTAATTTTGTGTGTAGATTGTTTTTCAGAAATGCATACTTGGTTGTTAACTCTTTTGTAGCCAAATGTCAACTTAGTGGCAAAAAAAATAATAAGTGATAAAAAATTGGTCCATAACATCTGAAGGTTAGTTTTCCAACCTTATGTGAACAAATAATATGGATAAGTGGATTGATTTCGTAAAATAAGTGAATGTAAATATTAATTGCATCTGTGTGAAACTATCCGAGGCTTTGGTTCCTCGAATTATACTTTGTGAAACCCTATAAAAATAAGCTGTAAAAACAATATGTAAGTTTTAATTAAAAGCATGTGAAAATGTTTAGTCATCATTTGTACAATATATTGCTGTGTAAAAACCTGTTGCATATACATCTTATGCAAGTCACTGCATGCCATGCAACCGGCTTCAGTAACTTGCATGTTTCTATATGCATAACTGTAAGCGAATTTTCATCCGAGTGGCAAATTTTCTACTTCTCTCCTTCAACTTAGAGACAGGTTATTTTAATAATTAGCTTTCCATCTGTTTCACTTAAGAGTTTTTTATTTTGGTTTGTCTCTTATACCTGTTTCTTAAGTAAAAATATTAATTTCACTTTAAATATAAGTTCAAATTTTAGGGAATCCATTTTTCTCACCCATTAGGTTTGCCACCAAAGTAACTTGTTTACAGATTACTAACTTGAATTTTTGGTATTTTACTCTCCTTTTTAATCTCTATAAAAAATAAAAAAATAGAACTGATGATTGTTTCTAACTCTTGGCAGCTTGATCTGTAACTTGTCATAGTATCATCAAAAAGCTAATTTTTGGTTAGCATCCAAATTTTATTTTGGTTTGTCTTTCTCTTTTTATTTTTTTCATTCAATAAAAATGATACTTATTTTTCTACAATAATCTATTCCTAAAAATTATAATTAACAGATTAGTTGTCCATTTATCAATCAATCAACTCCTACCAAAGGATTTTTGTTAAATTTCAAGTAAGAATATCTTTTTTTCACTATTTCATTTTTAAACTTTTTATTATTCTCAATGATTATATATTAAATAATTAAATAAAATAAAATATCATAGTATTCACATGTGTATGTGATCAATTTTTTTCTACATATCAATAATTTATTGTATTGGCCTCCTGTAATTCTATTAAGGGTAGAGGTATAGTTGATTCTTGTTTAAGGAAACTATACCTTTCAACATTATAAATTATGGATATCTGGCGGTTTGATATATTATTGATATATGGAGAAAAATTAAATTAAGCATCAACAGATACTTATGTATTATTTCTGTATTTATCATAATAATTGGGTTTGGATTTAAGCTTCACATTTAATTGTTTATGTTTAGGGTATAGTTGAATCTCGTGTGCCAAATGCACATGGCAGAATACTATACTTGTAAGCAATAAAATGAAGCTTTAATTCCAAATACTTGATTAATATTTTAAATGCAGCTAATACTCATGTTTTCTACATGCATGTTGGATATGATTTTTTATTTAATATTAAGAATATAATGATTATTTTTGAGGCCTTATTTTTAACCATTGCATTATTTTGCACATTTATTTATTTATTTTTGAATTAAATTAATTTCTTATTTACTACACTACAAGATGCAGGCTTCACAAAGTTTGTTTATAAAGAAAAATCAGCACCAAGGAAAAAATTAAATAACAAGCATTGTGGTCTTCCAACATTGGCAGGGGCCTTTGTTGTGTGATTTGGCGCTGTTTGTGCATGTCTTAATTGACATCTGTTAAAGAATTGGGTATTTTTCTGGTTTTATTCCATGGATATTGGGTCTGCGGGTATGTGGGTACTATCATTGGATAGCCCTGGTTTTTCTCTATATTTTTTGTCTTGAAGACATTTTTCATATTCTGAGTTTTAAGGGGTCATTTCCTCATGTTTCATTTATAAAAGATTGCTGGTTAATTTTGTTTTTTGTATTTTATGGGCTAACCTTAAGTCTTAGGGTTAAGTGCTTAGTACCATTGGATAGAGCTAATTTTTTTCTATATTTCATGTCCCAATGTTGTTATAGTGAAATTCCGTGTTTTAAAGGTTTTAGTAGTTGTAGCTAATTTTTCTAAGTAGATTAGTGGTTTTTATTGGTTCTTTGGCTTCAGGGAGGCCGAGCCACTTCAGGCGGCATCTCCGACGTCGGGCAGCCCACCTGCCTCTGTTTCAGGAGGTTGGGGAGCGCTCCAGGAGGGTTTTTTATGCAATTTGGCGGGTACAGGTGCCAGATTGGTGGGTGCGCATGGGCTCTTAGTTAGTGGTCTGTGTGTACATAGTGAATAAGACAGTTTGGGGCAACCTTAATCATCATACAACCATCCGGAGGTGATATCATTGTTCCTCACTCAGTTTTCACTGTTTTCTGGCCACAATTGGCTGTGTTTTTTGCAAGTGAATTCTTCATTTAACTTAACTTTGGCAACTGTTTTCTCTGTTATAGTCTTGCAAGCTATAGCAAGTATTATTTCTGTCTCTGGTGTGGATTTGCAGCCTACATCAAGTATCTTTGCTGTCTCTGGTGTGGACATAGTTCTACATTTCAGTTCTTTGGTCTGGTAGTCTATCTGGGGACTACTTTCTTAGCTCATCAAGCAGTCAAGTGTGTTAAACAGGAGCTTTAGCAAAACAGGAACCAACTTACTTTAGCAACTAAATCTGACTCTATTTTTCTAAAGGGACAGGGTATTTTCTCTCTGGTTTTTCTCCAACTCCCTTGGTCAAGGCCTATAGCTAGTACTATAGGATTGTCTACATTTCTGGCGCCCAACATGGGGTTAAACTGCAGAAAATTATGAAGAATGAAGATCATCAAGATCGATTTTTGGGCCTCCAGCATGAGGATATACTGCACAATTTTAGAAGATGTGGTTCAGAAGATGAATCAAGATTTGAAGATTTGGAAGTTGGAGGTGAGGACAAAGATGTGGAATTGCGGAAAAGTTTTGGAGTGGTGAGATTGAGGTCTAAAAGTAAGTCCTCCCAAATGTGCACCGTTAGGGTTTCTTCTACACCTTTCAAAAACATTACCTTGGCCACACATGTGAGCAATGGGGAAACCCTTGGGTTTTGTTCCAGGTCTGGTGGTGAAGATTTCCTGAAGATCCCACAAGTTGAAGGTGGAGCGGCAAAGTATAAGAAGGTAGCGCAGAAGATTAGGCCTGTCAATGAGCCTATGCCTGTGGGTTTGAATCCGCCTTTGAAGAGACCTCCTTTTTCAAGAGATCCGTACTGTACTCCTTTGGTGAAGAATCCTCCAGAATTTGTAGAGACGGCTAGGGTGACTGTGGAAAGATTGAAAGTTGTTAATTTTGGTCATGATGGGTGGTTGTCTGAGGAAGAAAAGAAGTTATTGTTGCACGTTACTGTGCTAAGGGAAAAAGCTGTGGCGTTTGTTGAGGAGGAAAGCGGTGTGTTGAAGCACTCTTATGGGGAAACTTACTTGATTCCTGTGGTTTGTCATGAACCTTGGCAAATCAAACCTATTACGATTCAAGCCGCTATTAGAGAGGATTTTGTGGAGATTGTTAGGGAAAGAGTCAGGACTGGGTTATATGAACAATCAACATCCAGCTACTCAAGTCCGGTTTTCTGTGTAAAGAAGCAGAATTGAAAGTTGAGGGTGGTTCATGATCTTAGAGCCTTGAATAGAGTCACTATCAAGGATGCTGGTATGCCACCAAGTGCAGAGGATTTTGTTGAAGCTTTTTCTGGAAGGGTGTGTTATGGTTTGGGTGATATTATGGGTGGTTATGATGAGAGGGAATTCCATACGGATTCAAGGCCTCTCACAACTTTTGAGACTCCTTTGGGAAGATTTCAGCTCACTAGGTTTCCTCAAGGAGCAACTAATTCAGTGGCAGTTTATCAAGCACAGATGGCTTGGATTTTGCAGTATGAGGTTCCTACTCATGCTGGTATTTTTATTTATGATGGTGGAATTAAAGGACCATCCACTGATTATGGTAATGAGGTGTTAGCGGAGAGCCCTGGTGTAAGGAGGTTTGTGTGGGAATATGCAATAACTCTAGAGAGAGTGTTGTTTAGGATTGAAGAGGCTGGTTTGACCATTTCAGGGTCAAAATTCTGTTGTTGTGTTCCTGCTTTGGAAATTCTGGGTCATGTGGTATGTAGAGAGGGAAGGATTATGGCGAAGAAGAAGATTAATAAAATCCAGTCATGGCCAAGGCCTAAAGATACTACTGAAGTCAGGGGATTTTTGAACGTATGTGTATATTTCAGGATTTTTATTAAGGATTTTTCTTTGTTGGCTTCACCTTTAAGGAGGTTGACCAGAAAAGATGCAGATTGGGAATGTACTGAAGAGTGTGAAGAGGCTTTTCAGAAGTTGAAAAAGGTTGTTGGTAAAAATATTGTTCTTCACAAGTTGGATTATGGGGTTGGTGCTGGAAAAATTTATCTGGCAGTGGACTCAAGTTATATTGCTGCTGGTGCTGTTTTGTCTCAGGAGGATAAGACTGGGAGGGTCAGGCCAGTAAGGTATGAGTCTGTGGTGTTTAATGAGGTGTAATCTAGGTATTCTCAACCTAAGTTGGAATTGTGTGGCGTAGCTAAAATTTTAAAGAAGCTACAGATGGTTTTGTGGGGGCAGCATTTTGAGCTGCAGGTGGATGCAAAGTCTTTGGTTCAGATGATCAATACACCTAGTCTTCCAAATGCTCCAATGACTAGGTGGGTGGCATTTATTCAACATTTTTCTTTTGACCTGGTACACAAACCAGGTAAAACTTTTACTATGCCTGATGGATTATCAAGGAGGCCACCTACAGATGAGGATTCTGATGCTGAAAAGTTTGACGAAGATGTTCCAGTGGTTAGGGCCAGCACAAAGGGTGCTGAGGATTTTTCTCTCCTCCCCCATGAGGCTAAACTGGACGATTGTTCTGACCTCCCCCAAGAGGCTAAACTGGCTGGATCTGATCTTGATTCTGGTGATCAGGATGTTTTTGTTGATGAAGATGGAGTTGTTGTTTGGGACAGCTCAAATTTGGAAAAGGGTGTTTTTGTTAGTGAACTGGATTCTCACAAGGTTCAGTGGAAAGAGAAGGACGTGCCAAAATTTAAGGATTGGTGTCCTGGTTGGGCTTCTCAATTGGCTCATGTTCATACTGGTGATTTTGATGACAGAATGGTACCCTTGGATGTGGTATTGTTGGATTTTGAAGATGAGACCTGGGGTCAGTCTGGTTTTTATTTTATTTTGGTGGAATATCTGTTGACCTTGGAGAGGCCAGATAGTTGTGATGATGATAATTGGTTGGCAATCAAGAGGAAGAGTCCTGGATTTTATGTGTCAGGAAGGCGGTTGATGAGGAGGAGACATACAAACCCTCAAGTGGTGGTGACTCAGAAGAAGGGTCAAGAATTGGTTTTGAAGCCTTTGCATGAAGACCTTGGTCATAGAGGCTTTGGGGAGACTTATAGAAGAGTAGCAGACAGATTTTGGTGGCCAGGTATGAAGTTGGCTGTGCAGGGTTGGGTTCAATCTTGTGAAGAATGTCAAAGAAGAAGTCACTTGAAACCTAAAGAGGTGGGCTGTGCTACTGGAGAATCAACTGTTTTTGGAAGAGTCAGTCTGGTTGCTGTCCATATAAAAGAGGGCAGGTATAAATACTTGATTGTTGCTAGGGATGATTTGTCTGGTTGGGTTGAGGCAGTGCCTCTGGTTAATTTGACTGCCAAGAATGTGGCAGAGTTTTTGAAGAAGGAGTGGATTTATAGGTATGGGTTAATGAAGTTGGTGACTGTTTATGGTGGGCCAGAGTTTGGTGCCGAGTTTAAAGAAGCTGTGGCTAGTGTTGGTTCTAAAGTTAGAGTGGCTACACAGTATTATCCTGAAGCTGAAGGCATGGCTGAAAGAGGCCATCAAGTTATCAAGAATGCTTTGGTGAAGATGTGCGGAGATAGTGCTGAAAAGTGGAGGCATTATTTACCCTTGGTGTTATTTGCTGATAGGGTCACTGTGAAGAGGACAACTGGCTATTCTCCTTATGAGTTAATATTTGGTCAGAAAGCCGTTCTACCAGTGGACTTGGAAGCTGTCTCTTATCTTGGAATTGATTGGGAAGATGTGCACTCAACAGAAGAATTGCTCTGTTCCAGGATGCAACACTTGGAATGTAGAGAGGAATGTCAGGAGAAGGAATACTCTAGAATGATTAAGATTAGGAATCAATCAGTCAGGTACTGGGACAAGAAGCTGGCTCATAGACTCAAGAATCCCTTGAAACCTGGTTGTTTGGTTTTGGTGTATAATAGAAGTTTGGAGAGTCAGTGGGGGAAAATGTTTGCTGACAGATGGAATGGACCTTACAGAGTCAGATCTCAGGCATCTGGAGGTTCTTATGTTTTGGAAGAGTTGGATGGTGCAGTCTTGAAAAAGAGGGTGGCTGCAGACCAAGTGAAGAGGTTTTATCCCAGAGGCACTAGGCATGAAAAAGTTTAACTCCGCAATGAGGATAAACTATGGAACGTTCTTTTTTTGTTTTGGAATTTTATGTTGTTGCAGAGCAACTTTTGTGTTGGAAACTTTTTGTTAGAAGGTACCCATGGGTGGGGCTTCTAGATTTGATCTTGGCAAGTGTAGGGGTGACTGATGGGCTGGCTGCTCTATCAACAGTTACCCCAGATTGTCTGTTTCCAACCCTTTCTCTTAATTTGGTTGAACCCTAGTATTGGTTTCTTTTCACAGGTTTTAGTCCTCTATGACTTTAAACTGGAATTTCCTCTGGTTGTCAAGTGCTGGATTCTTCACTGTTTATTGGTTTTGGTTTTTTTTGTGTTGGATGTTGTGTTTTTCTTAGAAGGTACCCAGGGGGGGCTTCTAGATTTTATTTTGGCAAGTGTGGGGGTAACTGATGAGCTGGCTTCTCTGTAGAACAGTTACCCCAGAATGTCTGTTTCAAGTCTTTGCTTTTCCTAGTTGAATTCTAGTTCTGTTGTTTATTATTCAGGTTTTAAGTCCACTATGACTTTAAACTGGTTTGGGACTGGCTTCTTTATTTTTGCTTCTTTCAGATTGGTGGTGGATCACTGGTGGTCTCCCATCATTTTTACTTATTGGAGGGAGCCCACCAAGTGATCATTTCTATGGATCGGACTTTCCGTTATTGGACCATCTATGGAGCTGGACTTTCTTTGATTTTGCAGTTATGTTTTTGCTAGATAGCAGTTTTAGATTATTTTCTTTTTTCTCTTTTTTTCTTTTAATTTTTTATGGGGGTTGTTTAAAATTATAAAATCAAAAATATAGAATGTTACCACATCAGGGTCACCTGGATGTGGGCAAGCATTGGTGGGGAAAGGCTCATCAATTGGCCGGGCAATGCTATTTTCTTATTTTTATTTATTATTTATTTCATGTGTTTCTGTGTTTCATTATTTTTATTATCTTCTGAATTTCTAAATTTTTTGAATTTTGTTTTCTGTTAATCATTTAAAATATTTAATTGTGTATCCACATCAAGGTGCACTTGGATGTGGGTAAGGTATCAGGGGATCAGCTCATCAATTGGCTGGGGGATACCATTTTAATTATTTTTTATATTTTATTTTATTTTATTTATGTTATTTCATTTCATTTTATTTATCAATTTTTAATTTTAGTATATTAGTAAAAAAAAAAAAAATCTGAAATTATTTTTTATTAATTGTTTTATATTACTATTATGTCTCTAATCTTTTGCAGGAGCTCATTGTCTGGATGATGAAGCTTCTGGAGGCTGGTCCGGATTGTGATGACGTTTTTGTTTTTTGTTGGGATTGTGGGTAGCACTGTGTTCTTTGAAGTGCATCCTGCTGGAGAGATGATAGGGATTGTAATGGTCAGGAATTGGATTAGAGGGAAGTTCAGAGGAGGAAGAAGAAGAGGCAGGAATGGAGTGCTGGAGGGTGTGTTTAATGATCCTAGACATTTTCCAGTGGTCGTCCAGTAGGCACCTTCTCAGGGATTTTTCAAATTCATTCAAAGGTCCATGGAGGGCAAAGTCTTTTAGCATGTTGGAACACATGGTGCTTAGGTGTTTCTTCATGTCTCCATAATCCAGGGTCAAAGAAGTTTCAAGAGGTTGGCCAACTCCAATAATAGATTCAGGAGGAGGGGTGCCAACTAGACAAGAAGAATTGGATCAGTAATTATTTTTGTTGAAGAAATGGGATAAATTAATTTAGTACTTACAGATTGGAAGCTCATCAAATCTGTAAGCAACTGGGATTTGGATCTCTGACGATTGTGTTATTGTCATAGTGGGTGGATCAACTAGGGAAAGATATGGATTCTCATAGTATTCCTCTGAAGGATCCTGAGAAGGTGAACTGGGATGCTGATGTTCCTGGGGCCTAGTTGGAGCAGTGAGATTGTTGTTGTTGTTATGGTTGTTAATTCTGTTGGATTCAGCTGGAGGAGGTGCTGGTGATGGAGTACCAGGGTTGTTAAAGGATGGAGCAGGAGAGGGTAATTTGGAAGCAGGCTGCTCTCTTCTGGATGAAGAATTTGAAGAGATGGAACTGTCAGAAGAGTAGTTGGCTGACAGAGGAGAGGTGTAGTTTCTTTGTCTTAGTTGGGGACAAAGTTGTTGTTGTGGAGCAGTGTGTGGTGTTCTGGTTTCTTCTTGGGGTTCTCTGGCAGGTCTCTTAGAAATCTGGTAAATTTTGGTGCTTTTGGACTTTGGAAGGGTGAGTTGCATTGCTCAGGGAGCAGTAGGAGGTAGTTGGGTTGAGTTGTTGTTGTTGTCTGGATGAATTTGGCTATTTTCTGGCCGTTTTTGGAGGTTTTGGCCCTGATTTTCACTGTTTGGTGAGGCAGTCGGGCTGCCCGACGTTGGCCGGGCCGCTTGGACGTGGTCTAGAAGCCTGGAAGTTGATCTTGAAGCTTTTGGAGCTAATTTGGCGGAGATAAAAGCAGTTTCTTGTGAGGCTAAGGCTGGTCTTTTGGGAAGACTGCGGGAAGCTGAGCTTCTGGATCTTCTGGAAGGAGCAGAAGATAGAGAGGAAGAGGAAGGACCAAGCTCTGGGGATCTGGTAGGGGATCTGGAGATGTATTTGTGAGAAGGAGAAGGCGGAGGAATAGGGTAGTTGGCGTCTCTGTCACATCTTTTCTTTTTGGAATAGCAAGAGTCACAAGCCCTGTTGTAGAATTTCGATTCAGGATTTGGAAGAGTGAATGTGCAAGGTCTGCACATGTGGATACACTGTTTGCAGGCATAGTCCTTGGGAGCAGTGAAGCAAGGGAGAGTAGAAGGGTTAACATCAGGAGATCCAGCCAAGATCTGTGGTGAGAAAAGATGATGAAAAGGGATAGGAGGAGATTTTTGTCAGTGATGGGTAGATGATGAAGTGAAGGTGGAAGTTCAGCAGGTTGGCTGTAGAGGTGTGCTGCATGAAATTGGCTGCGTCCATTTTATGCAAAATTCGGTCAGTCCATCAAGACTCTAAACTGAAAAAGCAATGTTATCAAGTCAGTCCATCAAGACTCTAAACTGAAAAATCTATGGTATCAAGACCAGTCCATCAATACTTTAAACTGAAATCTGGTTTCTTTTATTCCTTCAAGACTTTAAACTGGCTGGTTTCAAGATTTTGTCAAGATAGTCCATCAAGACTTTAAACTGAACACTGTGTTAGTCCCCCAAGACTTTAAACTGAGGATTGTTGTTGGTTTAGTCCCCCAAGACTTTAAACTGAGGGTTGTAAGTCCCCCAAGACTATAAACTGAGGAAGGAGTTTTTGTTGTTGGAGTTGGTTTTGAAAGATTGGTGGAGGGTATCCACAGGGGGAGCCTCCGAATTTAGCAAAGGCAAGTTTGGGGGTAATTGATGGGCTGGCTGCTCTATTCACAATTACCCCAGAATGTTAGTTTTTTCTCTGTGTCTTAATGTGGTTGATCTCTGGTTCTGGGTTTATGACTTAGGTTTTTGAGTCCCCCAAGACTTTAAACTGAGGGTTTTTGTCAGCCAGGCTACTAGACTTACCCAGTGAAATAATTAATTATTTACTGGATGAAGCCGCACCTTATCATTTTTAATTATTATTTAATTATCATTTAGTTACATTAAAATTAGTTATAATAAATTAACTAATTACAGAATGTTAAAATTAAATTAATTAATTAAATAAATAATTAAAATTAAAATTATAATTTTGTCCCTTATATTTTTCTCTAACACCGTGCTCATTTGACAGGTTGGGAAAAAATAAAATTTTATATTAAAAAATAAATACAAAGATAAAATAAGATTTAAATATTCAAATAATATTAAATATATACAAAAAAATCAAATTTCTTATTTAGGATTGACTTTTACAGTAAATATTAAAAATATTGATGTATTTCTGACATACTCTGTGAATCGTCTTTTTGACGCCTTCTTTTTAGAATAACTTTATTATGTGAAATACTCTTTCTGAAATGTTCTTTTTCTCTCTCTCTTCCTACTGTTTTTAGAATTTGATTTCCGTGCTTTGTCTCTCCTTTGCCTATAAAAGGCCTCTCTTTTTGTTGTCTTTTGATCATTCTATTTTACCAACTCATTTTACTACAACTACAACAATTAAAACTTATTTATTATATTTTATATCCTTAGTAATTACACCATACGTAATTCTAATTCTATAATCTATATAAATTATTAAAAACTACCTCTTAATTTGAGTAAAAGAATCATCCTTGATTGAGAAATACATACCTAATTATTTAGAGTCAAAAAAAATCCTTAAAATCTTCATATTACACCGTACCGAAGCTTGTAGACCAAAAGTGACCCTTGACAACTGGGATCCTTTCCGAAATATTGACAGCGCAACGTTACTTGAGGCGTAATTGAGGAGACCATCGGCGTACAAGTACCTGTAAAGGACGAGTGGAAGCGAGAAAACAACGAACGTCATACGTCACGTGATAAAAGTTTTTGCTGCAAATGGGAATCGAACCGCGCTCCAAAACTTAAGTTCATATACTGACTAAAGATCGTATATATTGTGGTAACTATTGTTATTACTATTTGTGGGTTACTCTTCACTCTTCATTTGCTATGTATTTCCTTTTACTCAGCACTCTGTAAGTGGCATTAATTTGCTCATTTTGCAGGGGGAGGTGTCTGGTAATTGGAATTTATTTTTATTATTATTATTTTTTTTCCTGGTTGACCATAATAGAGCAATAACTGTTCTTAGTCCCAGAGGTAATAAAATAATTATATTTTAATATTAATTATTATCCTTTTTCAGTTGACAATTGTCCTGATTAATTTGAATTTTAATTGTTCCAGTTGACAAATTGTCCTGACAATAATATTTTTATTAAATAAAATAATTATTATAATTTTTCAGTTGACATTTGTCCTGATTAATTAATTGTTCCAGTTGACAAATTGTCCTGACAATTATATTTTTTTTATTAATAAATAATTAACATTTCATTATTTCAGTTGACTTTGAGTCCTGGTAATCCAATAAATCTTTTTAAGTAATAAAATTCATATTTAAATTACTTCAGTTGACATTAAGTCATGGTAGTTAAGTGATCAGTTAAAATAACTTTTATTAATAAAGATTCATATTTGATTATTTCAGTTGACAATAAATCCTGGTAATAAATTAGTTGATTTAAATCCTGAAAATAAAAATTAATAGAAATTCTAATTTATTTTTACAGTTGATTGTATTATCCTGGTTTTAAATTTTTCTTTTATTAATTTTATTTAAGTTGATTTTCATCCTAAAAAGATTTTTTTTTATTATTTTTATTTTATTTCTGTTAAATAAAAATTAAAAATAAAGACTAATTAATTTTTGTCTCTTTTCCTTCTTTTCAGTAGAATCATAAAATGACTGATCAAAGTGGTTTTGCTGCACGTGAAGAAGAACTAGACTTAATTGATTATGATGAGCCTACTTCTGTAAGTTCTCCTTTAACAAGAAGAATTTCTCAAACTAATAAATCCTTGCCCCAAACAGGATGTAGAAATGGAAGAAGTAGAAATCCTAGTGGACAATACTCAGGATCAGAAGCCCATGACAAACCCACCAGAAGAGCTTCCAAAAGGCTTTAAGATAAAAAAGATGCCGTTGTCCCAGCAGATAAAGAATCTGTCAACCCACATAAAGGAGTTAAAGACAGACAGCTTGAAACTAAAGGTAAGGGTAGATGCCTTGGAAGAAAGGGTGAAAAGAACAGATACTTTTCTCCAAGAGAAAAGAAAACCTCTTCCTCCCAGGGATCAACAACAGTTGGCTCCCCAATCCCAAGAGATGGTGGAAGTGTCCAAGTGGCAGTGGGACTGGCTCAACACACAGTGGGACTACTTGGCTCAAAATCAGCATCAGTTACCTCAGGTAGGTCCATCAAGGCCCACCCAGGCCAACCCCACTCCTCCCCACCCTTATCAAGGAGGCAAAAGAAGAAGGAAGCCCAATATGGTGATACCCAGCAAACCCTGGTACGTCCCTCTATTGATTCTCAAGTGCCTTTTCTTGTGGCTGACTCTATTCCTTCAGGTAAATCTGGAAGGCAGGATGAAACCTTGAGACCTATAGAAGCTGGGAATAGTAGACAGTTATCTCATGTATCAAATCCATTACTTTTAATTGCTACCTCAATGATTAATCCTGATATGGCTGTGATTGATGAAACTCTTGACCCTGTGTTCTATGAGAGTCTGGAAAGTTACTCAGTTTCCTTATTGAGAAACACTCCAGATGTAGCAAGAATTAATGATGAACACTTGAGAGATATTATTGCCAAGCAAAATCATATAATGAACAATATGCAATCGACTCAGAGATATAATAGTTTGTTAACTGATCAGGGTTATCAAGCATTAAAAAGTGAAGCACAGAGAGTCTCTGATGAATTGTCTCATTACAAAGCAACCCATGAAAAGAAAATTGCTTTATGGCAAAATATAAAAAATGATTTATCTAAACTAAAAGATACTGTATCCGCCTGTTGCTAGGAGGTAGAGATAGATAAGATAAATCTGATAAGATTGAGTGACCATTTTTCATATTTTCAATATAAAAATCAATTATCTTTTGCAACTATCAATGAAAGTTTATCTAGTCTTCCAAGAATGAAAACAAGACTAACAACCATTGAAGAAAAATTGAACTCATTGTTAAATGACCAAAAATATTCTGACATTTCTGTGAAGGAACATATAGTGCAGGATGCTCAACCAGTACCTGTGGCTAGTTCATCTAAAATAAAAATTGATCCAGAAATACCTGTTGATAACACTGAGTTTCCATCAAAAACTGATGATGCACCAGGATCTGCAACAGAAGGATTAAACAATGAGATTTCAGCACAATTAGAGAAATTACAGCTGCTTCTTACTCAGAAACAAGCTAGTACTAAGGAGACTCCTTCAAATCAAAAGAATTGGCCAAAACTTGACCAGTACCCAACATTTGATGGTGATTCTTCCTCTGATTGGCAACAATTTATTTGCAGAATTGATAATTTAAAAAATTCTTACAAACTCCAGGATGAGGAAATTGTGTCCAAATTAATTTCTTTGTTCACTAATGTTGCCCTGATGTGGTATGAATCTGTTCTCCTGGATGGGAATGACTACTCATGGGAGGATTGGAAGAAATTAATTAAAGCACAATTTGGTGGCTCCAAGTTCAGAATGGCTCAACAAAGGCAGTATGAGGAAACTTGATATAGCTCTTCTACTGATAAACCTATTGAGTTTTTAATGAAACTTGTAAAAATCTTAAGGGCAATGGACCCAAATATGGAGTTTGATTTATGGAAGGACAGGATCCTCTATAAATTACCAATGTCTCTGAGAGACTTGATTGTGGCTAGGACTGAGTTCTCCAAAGAAACCTCTTCTTTCATTAATACTTGCAATGAGATACTTCTAAACCATAAGTATGATGCAAGAAGATTCATTCCTAGGACCCCTTTGGAGAAACCCTCCACTTACCAACAAAAACCTCTGGAAAAGGTTGGTAAACCTTCTGCTCCTGTTGCACCAAAGAAGTATGCAACAAACACTTGCTTCAAGTGCAAAAAGCCTTGGCAGAAAGGCCATGTTTGTGACAGGAAGATAAATCTTGTAGAACAAACAGAGGAGCATGCTGATGACACAGTGGCACTGGATGATACATCAAGTGATTGTGCCAGCAATATTTCATATGAATCTCAACAAGAAATCTTGATGCTGGAAGAAGATATTCATTATTTAAATACTATTGAAATTGATAATAATGATTTATCTACAGTTGAGGAAGCTGAGGTCACAAAGAACATTGAGGATAACTCAATTGTTATTGCCCCTCTTAAGGCACCAGTCTTGATCAATGGAACCAGCATTGAAGTTGTTCTGGATTCTGGAGCTGGAGGAAGTGTAGTATCTGAAAGAGCACTTGCCTCAGTAGATCAAGACTATAAATCTAAACTGTTGCCTATCATTTCTGAAAATTGGAGAGGGTATGGCTCTGTTTTGTCCCTTATTGGTAAATACAAAGCCACAGTATTTTTTAAATATAACCATGGTTTTGTAAGAGCTATTTGTGATTTTGTTGTCATAAAAAATGATAACTTGAGCAATTGGTTTATTGTAGGGAATGATATTTTAACCAAGTATGGCATAAAATTGGATCCTTCAAACCAATGTTTCACAATGGGGATGAATGGGAAGAGAAAATTTAAAATTTCCTCCCCTAAAAAATTATTAAAACCAGAATTGAACACATGTAATTCTGTGGTTCAATATAAAGGAAGATCTAGAAAGGAAATGCATGCCCTTATGTCTGAAATTGACAATGCCTCTTTTGGAGAACAACTTTCTGGTGAGGATAAAGATTCCATCATTAACTTGATAAAATCTTATCCTATGGCCTTTGCTCATGGGTCACATGAACTGGAATTAGTTAAAGAGGAAATGAAACTTTCATTTTCTTACCCATTAACTGATATACCACCTAGTTTAAAGAAGAAGCCTTATCCTTCTTCTCCCACAAAGAGAAAAGATATTGAAGATAATATCTCTACCCTTTTAAAAATGAATATTATTGAAAAGGTAGTTGAAACACCTAAATATTGTGTTATCTCACCTGTCCTAATTTCTTATGAGAAAGATAAAGCCAGGTTATGTGGTGATTATAGAGCACTAAATACTTATACTGTTGATGATATCTATCCTTTACCTAGAATCAGCTCTATACATGCTACTTTACAGGGTGCTAAATATATCAGCTGTTTGGATGGTAATAAGGGATATCACCAGGTACCTGTTGAGAAAAATTCTCAGAACTTTCTGATGATTGCCACTCATATGGGTATTTATAAGTATATTAGGATGCCATTTGGCCCTAAAAATGCCCCTTCTGTTTTCCAAAAAGTAATGGATAACACATTCCATCAAGAGATAATTGAAGGTTGGCTGATGGTTTATATTGATGATATCATTATATTCTCAAAAACATTTGCGGACCATCTTAAACACCTGTGTAAAGTATTCCAGAAAATGGATGAAATAAATATGACACTTGCTTTGAAGAAATGTAAATTTGGTTTCCATTCTTTAAAAGTTCTTGGTCATGTTGTTTCAGGCTTACAGATATGTGTTGACCAGAACAAAGTGGCAGCCATACAACAGGTGAAAGCTCCTACAAGAGTGAGAGAGCTCCAAAGTTTTTTGGGAATGTGTGGATACTATAGACAGTATATTAAAAATTACCAAGTCATAGCTTTACCCCTTACCCAATTAACTAGAAAGGATGTTGCTTTTGTCTGGAATAGTGAAAGACAAAGAGACTTTGACACTATGAAACACTGTTTGATGTCAGCACCAATTCTGGCTTTACCTGACTTTGATCAACCATTTGTTTTGTACACTGATGCCAGTTTTATTGGTCTTGGTGCTGCCCTCCATCAAAAACAAGTGATAAATGATAAAGTTTCAGAAGTAGTAATTTTTTATATTTCAAGAACCTTGAGAAATAGTGAATTGAAATATGGTGCTACTCAATTAGAGTGTTTAGCTGTAGTATGGGCTCTAGAAAAGCTCCATTATTATCTAGATGACCAGAAATTTGAACTTGTCACTGACTGAAGTGAAGTTAAATCCCTTTTAAACTTGAAAACACCTAATAGACATATGTTTAGATGGCAGCTGGCTGTTCAAGAGTACAGAGGGAGAATGACAATTATTCACAGAGCTGGTATTGGTCACTCAAATGTGGATATGTTATCAAGGTTAACTTCACCAAATGATGACTCTAATCCTGCTTATGATCCTGAGGATGAAATTATCCATATCCATGGGATATATGTGGTTGATATGGAGGAAGAGCTATTACATCTTATTCTGGAATCATATGATAAGGACACTGACTTGAAAAATTTATGCACCATATTAAATGATCCAAAGAATGCTTCAATACAAGCATTAATTAAAACCCTTCCACCAAAGTACCAAAAAGCTTTGGAAAAAGGAAAATTTTCAATTGATGAAGATACCTATATTATAGAAGAAAGTTGAGTAATGTTATTGTTATTCCTCCTTCTATGAAAGAAATCATCTTGAAAATTTGTCATGATGAAATATTGGCTGGACATTTTGATCTTGACAAAACAATGATCAGAATTAAGAACACTGCTTGGTGGGCTAATATGTCTGAGGACACAAAATTATATGTTGAATCCTGTGATTCATGCCAAAAATCAAAAAGATTAACTGGTAAAAGAGCAGGTTTAATGCAACATATTGAACCTCCTGATGCTCCATGGCAAATAATAAACATGGATTTTGTAACAGGATTACCTATTGCTGGTAAAGACAGTTATAACTCTTGTTGGGTTATTGTGGACACATTCACAAAAATGTGTAAATTTATCCCTACCCACAAGGATGTTTCGACTAAAGAATTAGCTTTCTTATGGTGGTCTCATATGTTTAATACTTCTGGTTTTCCTAAAGCCATAATCTCTGACAGAGACCCTAAATTTACTTCTGAATTTTGGATGTCTCTGATGGATGTTTGTGGTTGTGATCTGAAACTTTCTACTGCCCATCACCCTCAGACTGATGGTTTAGCTGAAAGAATGATTCAGACTTTAGAGGACATGATTAGAAGATATTGTGCCTTTGGCCTTGAGTATAAAGATAATGACAGATTCACTCATGATTGGGTTACCTTACTTCCTGGGTTAGAATTTGCTTATAATAGCACTGTTCATTCTGTTAATCAAAGAAAGCCTTTTGAGCTCTGGCTGGGATATGTTCCTAATACTCCTGCCCAAATTCTCAATAACAAAATACCTAAATTGGATATACATCCTGGTGTAGAATCTTTTCTTCAAATGCAACAACTATGTAGAAATCATGCTCAAAAATGTATTGAAAAATTATTTGAATATGAGAAGAAAAGATGGTACAAATCCCATAAAGAATACACTTTTAAAAAGGGTGATGAAGTGTTGATTTCTACAGTCAACTTCAACTTACAAGGTAATAACAAATTAAAAGATCCATTTGTTGGTCCTTTTGTTGTCAGAAGAATGATTGGAGATAATGCAGTTGAAGTTATTCTGTATTCCCCATATGACAGAAAACATCCTGTTTTTCCAATATCTCTTTTGAAACCTTACACATCCAATAGTGATTTATTTCCAAAAAGGAGGGGTAGACCAAAGAAAACCCCAAATGAAATCACTGAGACAGCAGAAATTGAAAAAATTTTAAATGACAGACTAGTAACTGCTGAGAAAGGTACAGAATACTTATTGAGATTCAAGAATAAATCATCTGAATATGATTCTTGGATACCTGGGAAGGAGATATCTAATCTTCCTACTCTACTAAAAAACTATTAAAAGAAAAAATCATAGCATTTTTTTTTATTGTTTTTTTTAGAGTGAGGGAGTGTCAGCCAGGCTACTAGACTTACCCAGTGAAATAATTAATTATTTACTGGATGAAGCCGCACCTTATCATTTTTAATTATTATTTAATTATCATTTAGTTACATTAAAATTAGTTATAATAAATTAACTAATTACAGAATGTTAAAATTAAATTAATTAATTAAATAAATAATTAAAATTAAAATTATAATTTTGTCCCTTATATTTTTCTCTAACACCGTGCTCATTTGACAGGTTGGGAAAAAATAAAATTTTATATTAAAAAATAAATACAAAGATAAAATAAGATTTAAATATTCAAATAATATTAAATATATACAAAAAAATCAAATTTCTTATTTAGGATTGACTTTTACAGTAAATATTAAAAATATTGATGTATTTCTGACATACTCTGTAAATACATCTTTTTGACGCCTTCTTTTTAGAATAACTTTATTATGTGAAATACTCTTTCTGAAATGTTCTTTTTCTCTCTCTCTTCCTACTGTTTTTAGAATTTGATTTCCGTGCTTTGTCTCTCCTTTGCCTATAAAAGGCCTCTCTTTTTGTTGTCTTTTGATCAATCTATTTTACCAACTCATTTTACTACAACTACAACAATTAAAACTTATTTATTATATTTTATATCCTTAGTATTTACACCATACGTAATTCTAATTCTATAATCTATATAAATTATTAAAAACTACATCTTAATTTGAGTAAAAGAATCATCCTTGATTGAGAAATACATACCTAATTATTTAGAGTCAAAAAAAATCCTTAAAATCTTCATATTACACCGTACCAAAGCTTCTAGACCAAAAGTGACCCTTGACAGTTTTTGAGTCCCCCAAGACTATAAAATGAGGATGGTCCCCCAAGACTTAAAACTGAGGGTTGTTTTGTGGTTACATCCTAAAGAGGGTGTGGTCAATTTTTCTTTTCTGAATCAAACTCAAGTACTAGTGGAATTACAGAGGGAATCAAGAGAGGAAATGAAGTGTTCAGAATTATCCTTGAACTGGTGAATGAGATGTCTTCTGTTCTCAATGTCCTGTGGATCTCTAGCAGGAGTGGATTGGAAGTAGTGAAGCAGAAGTTGTTTCTGTTGAGATGTGTGTTGTTGGAACTTGGCCTTGATAGTGGGCAAGTGCGTTGGTGTTGGTGGTGCAATGGATCCTACATTGTTATCATCACTATCAGAAGAGGGAGGAACTGAGAAGTTATCAGTTTTAAAGTTGAAGGAAGGAATGAATGTTCTTTACCATCAGATGGACCAGGGATGGGGGAGCTAGTTGGTTTATGGGTTGTGGCACTCTTCTGGGAAGGGTGGAGCTTTTTGATTAATCTGGGTATCAGGATGGATGGCCTAGACCTTTTGGTGTTGGCAGAAGAAGGACCAGGTTGAGGTGGAGGTGAATCTGTTGTGGAAGAAAGTGGACCAGGTCTGTGGCAGGTCTTCTTTCTGGATTGGCAGACATCGCAGGACGTTCTATATGGATGGACAGGTGGTGTCATGGTGCAGATTAAATTATTGTTGATGCAGTATTGGCAAGGACCCATTTCAGAGGCAGATTTGGGAAGAAGGTTAAACATGGTGGTTGGATGAAGAAAGAATGCAGAAATTCTCAATTGGAGGGAGGATGTGGTCTTTCAACATTGGCAGGGGCCTTTGTTTTGTTATTTGGCGCTGTTTGTGCATGTCTTAATTGACATCTGTTAAAGAATTGGGTAATTTTCTGGTTTTATTCCGTGGATATTGGGTCTTCTGGTATGTGAGTACTATCATTGGATAGCCCTGGTTTTTCTCTATATTTTATGTCTTGTAGACATTTTTCATATTCTGAGTTTTAAGGGGTCATTTCCTCATTTTTCATTTATAAAAGATTGCTGTTTAATTTTGTTTTTCGTGTTTTACGGGATAACCTTAAGTCTTAGGGTTAAGTGCTTAGTACCATTGGATAGAGCTAATTTTTCTCTATATTTCATGTCCCAATGTTGTTATAGTGAAATTCCGTGTTTTAAAGGTTTTAGTAGTTGTAGCTAATTTTTTTAAGTAGATTAGTGGTTTTTATTGGTTTTCTGGCTTCAGGGAGGCCAGGCCGCTTCATGCGGCATCTCCGACGTCGGGTGGCCCGCCTGCTATGGTAAGGTAAACTCTTACAGTCGCCTTGCTGTAAGCAGAATCCGGAGGAGATATGTGGATTTAGCTGAAAACCCCGTCCTTCCAATAAAAATAACAAAATGGGTGTTCTAAATCACTAAGCTAACCAATATACTTAGATCTGATTGATAAAAATAATGAAACTCTAAAATATTTAACGCTTATTGAGATTTAAAGAAAGTGGCTGTTGATAAAAGAAATACTGATAACAACAATTAAGGTGTACCAGTGAAAGATCTGAAAAGATTGACTTTTATGTTTTTATAATAATTTAAATTTATATGAGACAGCAATAATCAAGTCCCAGCGATGAAGACCTTTCTAAAGATACCCTGTATGAAGTGTGATTTAAATTGTTGAGTAGTATTTCTAAAATGTTATATAAAATATAAAGTTATAAGGGTATTACAAATTTATTTAATTTGTTGAGTAATAAAAAATGAGACTGTGGTGGTTAATGATTAAGCTGTATGTTGTGTCCCCCCTCTCAATTTCGAGTTTGAGAAGCGCTTAAGTATTCCTAGTCACGTGCCTAAGTTTTCCCCTCCAGAGCTCTTCCAGAGTCAATCCGGAGCCCGTACGGAGTCCGTCCGGACTTCCAGACTCAATTTAGAACCTTAAAACCATAATAAAAAATCTAGAAAAATTACACATAATAGAGCTACTTCCCCTTTACATACCAAACTAATTTTCGTAGTCTGCGCAGCTCTAATTACCCCGTGAAAATTCATCAAAGTTAAGTAATTTTTGAAAACGTAAATATTTTTATAAAACTTTAAAATTCATTTAAAAATATAAAAAAAAATAGTAAAAATTCTGGGAAAATTTCCCAAGGTTCTTGAGTGACTTGACTTGATACTTATAAATTTTTCAGACCGTAAAAATAAATTTTCTCCGTAAAATAAATTGTATTTGTGTAGGCATTCGCTTGTGACCAATTTCTTCATATTTTAAACTCCAAAATAAATTAAATAAAACCCTTTTTATAAAATAATAACGCCAATCTTGCACGCCGTAATAACTCCATTTACATATTTAGGTGCCGTACTAAACTTTAGGCTACCACATCCTCCCTCCAATTGAGAATGTCCCCATTCTTAAAACTTTGCATAAGTGGTTGAACACAATATTCATCTTTAACCTTCAACCACCATCTTCTTTAATCAACTATAAAATTCATCTTCATCAATATGTCTTCCAAAGAACTTGTCACTCCATGTGAACTCTGCGCTCGATACCAGGTACCTTGTTTAATGTCCAGCCCTAATCTTCCTGGCAGAACAGCTTGCGACTTATGCCGTGTGAAAAAAGTCAAATGCAACCGGCCAATAGTTCCTTCTAAAACAAACATATATTTAGGACCAGCAGCTCTCCCTGATCCCTCAACTTCTAAAAAGCGATCCAAAATTCCTGTCTTCTTAAAACAAATAAGATCAAAAACAGCTTCAAAAGTTCAATCTTCATCAACGGATCCCGGCCTAATTTTGCCTTCACAAGATCCTAATCCTATAACGCCAGTACCCCCAACTAACTTTGCTGAGACTATGTTTCCTGGCTCTAAATGTAAGAACCTATTTATCTTACTAAAAAAAATAAAAAAACTTTTAATCAAAATTGACTAAACCTATGACTTAATAACATATTTGAACTTCTAGCTGTCGAAATAACCAACACTGATGATGTTGGTAGAGTGAAGACGGACTATATCAATCATTACCCAAATTTTCATCGCTATCTTTTTCTTGACTTTACTAATGAGTTGAAACGTAAAATGCTGGCCTATTTTCAAGAAACTCCAGCTAATAACCATGAAGACCTCATGAAAAGAAGGATTTTAATGCAAATATTTGATAATGATGTTGAAAAATTTCAAAGAAATTATCTTTTCTAACAGTATAACTTGATAAAATTTTGTTTTTGCTTGGTCTTCTTAAACTTTATAATAAAAATGTTGTTTCTTCTTCTCTGGCTTGATATAACATAAAATAAAATAATATAAATCTTGTGATGATTCCACTACTGAGAGCAAGGTTTGAATCCCTTCAGACTCCCATATACCAGTCTTCCTTCTTGTCACAGCATTGAGAGAGTGGATCTTCCTATGAGCCGAATACTCCTGATTCCAACCTCATAGGGCCCCCCACTGAGCCGAATTCTATGATTCCAATCTCGCCATAAGGTCCTCCAAGCTTCACACCAAAAAAAAAATGGCCTAACTATGAGGCACTAAAAAAAATCATTCCCTAAAATCCAACTACCATCCTAACTTCTGATTCCTTCATCACAATTTTCAAACTTTGCTATACAGCAAACCCATAAAATACTTTTTCCAGGCTTCCAATAATAATTTTAACTTTAGACCATGTTAAAGCGCCACAAATTTCACCTAATTAACCATTATGCTTTCTTTAGCATCATCACCACCTAAAGTTTTAACCTCCTAAAGCTATCAGCACCCAATTCCAGAAATAATTGAATAACCAGTTTAGAGTCTTAGGGGACAGTGATAAATTAAAAGATTGAATTGAGTTATCCAAACAAGATTGACATTCCAATTTAAAGTCTTGGTAGACCAAACATATAATTGATTGCCAGTTTATGGTCTTGGTGGACCAAAGATCGTTTAAGTGCATAAATATCTTGATATATTCCTAAGTAAGGCCTAGGCTTGACCAAAGATTGAATAAATTTGATAATCCAGTATAATGTCATAGTGGACCAAACATTTGATCGACAAGTAATCCAGTATAAGGCCATAGTGGTCCAATGAATGTTGAATTATCCTGCAGATATTAATTTTCCAGTTTAAAGTCATAGTGGACTAAACAATGAATGAACTACCAGTTTAAAGTCATGGTGGACCAAACATTTAATCGATAAGAAATCCAGTTTAAGGTCATGGTGGACCCAACAGCTTGATAACAGTCCAGTTTAAGGTCTTGGTGGACCTAACATTTGATTTATATAAAAAGAAAACTGTCTCCGAAAATATCCATAGAATCTTGAACGTCTTTTAATTTCAGTTTAAAGTCTTGAAGGACTAACAGCTCCAATATAAAATCTTTAATGACCGTCTTGAAAATTAGCCAGTTTAAAGTCTTGGAGGACTAACAGCTCCAAAATTTGTATAAAACCTTAAGGAAAGTCTTGAACAGTATCCAGTTTAAAGTCTTGGAGGACTAACAGATCCAAAATATGTATAAAAACCTTAAAGAACGTCTTGAACAGTAGCCAGTTTAAAGTCTTGGAGGACTAACAGATCCAAAATATGTATAAAAACCTTAAAGAACGTCTTGAACAGTAGCCAGTTTAAAGTCTTGGAGGACTAACAGATCCAAAATATGTATAAAAACCTTAAAGAACGTCTTGAACAGTAGCCAGTTTAAAGTCTTGGAGGACTAACAGATATCTTGAAGTAAAATCCCATAAGTATTGAGTTCCCCTAGACCCTGTTTCCTGTCTAAACTATATGAATAAACTAAAAAGAATAGTGACTGAAAAATAAAACTAAGAAATATAAAATTTTTTATTTAATTAATTAATTTTTTATTTTATTATTTTATTTTTATTTTATTTTTATTTTATTTTTATTTTATTTTTATAATTATTTTATTTTATTTTTATTTATCTATTTTATTTTTTTATTTTTTTATTTTATATTTTTTTTATTTTTATTTTTATTTTTATTTTATTTATTTTATTTTGTTTATTTTTAATTTTAATTTTTTTTTCTTTTAATTTAAAATAAATGATTTTAGAAAAGATAGTTTTGAAATAAAAGTTAAAATTTAATTTTAAAGAAAGATAAATGAATGTGAAAAGAAAGATAAAAAAAGTACTAAAAAAAAAAATTTAAATAAAATTTTAAAAGATGCCCCCCGGCCATTTGATGAGCCGTACCCTCGAAATCATACCCACATCCAAGTGCAACTTGATGTGGTTACACAATTTTGAGAAATTGAAAAGAAAAGAAAATAAATGAAAGTTTTTAGAAGATAATTTTTATAATGATGATCACTGGGTGGGCTCCCTCCAATTTATAAAAATGATTAGAGACCACCAGTGAGAATCACCTTTACATTAATTCATAATATATATTAAAGAAAAGAAATCACAATCTAACATAAAAAATCAAAAACAAAATAAAAAAAATCTTGAATCCGGCGTTGAGAGCGGTGTCTCTTGATTCGTTCCAGTTTATAGTCTTAGTGGACTTCCTAAAATTAAAAGACAAAGCCAGGATTCAACTAGAAACAGGGAAAATTTTGGAAACGAACATTATGGGGTAATTGTGTATAGAGCAGCCAGCCCATCAATTACCCCCACACTTGCCAATATTTAATTAAGAAGGTTCCCCTGTGAACACTTCTTCCAATAAATTTTAAAATTTTTCCAACACTATCTTCCCCATATTTTAAGAATTTTAAATTTTGAAATTTTTCAATGAAGGTTTTCTCGTATTTCGTTATGTTTCATCACAGTTTCATCGCCCATATGCAGTGTAATGATAGTAAATTATTTGATAAAAAAAAGAAGATAGTTTATCCTCGTTGCCGAGGTCGTCATAAGATTTTTATAAACATCATAGTTTATCCTCATTGCGGAGGAATCCATAAAATTTCGTAGATATCATAGTTTATCCTCATTGCGGAGGTATAAATTTAATAAAAGTCATTAAAATTGTAGTTTATCCTCATTTCGGAGTTATCCATATAATTTCATAAATGTCATTAAAATTGTAGTTTATCCTCATTTCGGAGTTATCCGTAAAGTTTCATTGATATCATAGTTTATCCTCATTGCCGAGGAAGACTTTGGCACTCCTGGTGCCTCTAGGATAGAACCGTTTCACTTGATCAGCTGCTACCCTCTTCTTTAATACTACTCCATCCAACTCTTCTAGCACATATGAACCGCCGGAAACTTGCTCCTTGATTTTATATGGTCCATTCCACCTATCTGCAAACATCTTTCCCCACTGAATTTCCAAACTCCTATTATACACCAGGACCATATCTCCTGGGTTCAAAGGTTTCCTTAATCGATGTGCCAACCGCTCATCCCAATATCTAACTGATTGATTTCGGATCTTCATCATCCGCGAATATGCCTTTTCTAAATATTCTTCTTTCTTTTCTAGCTGCATCATTCTTGCACACAATAATTCTTCAGTAGTTTTGACCGTGTCCCAGTCAACTCCAAGATATGATTCAGCTTCTAAATCAACCGGTAAAACTGCTTTCTGTCCAAAAACAAGTTCATATGGTGAAAATCCGGTCATCCTTTTGGCAGTGATTCGATCAGCAAATAAAACTAAAGGTAAATAGTGCCTCCACTTTTCAGCACTTGTCCCACACATTTTAACTAAAGCATCCTTAATAACTTGATGCCCTCTTTCAACCATGCCTTCAGCTTCAGGATAATATGGGGTTGCTACCCTAACCTTTGATCCAACTTTCAATACGGCCTCTTTAAACTCTGTCCCAAATTCAGGACCTCCATCTACCGTTACCAACTTCATCACCCCATACCTATATACCCAATTATTCAAAAAAAATTCTGCCACATTTTTGGCAGTTAAATTAATAAGAGGCGCTGCCTCTACCCAACCAGATAAATCATCTCTGGCCACAATTAAATATTTATACCGTCCCTCTTTTATATGAACGGCATCTAAACTAACTCTTCCAAAGAGCGTATATTCACTGGTCGCGCGTCCAGGTTCTTTTGGCCTTAAATAACTTCGTCTTTGACATTCTTCGCATGACTGAACCCACTGTTTAACAGCCATCTTCATGCCAGGCCACCAAAATCGATCAGAAATTCTTCTAAATGTTTCTCCAACGCCTCTATGCCCGAGATCTTCATGCAGTGATTTCAAAACTAATTCTTGCCCCTTCTGTTGAGTTATAACTACTTGAGGATTTGGATACCTCCTCCTCATTAAACGTCGACCAGATAGGTACAACGTAGATGACTTCCTCTTGATAGCCACCCATTCATCGTCTTCACAATCTTCTGGCCTCTCTAAAGTCAACAAATATTTGACTAACAAAAAATAAAAACCAGTCTGACCCCAGACTTCATCTTGAAAATCGATTAATATAACATCAATAGGGACTTCTCTATCACCAATATCACCTGCACATGAATGAGCCAATAATCGTTGACCCCTAAATAAATTTTTAATCGAGCTATGTCGACGTTTTTCTTCTGAACCTTTGGATCCTTCGAAAACCGCATTTGAAAATACCTCTTTCTCTTTATCCACCTTTTTATTTAAATTCTCTAATTCTCCAACATATACACCATTCCTTAATTTACTACTATCCCACACTACCAATCCATTTTCCTCTACATACACCACATCTTCTTCTACCTCCTCTCTGCCGAATTTATCTACACCTTTTCCAACACCTTTATTAACATAAAAACTATTTTCCAGTTTATCCTCTTGGTGGAGGTCATCATCATCATAATCTAAACACAATAGTCCTGCCACTTTAACCTCATGGGGGAGGTATGGAAAGTCTTCAGCTCCTTTAGTGCTGGCTTTGATAATAGGTATATCTTCATCGAACTCTTCTGAGTCTGAATCTTCTTCAGTGGGTGGTCTCCTTGATAAACTATCTGGCATAGTAAAAGTTTTTCCAGGCTTATGAACTAAATCAAACGAAAAATGTTGAATAAAAGCTACCCATCTCGTCATGGGTGCGTTCGGTAAACTTGGGGAATTAATCATCTGGATTAACGATTTCGCATCCACTTGCAACTCAAAATGTTGCCCCCACAAAATATGCTGAAGTTTCTTCAGTATTTTCGCCACACCACATAATTCCAATTTTGGTTGAGAATATCTTGATTCGACCTCAGTAAATACTACAGATTCATACCTAACTGGCCTGATGTAACCAGCTTTATCCATCTGAGACAGAACCGCCCCAGCTGCAACCTGACTTGAATCAACTGCTAAATAAATTCTACCAGCATCTTTTCCATAATCCAACTTGTGCAGGACTAAATCCTTCCCTACAACCTCCTTCAACTTCACAAACGCCTTCTCACACTCTTCATCCCACTCCCAGTCTGCATCCTTTCTCGTTAACCGTCTCAATGGAGCTGCCAATGAAGAAAAGTCCTTGATAAACATTCTAACATATACGCAAACGCCTAAAAACCCTCTAACTTCGGTCGTATTCTTGGGTCTTGGCCAGGACTGAATTTTGTTAACTTTCTTCTTGGACATAATCCTACCCTCTCTACATACCACATGGCCTAATATTTCTAAGGCTGGCACACAACATGAAAATTTTGAACCTGAAATAGTTAAACCAGCCTCTTCAATTCGAAACAAGATTCTTTCTAAAGTAATTGCAAACTCCCAAATGAATTTGCGTATCCCGGGATTCTCTTCCAACACCTGGTTATCATAGTCGGTTGTTGGTCCCTTAATTCCTCCATCATCTATAAAGATTCCAGCATATTGTGGAATTTCATCTTGAAGGATCCAAGCCATCTGAGCTTGATAAACTGCCACCAAATTTGTTGCTCCTTGAGGTAATCTTGTTAACTGTAAATGTCCAAGTGGCGTATCGAATGTAGTGAGAGGCCTTGAGTCCGGATGTAACTCTCTCTCATCATATCCACCCATAATATCTCCCAAACCATAGCACACTCTCCCTGCAAACGCTTCAACAAACTCCTCAGCACTAGGTGGTATCCCAGCATCCTTTATTGTAACCCTATTTAATTCCCTAAGATCATGAACAACTCTAAGCTTGCCATTCGGTTTCTTGATACAAAATACAGGACTAGAATAACTTGACGTTGATTGCTCATACAGTCCAGTGCGTATCCTTTCTCTGACAACTTCAATATAGGCTTCTTTTAATGCAGCCAGAATAGGAATCGGTTTCTGCTGCCACGGTTCATGACATACCACAGGAATCTTGTAAGGCTCCCCATAGGAATGCTTCAACACACCCCTCTCCTCTTCTACAAAAGCAATGGCCTTCTCTCGCTTGACCATCACATCCAACAACAACTTCTTCTCTTCTCCAGACAACCAACCATCAGGTCCAAAATTAACAACACCCAGTCTCTCAAAAGTGATTCTTGACGTCTCAGAAAATTCAGGCGGATTATTTACCAAGGGACTTTCATAAGGATCTCTTTATAACCTTGGTCTTCTCAAAGGTGGATTTAATTCAGCAGGTAGCGGTTCATTAATAGGTCGAACTTTATTTGCTACTTTCTTATATTTGGCTGCGTCCACATCTAAATAAGCTTGAGGTAAATCATTTACTTTTGTATCGCCATTAAAACTTTCATCAAATGAATCTTCTTCATCGCCAGAATCAGAATAAGAAAAATTAGAAAAATATTTTATTTCATTTTTAAATTTTACCCTTTTCTCCTTTCCCTCGTCTAATTTATAAACAGATTTTCCAACACCTTTTCTTCCCTTATCCAACAGTAAATCACCCGTAAAGAAAGTTGGCAGTTTAACCTCTTGCTGGAGAACCGGAATTGAATTTTCACAAAAATTATTTTTTTGTGTTTTAATTATACCGTGATTTTTTATTTGATTTTGATGAGATAATTGCAGTTTACCCTCTTGCTGGAGGTCCGGAATAACATTTTCACATAAATTATTTTTTTGTGTTTTAATTATACCAAGATTTTTAATCGGATTTTGATGTGATATTTGCAGTTTACCCTCTTGCTGGAGGTCCGGAATAACATTTTCACATAAATTATTTTTTTGTGTTTTAATTATACCAAGATTTTTAATCGTATTTTGATGTGATATTTGCAGTTTACCCTCTTGCTGGAGGTCCGTGATAGAAGGAGATAATTGCAGTTTAACCTCTTGCTGGAGGTCCATAAACATACCCTTCCAATTTTTATCCAACCTAATTTGGCCCATTTTGCCTTTTTCACCGTTTTTAAATTTAATAGAAAAACCAGGTAAATCCAATAAACATATAGAAAAGTCCAAAACGTATTTGCACTCCAAAGTAATATTAACAGAAAATAATTGAGAATCCACTTGAATTATCTCCAAGTGAGCTGACCTATTGCAATCCGGGATCTCATCCTGAGGAGAGATTACAACATTAGAGCGATCAGCCCCTGCTACCCCAAAAAAATGAGGGCATCCATAATAATTTGAATCCTGAATAAATTGAAGACATAACAATAAAAAAAAAAATTTCAGCCGAGTTTAGGTAGTTTATCCTCATTTTGGAGGAATCAAATTCTTGATATCCCCTGGAGATACTCCATAATTTTGCCCCAAGGGCTTATCCACCGATTCCATAAAACCCAAAAATAAATTCCCAGAATTTGTCCTATAAAAGGACATAAAAAATAAACTACCTTTTTCCAAAATATGAGTGCATCCACTTTATGCACCCTATTTTCCAATGGCACTACACTCTCTATTAGTGCAGGAAAAACCATATCCTCCATAAAAATCTCTTCCTGAGATTGAAAAAAATCCACCATACATATACCAGATTCATAAACCATATCCACATCTGAATTGCAGACAGTCTCCGCTTTTGAAGACAAAACCTGAGGTAAATATTCCTCTAAATCAAATTCCAAATTATCCAAAACAAAATTATCCCCAACATCCAAATTTTCTTCATCAGTGACAATAATATCTTCATCTTCAGAAACCTCTTCTTTCCTAACAGAAGAGTCAACAAAAATAATATCTTCAGGCTGGACAAAATCTTCAGGAATGGCTGAATCCGGAATTTCATCAGTAACTAGTTCTTTTACACCATCCTCTTCTATCTCTTGAGCGACCTCAGTGTCTTCTCCAGAGTCCAAATCAACAGAGTTATGAGTATCCAGATGTTCCAAAATAACCTTCTTTAGCACCTCCATACCAGGAATCCTAGTTTCTCCATCTGGAAGATCCTTCATTAAATTTGCTTTAATAAGCACCATCAAAACATCTTTCTTAACCTTTTCCCCCATAGCATCCCAAAAAACATACTTTGATGCATTATCATGAAATAAAATTTCATACTCCAACAAATAATCCAGAACCACCTGAAATTCAACCACAAACTGATGATACTGATGCAGAGATGTTACACCACCTTTTGATTGCCATTTCCTAGCTATATCCTTTAGATCCTCAAATGAATAAACTTTTGGCCACCTTTTTTCCATTTCCATCTTGAGCTTTCTCCAATCTTGACCTTTATAACCATCCATAGAAATAACCTCCTTTTCCACCTCTCTGTCCAAAATAAAGAACCTAATCTGCTTCACCATATCCAAAGGTAAGGCACCATCAATCGCAGCTGCAGTTTCATACCTATGTAAAAATCCTTCTAAATCATCTCCAGAAAACTTGGGCCCAATCAAAGATACAATCCTTACTGATGCCCTAAAAGGTACACCAGCAGCCAACACAGCAGTTCCACTAGTAGAAGACATCCCAAAACATAAGAAAAGCGTTAACAACCATTAAAATAACAAGCCTCTTGCAGGCCAATAACAAAAATCCAATTAGAGTTCCAGAAAATAAGCCTCTTGCAGGCTAATAATGTTCTTGATCCAAGTAAGTCTTTAAAGAAAGCTAGAGAAATCGAACCCCACATTGGGTGCCAACTATGGTAAGGTAAACTCTTACAGTCGCCTTGCTGTAAGCAGAATCCGGAGGAGATATGTGGATTTAGCTGAAAACCCCGTCCTTCCAATAAAAATAACAAAATGGGTGTTCTAAATCACTAAGCTAACCAATCTACTTAGATCTGATTGATAAAAATAATGAAACTCTAAAATATTTAACGCTTATTGAGATTTAAAGAAAGTGGCTGTTGATAAAAGAAATACTGATAACAACAATTAAGGTGTACCAGTGAAAGATCTGAAAAGATTGACTTTTATGTTTTTATAATAATTTAAATTTATATGAGACAGCAATAATCAAGTCCCAGCGATGAAGACCTTTCTAAAGATACCCTGTATGAAGTGTGATTTAAATTGTTGAGTAGTATTTCTAAAATGTTATATAAAATATAAAGTTATAAGGGTATTACAAATTTATTTAATTTGTTGAGTAATAAAAAATGAGACCGTGGTGGTTAATGATTAAGCTGTATGTTGTGTCCCCCCTCTCAATTTCGAGTTTGAGAAGCGCTTAAGTATTCCTAGTCACGTGCCTAAGTTTTCCCCTCCAGAGCTCTTCCAGAGTCAATCCGGAGCCCGTACAGAGTCTGTACGGAGCCGGAACGGAGTCCGTATGGAGTCAAAGCGGAGTCCGTACGGAGTCGGTCCGGACTTCCAGACTCAATTTAGAACCTTAAAACCATAATAAAAAATCTAGAAAAATTACACATAATAGAGCTACTTCCCCTTTACATACCAAACTAATTTTCGTAGTCTGCGCAGCTCTAATTACCCCGTGAAAATTCATCAAAATTAAGTAATTTTTGAAAACGTAAATATTTCTATAAAACTTTAAAATTCATTTAAAAATATAAAAAAAAATAGTAAAAATTCTGGGAAAATTTCCCAAGGTTCTTGAGTGACTTGACTTGATACTTATAAATTTTTCAGACCGTAAAAATAAATTTTCTCCGTAAAATAAATTGTATTTGTGTAGGTATTCGCTCATGACCAATTTCTTCATATTTTAAACTCCAAAATAAATTAAATAAAACCCTTTTTATAAAATAATAACGCCAATCATGCACGCCGTAATAACTCCATTTACATATTTAGGTGCCCTACTAAACTTTAGGCTACCACACCGCCTCTGTTTTAGGAGGTTGGGGAGCGCTCCAGGAGGGTTTTTTATGCAATTTGGCGGGTACAGGTGTCAGATTGGTGGGTGCGCATGGGCTCTTAGTTAGTGGTCTGTGTGTACATAGTGAATAAGACAGTTTGGGGCAACCTTAATCATCATACAACCATCCGGAGGTGATATCATTGCTCCTCACTCAGTTTTCACTGTTTTCTGGCCACAATTGGCTGTGTTTTTTGCAAGTGAATTCTTCATTTAACTTAACTTTGGCAACTGTTTTCTCTGTTATAGTCTTGCAAGCTATAGCAAGTATTATTGCTGTCTCTGGTGTGGATTTGCAGCCTACATCAAATATCTTTGCTGTCTCTGGTGTGGACTTTGTTTTACATTTCAGTTCTTTGGTCTGGTAGTCTATCTGGTGACTACTTTCTTGGCTCATCAAGCAGTCAAGTGTGTTAAACAGGAGCTTTAGCAAAACAGGAACTAACTTACTTTAGCAAGTAAATCTCACTCTATTTTTCTAAAGGGACGGGGGATTTTCTCTCTGGTTTTTCTCCAACTCCCTTGGTCAAGGCCTATAGCTAGTACTATAGGATTGTCTACAGCATGTGAAAAACATTGAGAATGCATTACTTATGGTTGAAAATTATGGTGTTGAGACAGATGGAAAGAGGGCAAAATATTTTTCTAGGAGTTTTGTAAAAAATTTAGTTAATCCAGAACGGTATTTGATTTCAAATTCCAGCTGTTATATTTTCCATCCAATCCACTCCTCAATTCCAAGTGTTATAGTGAAAACATTTTCTATTGAAGATCTCATTCGATTAAACATTCTTGAAGCAACAATTCAGTGCATCAAAGACTTTTATTATTGTGAACATCGAGTTTTGCAAAATAAAGCTCATAAAAATGGTGGTGGATTTGGTAATATGTTTGTTGGTGGTCAGTGTTTAGATAGGAAAAAGCCTCTATTAATTCGTAAGTATTATATAGTTTTATTTATGAATAGTTTTAATCTATTATTATTTTAATTAATTTTATAGGTAAATATGCTTCTAAGCCCTAAGATTTGGCAGAGTATGATTGTTGCATGAAGCAAATAGAGTTATTCTTTAAATTTTTTATCAAAATATATCTAGTGTTAAGTATCAAGAAGCAGTAAAACTCTGTCAAAAGCTTGGGATTCCTGGGTTTGGAGAAAATGTTGATGATCAAGAAATTGAACCATTTGCTGGCAATGTTACTTGGACAACAGGCTCAAATGGAAACATGTTTTCGAATAGTCCTAACTGTGACTCAGACCGTAGCAAGTATACATTTGGACTTTTCATGCCTAAAGACACTGAGAAAAATTCTCTTCATCAATCTTATGACTCAAATCAACCACGTGAAAAGGTGGAGAGCTTCATTTTCTTGAAATAGCTTGCAAAGTAGACATGGAGGCCACTAATGGCATCACAGCAATTCTATGGCCAGCAAACCTTCTTAATCATTTCACTTCACAATGTTATGAAATTGGTGGATTCACTTGCATTGGCTCTTATATTCAAGTTAGTACAAGACTTTTCAATACATTTAAAAGACTCCAAGAGTTTGAAATATATATTTCTGAGTACTTAAATATAAATGAAGAGTTAGAAAGATGTAATTTTCTTATCATGAAACTTTCTAAGTACAATGAAAAGACTGATTTAACAAAAAAAATTTTTAGTGAATTACTATATATTTAATGTTACTAAAGATATTAAAAAATTAAATACAGAAAAAGATTCTGATATACATGTTAATAAAAAAAGGAAAAGACCATTAAGTAGTGATAGGTAAAAATGTGATTTTATTGTACAGGTATAGTTTTAGTTTAGTGGTAGAATGATATATTTAAACACACGTCTATAAAACCTTTTTATGAAGCTGATTATTATGTATAATCTAGTGAAAAACCTCAAACAATAAAAGTATGAAGAAAAATGGATGTAAAAATTGAAAAATTATATTACAATAAAAAATTATCATTGCTACATGTAAAATAAAATAAAATATATTAAAATATAAGAAACAAAATATAGCTTTGTAACTTGCTTAATTATTGCAAATGGAAACTAAAAATAAACAATATCTTACAAATCCTTCCTAAAAGATCATATGCATCAACATAAAAAGATCTGTACTATTAATATTATTTTTAAAAATATTAAAAGTTTGCTAATTTTTGCAATATGTTTTTTCTTATTAATAAATAAAGTAAAACCATGTATTATTTTATTTTTATTTAAGTAAAAATAAAAATAAAAAATAAATTAAAGAAAATTAAATATTAATTTTTTTCTTTGAGTCATTCATTATTTACTTTCATATCTAACTTGAATTAATTTAGTGGAATTACTCAATCTTAAATATACTGAAATTTGTACACTAGTGTGACTTGTGATTTTATTTTTTGATAAATTGAATATTTTTCATCACATAATTATATTTTATTGAAGAATATAACTGCAAAAGTAGAATTGAAATAATCAATAAAAGGAAATGAGATATATTGAGAATAATGAATCTATCAATCAATTTAGATCTCCAATAAAAATTAATTCTAATTTTAAAAATTGCCTTGTAGAAGAGGAATATTTAATTAATATGAATTTAAATTTCCTTGTAGATATTGACTTAGCCTTTATCATCTATCTTTAATTAAGGTTCAGAGTTCCAAAAGCTGAATTATATGATGATATTTCTATATATCTAATTGAATTTTTTTAAAAAATTCATAAAACCAGGTATGTAAAATAGAAACTACTACTTCATTTTTAAGTAAATTTTATTATATTATAATAAAGTATTAATAATTATGAAAGGGCTTTTACTTTTGTGAGAGAGTGGACCTCAAATTATTTAAAGATAAATATAACGCAATCAAATTGAAATTTATTTTGTAGTGTTTGAATATTTATCCATTGAATTAATTTTTAGAGTTTGGGATTAATATTTCTTTTTTCTTGGAGTTGAATGAATCTTAAAATCCTAGAAAAAGATTGTAGATATATTTTTGTTGACCTTGATCTATTCAGGTAGATTTAAGTAGAATTTGATTCTTATGAAATTCTACTTGAAAAATAATATTTCAATAACTTATTATTGACATTTAAGGATGAACAAGAAGGATGGAAATCTAAAAAGAGTTTGTTTTAATATTTATAGAAATAATATTTTTAAGTTCTTAATAAGGAGTACCCTAGTTGCTTTCTTTTATTTTTTTGCTTTCATAGAAAGAATTAAATATCTTTTTTACCAAATTATTGAAAAAATTTGATATCTATACATGAATCTGTAAGTGTAAAAAATAATCAATATAAAATATGAATCAAAATACAGCAAGCTAAATTATAGATCATCAAAATGTAGAGTAAATTTTATTTTTCAAAATAATTGACACTGATAAAAAGATATTTTTTAAATTTAACTAGTTTTTCAAAGACAGTTTAATATGATTTCATACCAATATGATGGCTTCTCATTATTTAAATGTCTAGATATTATTTTATCATGGTACATATATATGTTACTATTATTAAATGAATTGAATATTATTTCCAGGAGTTTTTCATAGAGAATACTTAGTATAATTAAGATAATTATGCACCTAGAAATTATAGAAATTAGATTAAGAAAAGTCTACTTAAGAAAAAGCTTTGATGAATTGTGAGAAAAAATTCATTACACTTAATATTTTTAACTTTTTAACAATCTGAAAAGAATTTATAGAAAACTGTTTCAATTTTTTGTAATTATTTTCTTAAAATTTGCAACAAATGCTAAGATGTATTGCCATCTTGAAGAAATATATAGTGTTATGAGAAAAATGACTTATAATGTATTCTTAATTTTTCTTCAAATTTTTGATCCATCATGATTTTGAGTTATGATTATTGCAATAATATTTACTGAATAGCAAAAAGGTGTAAGGAATTTATACAATAATATTTATTGATAGTTAAAGCATCTTTATTCAGATTTGGTAATAAATCTCACATAAATAAATAATTTGAGTTACACAAAAAATGTAGCAATAGGATAAAGTATATATTTACATGAAGTAGGATTATGTATTAATTACGTCAAAAATAGAGAAAAATGAAGAATTCGGCTTAATAAGATTCCAATAATCAAGAAAATCAGCTGCCATTGCTTAAGCAATATGGCTCATGGTGGGAGTATTAAAATTAAGTGGCATAGGCCCAGAATTATCTATTAAGGGTTTGATAATATTAAAGATATAAAAATTATGGTTTTTCCAGATTTTTTGACCCCCCAGATTATTATTATCACAGTATTTTCTAAGGAGGCCGAGTTGTGTTATGAATTCTAAGCAGTCTGAAGCTGACACAAGCCAGTGGTCCTGTGAGGAAAGAAATAATCCACAAACACCATCAACCAACTAAAAAGTAAATGATTGATATTTATTGTCAAGGGTCACTTTTAGTCTAGAAGATTTGGTACGTAGTTCTACGAGGATTTATAAGGCTTAAATGGATTTTCAACAACCTTGTACGTATTTCTTAATTCAAAGGTGAATGTTTTACTCAATAACAGAGGTAGGATTAAAATATTAATATAATTTATAAATTAGAATTACGCTATTGTAAGTACTAATGATATAGAATATAAGAATAAGTGTTTATTTGGTTATTGTTGTAATAAAATGGTTTGGTAAGATAGAATGATCAAAAGACAACAAAAGAGAGGCCTTTTATAGGCAAAGGAGAGACAAAGCACGGAAATCAAATTCTAAAAACAGTAGGGAAAAGAGAGAAAAAGAACATTCCAGAAAGAGTATTTCAAATAATAAAGTTATTCCAAAAAGAAGGCGTCAAAAAAGATGTATTTACAGAGTATGTCAGAAATACATCAATATTTTTAATATTTACTGTAAATGTGAATTCCAAATAAGAAATTTGATTTATTTGTATATATTTAATATTATTTGAATATTTAAATCTTATTTTATCTTTGTATTTTATTTTTTAAATATAAAGTTTTATTTTTCCCAACCTGTCAGTTTAGCACGGTGTTAGAGAAAATATAAGGGACAAAATTATAATTATAATTTTACTTATTTATTTAATTAATTAATTTAATTTTAACATTCTGTAACTAGTTAATTTATAACTAATGTTAATGTAACTAAATGATAATTAAATAATAATTAATAGATGATAAGGTGCGGCTTCATCCAGTAAATAATTACTTATTTCACTGGGTAAGTCTAGTAGCCTGGCTGACACTCCCTTACTCTAAAAAAAATAATAAAAAAAAATGCTATGATTTTTTCTTCTTATACTTTTTTAGTAGAGTAGGAAGATTAGATATTTCCTTCCCAGGTATCCAAGAATCATATTCAGATGATTTATTCTTGAATCTCAATAAGTATTCTGTACCTTTCTCAGCAGTGACTATTCTGTCATTTAATATTTTTTCAATTTCTGCTGTCTCAGTGATTTCATTTGGGGTTTTCTTTGGTCTACCCCTCCTTCTTGGAAATAAATCACTATTGGATGTGTAAGGTTTCAAAAGAGATATTGGAAAAACAGGATGTTTTCTGTCATATGGGGAATACAGAATAACTTCAACTGCATTATCTCCAATCATTCTTCTGACAACAAAAGGACCAACAAATGGATCTTTTAATTTGTTATTACCTTGTAAGTTGAAGTGGACTGTAGAAATCAACACTTCATCACCCTTTTTAAAAGTGTATTCTTTATGGGATTTGTCCCATCTTTTCTTCTCATATTCAAATGATTTTTCAATACATTTTTGAGCATGATTTCTGCATAGTTGTTGCATTTGAAGAAAAGATTTTACACCAGGATGTATATCCAATTTAGGTATTTTGTTATTGAGAATTTGGGCAGGAGTATCAGGAACATATCCAAGCCAGAGATCAAAAGGCTTCCTTTGAGTAACAGAATTAACAGTGCTATTATAAGCAAATTCTAACCCAGGAAGTAAGGTAACCCAATCATGAGTGAATCTGTCATTATCTTTATACTCAAGGCCAAAGGCACAATATCTTCTTATCATGTCCTCTAAAGTCTGAATCATTCTTTCAGCTAAACCATCAGTCTGAGGGTGATGGGCAGTAGAAAGTTTCAGATCACAACCACAAACATCCAAGAGAGACATCCAAAATTCAGAAGTAAATTTAGGGTCTCTGTCAGAGATTATGGCTTTAGGAAAACCAGCAGTATTAAACATATGAGACCACCATAAGAAAGCTAATTCTTTAGTGGAAACATCCTTGTGGGTAGGGATAAATTTACACATTTTTGTGAATCTGTCCACAATAACCCAACAAGAGTTATAACTGTCTTTACCAGCAATAGGTAATCCTGTTACAAAATCCATGTTTATTATTTGCCATGGGGCATCAGGAGGTTCAATATGTTGCATTAATCCTGCTCTTTTACCAGTTAATCTTTTTGATTTTTGGCATGAATCACAGGATTCAACATATAATTTTGTGTCTTCAGACATATTAGCCCACCAAGCAGTGTTCTTAATTCTGATCATTGTTTTGTCAAGATCAAAATGTCCAGCTAATATGTCATCATGACAAATTTTCAAGATGATTTCTTTCATAGAAGGAGGAATAACAATAACATTACTCAACTTTCTTCTATAATATAGATATCCTTCATCAATTGAAAATTTTCCATTTTCCAAACCTTTTTGGTACATTGGTGGAAGGGTTTTAATTAATGCTTGTATTGAAGCATTCTTTGGATCATTTAATATGGTGCATAACTTTTTCAAGTCAGTGTCCTTATCATATGATTCCAGAATAAGCTGTAATAGCTCTTCCTCCATATCAACCACATATATCCCATGGATATGGATAATTTCATCCTCAGGATCATATGCAGGATTTGAGTCATCATTTGGTAAGGGTAACCTTGATAACATATCCACATTTGAGTTACCAATACCAGCTCTGTGAATAATTGTCATTCTCCCTCTGTACTCTTGAACAGCCAGCTGCCATCTAAACATATGTCTATTAGGTGTTTTCAAGTTCAAAAGGGATTTAACTGCACTGCAGTCAGTGACAAGTTCAAATTTCTGGTCATCTAGGTAATAATGAAGCTTTTCTAGAGCCCATACTACAGCTAAACACTCTAATTGAGTAGCACCATATTTCAATTCACTATTTCTCAAGGTTCTTGAAATATAACAAATTACTACTTCTGAAACTTTATCATTTATCACTTGTTTTTGATGGAGGGCAGCACCAAGACCAATGAAACTGGCATCAGTGTACAAAACAAATGGTTGATCAAAGTCAGGTAAAGCAAGAATTGGTGCTGACATCAAACAGTGTTTCATAGTGTCAAAGTCTCTTTGTCTTTCACTATTCCAGACAAAAGCAACATCCTTTCTAGTTAATTGGGTAAGGGGTAAAGCTATGACTTGGTAATTTTTAATATACTGTCTATAGTATCCACACATTCCCAAAAAACTTTGGAGCTCTCTCACTCTTGTAGGAGCTTTCACCTGTTGTATGGCTGCCACTTTGTTCTGGTCAACACATATCTGTAAGCCTGAAACAACATGACCAAGAACTTTTAAAGAATGGAAACCAAATTTACATTTCTTCAAAGCAAGTGTCATACTTATTTCATCCATTTTCTGGAATACTTTACACAGGTGTTTAAGATGGTCCGCAAATGTTTTTGAGAATATAATGATATCATCAATATAAACCATCAGCCAACCTTCAATTATCTCTTGATGGAATGTGTTATCCATTACTTTTTGGAAAACAGAAGGGGCATTTTTAGGGCCAAATGGCATCCTAATATACTTATAAATACCCATATGAGTGGCAATCATCAGAAAGTTCTGAGAATTTTTCTCAACAGGTACCTGGTGATATCCCTTATTACCATCCAAACAGCTGATATATTTAGCACCCTGTAAAGTAGCATGTATAGAGCTTATTCTAGGTAAAGGATAGATATCATCAACAGTATAAGTATTTAGTGCTCTATAATCACCACATAACCTGGCTTTATCTTTCTCATAAGAAATTAGTACAGGTGAGATAACACAATATTTAGGTGTTTCAACTACCTTTTCAATAATATTCATTTTTAAAAGGGTAGAGATATTATCTTCAATATCTTTTCTCTTTGTGGGAGAAGCAGGATAAGGCTTCTTCTTTAAACTAGGTGGTATATCAGTTAATGGGCAAGACAATGAAAGTTTCATTTCCTATTTAACTAATTCCAGTTCATGTGACCCATGAGCAAAGGCCATAGGATAAGATTTTATCAAGTTAATGATGGAATCTTTATCCTCACCAGAAAGTTGTTCTCCAAAAGAGGCATTGTCAATTTCAGAAATAAGGGCATGCATTTCCTTTGTAGATCTTCCTTTATATTGAACCACAGAATTACATGTGTTCAATTCTGGTTTTAATAATTTTTTAGGGGAGGAAATTTTAAATTTTCTCTTCCCATTCATCCCCATTGTGAAACATTGGTTTGAAGGATCCAATTTTATGCCATACTTGGTTAATATATCATTCCCTACAATAAACCAATTGCTCAAGTTATCATTTTTCATGACAACAAAATCACAAATAGCTCTTACAAAACCATGGTTATATTTAAAAAATACTGTGGCTTTGTATTTACCAATAAGGGACAAAACAGAGCCATACCCTCTCCAATTTTCAGAAATGATAGGCAAAAGTTTAGATTTATAGTCTTGATCTACTGAGGCAAGTGCTCTTTCAGATACTACACTTCCACCAGCTCCAGAATCCAGAACAACTTCAATGCTGGTTCCATTAATCAAAACTGGTGCCTTAAGAGGGGCAATAACAATTGAGTTATCCTCAATGTTCTTTATGATCTCAGCATCCTCAACTGTAGATAAATCATTATTATCAATGTCAATAGTATTTAAATAATGAATATCTTCTTCCAGCATCAAGATTTCTTGTTGATATTCATATGAAATATTGCTGGCACAATCACTTGATGTATCATCCAGTGCCACTGTGTCAACAGCATGCTCCTCTGTTTGTTCCACAAGATTTATCTTCTTGTCACAAACATGGCCTTTCTGCCAAGGCTTGTTGCACTTGAAGCAAGTGTTTGTTGCATACTTCTTTGGTGCAATAGGGGCAGAAGGTTTACCAACCTTTTCCAGAGGTTTTTGTTGGTAAGTGGAGGGTTTCTCCAAAGGGGTCCTAGGAATGAATCTTCTTGCATCATACTTATTGTTTAGAAGTATCTCATTGCAAGTATTAATGAAAGAAGAGGGTTCTCTGGAGAACTCAGTCCTAGCCACAATCAAGTCTCTCAGAGACATTGGTAATTTATAGAGGATCCTGTCCTTCCATAAATCAAACTCCATATTTGGGTCCATTGCCCTTAAGATTTTTACAAGTTTCATTAAAAACTCAATAGGTTTATCAGTAGAAGAGCTATATCTAGTTTCCTCATACTCCTTTGTTGAGCCATTCTGAACTTGGAGCCACCAAATTGTGCTTTAATTAATTTCTTCCAATCCTCCCATGAATAGTCATTCCCATCCAGGAGAACAGATTCATACCACATCAGGGCAACATTAGTGAACAAAGAAATTAATTTGGACACAATTTCCTCATCTGGGAGTTTGTAAGAATTTTTTAAATTATCAATTCTGTAAATAAATTGCTGCCAATCAGAGGAAGAATCACCATCAAATGTTGGGTACTGGTCAAGTTTTGGCCAATTCTTTTGATTTGAAGGAGTCTCCTTAGTACTAGCTTGTTTCTGAGTAAGAAGCAGCTGTAATTTCTCTAATTGTGCTGAAATCTCATTGTTTAATCCTTCTGTTGCAGATCCTGGTGCATCATCAGTTTTTGATGGAAACTCAGTGTTATCAACAGGTATTTCTGGATCAATTTTTATTTTAGATGAACTAGCCACAGGTACTGGTTGAGAATCCTGCACTATATGTTCTTTCACAGAATTGTCAGAATATTTTTGGTCATTTAACAATGAGTTCAATGTTTCTTCAATGGTTGTTAGTCTTGTTTTCATTCTTGGAAGACTAGATAAACTTTCATTGACAGTTGCAAAAGATAATTGATTTTTATGTTGAAAAGCTGACAACTGGTCACTCAATCTTTTCAGATTTATCTTATCTATCTCTACCTCCTGGCAACAGGCAGATACAGTATCTTTTAGTTTAGACAAATCATTTTTTATATTTTGCCATTAAGCAATTTTCTTTTCATGGGTTGCTTTGTAATGAGACAATTCATCAGAGACTCTCTGTGCTTCACTTTTTAATGCTTGATAACCCTGATCAGTTAACAAACTATTATATCTCTGAGTCAATTGCATATTGTTCATTATATGATTTTGCTTGGCAATAATATCTCTCAAGTGCTCATCATTAATTCTTGCTACATCCGGAGTGTTTCTCAATAAGGAAACTGAGTAACTTTCCAGACTCTCATAGAACTCAGGGTCAAGAGTTTCATCAATCACAGCCATATCAGGATTAATTATTGAGGTAGCAATTAAAAGTAATGGATTGGATACATGAGATAACTGTCTACTATTCCCAGCCTCTATAGGTCTCAAGGTTTCATCTTGCCTTCCAGATTTACCTGAAGGAAAAGAGTCAGCCACAAGAAAAGGCACTTGAGAATCAATAGAGGGACGTACCAGGGTTTGCTGGGTATCACCATATTGGGCTTCCTTCTTCTTTTGCCTCCTTGATAAGGGTGGGGAGGAGTGGGGTTTGCCTGGGTGGGCCTTGATGGACCTACCTGAGGTAATTGATGCTGATTTTGAGCTAAGTAGTCCCACTGTGTGTTGAGCCAGTCCCACTGCCACTTGGACACTTCTACCATCTCTTGGGATTGGGGAGCCAATTGTTGTTGATCCCTGGGAGGAAGAGGTTTCCTTTTCTCTTGGAGAGAAGTATTTTTTCTTTTCTCCCATTCTTCCAAGGCATCTACCCTTACTTTTAGTTTTAAGCTGTCTGCCTTTAACTCCTTTATGTGGGTTGACAGATTCTTTATCTGCTGGGACAACGGCATCTTTTTTATCTTGAAGCCTCATGGAAGCTCTTCTGGTGGGTTTGTCCTGGGTTTCTGATCCTGAGTATTGTCCACTAGGATTTCTACTTCTTCCATTTCCACATCCTGTTTGGGGCAAGGATTTATTAGTTTGAGAAATTCTTCTTGTTAAAGGAGAACTTACAGAAGTAGGCTCATCATAATCAATTAAGTCTAGTTCTTCTTCACGTGCAGTAAAACCACTTTGATCAGTCATTTTAAGATTCTACTGAAATGAAGGAAAAGAGACAAAATTAATTAGTACTTTATTTTTAATTTTTATTTAACAGAAATAAAATAAAAATAAATATAAAAAAAATCTTTTTAGGATAAAAATCAACTTAAATAAAATTAATAAAACAAATTTAAAACCAGGATAATGCAATCAACTGTAGAAATAAATTAGAATTTCTATTAATTTTTATTTTCAGGATTTAAATCAACTAATTTATTACCAGGATTTATTTTCAACTGAAATAATCAAATATGAACTTTATTAATAAAAATTATTTTAACTGATTAATTAACTACCAGAACTTAATGTCAACTGAAGTAATTTAAATATGAATTTTATTACTTAAAAAGATTTATTGGATTACCAGGACTCAAAGTCAACTGAAGTAATGAAATGTTAATTATTTATTAAAAAAAAATATAATTGTCAGGACAATTTGTCAACTGGAACAATTAATTAATCAGGACAAATGTCAACTGAAAAATTATAATAATTATTTTATTTAATAAAATATATTATTGTCAGGACAGTTTGTCAACTGGAACAATTAAAATTCAAATTAATCAGGACAATTGTCAACTGAAAAATGATAATAATTAATATTAATATATAATTATTTTATTACCTCTGGGACTAAGAACAGTTATTGCTCTATTATGGTCAACCAGGAAAAATAAAAAAAAATATAATAATAAAATTAAATTCCAATTACCAGACACCTCCCCCTGCAAAATGAGCAAATTAATGCCACTTACAGAGTGCTGAGTAAAAGGAAATACGTAGCAAATGAAGAGTGAAGAGTAACCCACAAATAGTAATCACAATAATTACCACGATATATACTATCTTTAGTCAGTATATGAACTTAAGTTTTGGAGCGCGGTTCGATTCCCGTTCGCAGCAAAAACTTTTATCACGTGACGTATGACGTTCGTCGTTTTCTTGCCTCCACTCGTCCTTTACAGGTGCTTCTACGCCGATGGTCCTCTCGATTACGCCTCAAGTAACGTTGCGCCGTCGATATTTCGGAAAGGCCCCCAATTGTCAAGGGTCACTTTTAGTCTAGAAGATTTGGTACGTAGTTCTACGAGGATTTATAAGGCTTAAATGGATTTTCAACAACCTTGTACGTATTTCTTAATTCAAAGGTGAATGTTTTACTCAATAACAGAGGTAGGATTAAAATATTAATATAATTTATAAATTAGAATTACGCTATTGTAAGTACTAATCACTACGCAATATAGGGGGTGGACTTGCTAGCAAGTCCCCAACCTGAACTCAGACTGAACTCAGATGGAACTCAGACTGAACTCATACTGAACTCATACTGAACTCTACTTGAAGACCCACAAAAACTGTTATGCTGAGTGGTGTTCATCCCTGATTGTATGGTTCCTTTGTCAATAGCTCAATGTGTGTTCAATCTGTGGTGAATTTGAGTCCAAGGTTGCGGACTTGCTAACAAGTCTGCCCCCCGTATTGCGCGGTGAATGATATAGAATATAAGAATAAGTGTTTATTTGGTTATTGTTGTAATAAAATGGTTTGGTAAGATAGAATGATCAAAAGACAACAAAAGAGAGGCCTTTTATAGGCAAAGGAGAGACAAAGCACGGAAATCAAATTCTAAAAACAGTAGGGAAAAGAGAGAAAAAGAACATTCCAGAAAGAGTATTTCAAATAATAAAGTTATTCCAAAAAGAAGGCGTCAAAAAAGATGTATTTACAGAGTATGTCAGAAATACATCAATATTTTTAATATTTACTGTAAATGTGAATTCCAAATAAGAAATTTGATTTATTTGTATATATTTAATATTATTTGAATATTTAAATCTTATTTTATCTTTGTATTTTATTTTTTAAATATAAAGTTTTATTTTTCCCAACCTGTCAGTTTAGCACGGTGTTAGAGAAAATATAAGGGACAAAATTATAATTATAATTTTACTTATTTATTTAATTAATTAATTTAATTTTAACATTCTGTAACTAGTTAACTTATAACTAATGTTAATGTAACTAAATGATAATTAAATAATAATTAATAGATGATAAGGTGCGGCTTCATCCAGTAAATAATTACTTATTTCACTGGGTAAGTCTAGTAGCCTGGCTGACATTTATGGTGTGCATATTCTTGATTCATCTTCTGAATAGAATCATTATGAGACTCATCAAATTGCTGCATATCTGTTGTTTTTTTTATTCCTCGAACGTTGTTGTTTCTTGCTTTCAGCTTGAGTTATATTTTCAGCAGACTCTCTAGATTTTAAAATAATTATTGAAATTATGACATTGATTATTATGTTTCTAAATTGGCATAGGGGAGTTATTGAAAAATTTTCAGCAATTAACTGTGATGTTGAGCTGTCGAATGTATCGGGAACTTTGCTTTTCAGATGTGTAAGGCGGGCTAGAATATGTAGGGCACGTTCAATAGGACAATCTGGATTGAAGTTGGATTATTCAGCAGGAAGGGTAAACTCTTGAGAAGAAAGATAAAGAGATGATGCGACGAGGGATGCCCAAAAAGAATGCTGGTGAGCACTTGGGCTAACTAGTCTTGATAGCATGCGTATCATCGATGATTCAGGGTGATCAGTCTTCTTAAATGGAGAAAGAGTATTTGAGTTTGGTTCTTCAGAGTTACAAAAATTTTCCAAATTTTCAAAGTTCAAATTATTGACCACCCAGATCTGCAAAGTGTCAACATTAAGAAAATCCAAAGCTAAAAAAATAACAAAACAATTAGTTATCATAAAATAAATTATCCAACTTCAAGTAAGTGATACATACAGAGTTCATTAATTTTTGTAAGAATTTCGTCATGAGCAAATTTCATCCATAGAAAATTGAATTTGTGCAAAATTTTGTGTGGCTTTTCAATAGAAGCAGACAAACGGATTTCAAATAACTAATCGATTTCTGGCCATGCCCTAAGTACCTTTTGACCATTGATTCTACCTTCAAAAAATCAATGAATTTCAGCTATTTGCTTCTGTAATTTTGAGTTTCCAATCATTGTTTGAGTATAAGGAAGGTAGTTATTAGAAATTTTTATTGATGATGATAGAGACCGTATGATTTGGGGAATTTCAATTTTAGATTTTGAAGATACGGCAACTATAAGCTGTTTCTTTGAACTTGAAGTATTTTTTGTGGCTGGCTAGGTGGATCAATTTCTTCATTCGGTGTTTTCTCAACCTCATCAGCAGAAGTAGCTTCATCATCTTTTTGAGTTAGAGAAGCTTCATATTTTGAAACTTCATCATCTTCTTCTTCTTCTACTTCTTCTTCATTAGAGCAAGATTCGCTATTAGTTGATGCTTTGGAGTGATTGTTGTTTTTAGAGCTGGATTAAAAGATAAGAAAAAGACAAGAAATAATAAATAATAAAGTAATCAATTTGGAGATAGCTTTAAACACTAATATAAAATTGATTGCTATATTACTCATGAAAGAAATGACATACCCTTTCGGCACATTTTGGCTAATTTTTTTAGATTTTTTAGATGCTGAGTAAGAGGAATCATTGGCAGGAGGAGTTTTAGTAGCACTGACAAAACTAGAGCCCCTAGAAAGTCTCATTCTTTTTGAACGTCGAAGAATAGTCTTATCTCCCCCTCGAGATGTTGATGCATAGCCTTCAGCGTCAGGTATTTCATTATCATCATCATCAGGAGGAATGATACCTTTTTCATAAGCTGAATTTCAATAAGTTTTAAAGAAAAAGTGTCTATAATTTATTGTTCTGAGTTTAAAGAATTTAATATAAAATAATTACTTACATTTTTCTAGGTCATCAATGTATTCAAGCACATTGTTGTAGGCATTCAAAATATAAGATGGAAAAGGCTTCTCGCTAAGAGTTGACAGTAGTTCTTCAGTTTTGCCTTTAGAAAACTCAAGTATCTTGCCATATTGAGATTGGGTAAGTTCAGTCCTTTCATTGGCAAGAGAAGGGGGGTTTGGAGACATGCCTAGAGGTGGTTGTTTCTTGAGTTTGAAGGATCCGAATCAAGGACGCTGATGAGATTTCGTCAAATAACTACTTGGTGCTAATATATCAAATATATTAATGGAAAAGAAAAGTTAGTCTAAGAAGATATAAGAGATAAAGCAATAGATCTTACATAAAGGAGGTGTCTGTTTATCACGAGGCATTTTAAAGACTTATTACTTGAAAAAAATGAAAAATTCTTATATCAAGGTAAGAAAGAGATAAAAAATATATATTTCTATTTGAATTTTCAAGCTGTACTAACACAGATAAATGTGATAACCAAAAGATAATAGTAGTAAAATTGAGAGAAATAAAAAAATTGAGAAATGTGGTACTAAACAAGAGGGTTTATACATTACCAGAAGCAGGTTTTTGATAGGGGTTCTTTTACAATGGCATCAAGCTAGTGAGAATATTGTAAAATAGTGTGATGATAATAATGGGGTTAATAGTAAAAGGGAAGGAACTAGACATAAAAATTGGGGGCTTAAAAGGATGACAAACAAAGATAATGTCCAATTTACAATTTGATAATGGCAAAGGGTAAATAGTTGAAAATATGAGTTTAACTAATTTAAATATTTAAATTAATTTTTAAATATCGACATCATGCAATATGATAAAGGGATCTATTATTGAAAACTTTGGCATCTTTAGGTGTTATAAAAAATAGGGGACAAAAACAAAGGAAAAAGATAATTTAAAAAAAGGGGATAAAAAAAGATAACACTAAATAGTATTATATAAAATTATTAAAAAAAATTAATTTATTCTATGATAGGAGCTTGATTGGGCTGCGCTGACACCCCGTGGCACAAACCTAGTCTAAACTTAGTTAAATTTAAATTGATATAATAAATCAAAAACAGAAACACTTAAGAATCTTAGCATATGAATAAAGTATAAAATTATTTGAAATTATTGCCATATAAAATCCAATAACCAACTACCAAAGTCACAATTTTTTTAAAGTATTTTACAGATTTGTACAAGGTTACGTACTATAAACATCATTCAATATTAATTGATGAACACTTTCCACTGAGATAACTAAGTTGAAAAAGAAAATAGATAATGGATATATGTTTCTAACTTGAGCTATTATTGAACAGGAACAGTCAAAAAAAATATAGCAGGATTAAACAGGGTGTTTTTACATTGATGTAAAGCTTGGTTGATAAAATAGTAAAAACCTTTAAATCAGGACTAAAAAAATAATCAAATCAAAGAGGAATATTAGAAATAGGTGTTATAAAAATTATAACCAATATCTTAGAAATATTGAGGGAAATAAATTACTGGTAATCACAAAAAATATTGTACTCTTTTACCTTAAAATGGAAATATCAACTACTCATAATATACTCAAAACAACTACCAATAGCTATAGGTTTCCCTCTTTACCAAAAGACCATGGTAAGGAATATGTAGACAATTGAATCCATCAAACTGTTTTGAGTAAAGTGCCCAGCACAAGTTCGGCCGAACTTGTGCTGGACACTTTGGCCAAGACCAGTGACTAAAAATTGCAAGGAAAACCAAAAATCAATAGGCTATAAAAGGAAGTTAATTGATGGCATCAAATTGTTTTTTGGTAAAAGTGTCCAGCACAAGTTCGGCCAAACTTGTTCTGGATACTTTTATGAGGAACACCTCACTTCTCTTAAAAAAACATGCACCTTACCAAATTCAAATTGGAAAAGTGTCCAGCACAAGTTTGGCCAACCTTATGCTGGAAACTTTGGCCAAGACCAGTGACTAAAAATTGCAAGGAAAACCAAAAATCAATAGGCTATAAAAGGAAGTTAATTGATGGCATCAATATTTTTTTTGGTAAAAGTGTCCAGCACAAGTTCGGCCAAACTTATGCTGGACACTTTTCCAATTTGAAGTTGGTGAGGTGTATGTTTTTTTAAGAGAAGTGAGGTGTTCCTCATAAAAGTGTCCAGCACAAGTTCGGCCGAACTTGTGATGGACACTTTTACCAAAAAAAAAAAAATAATGCTATCGAATATGTTCATGTTATAGCCTAATTTTTTTTAATTTCCTTGAAGTAATAAGTTACTGTCCATGACCAAAGTGTCCAGCACAAGTTTGGCCGAACTTATGCTGGACACTTTTATAATTTGAATTTGGTAAGGTGCATGTTTTTTTAAGAGAAGTGAGGTTTTCCTTATAAAAGTGTCCAGCACAAGTTCGGCCGAACTTGTGCTGGACACGTTTACCAAAGACATTAGATAGCATCAATTATCTTCATTATATGGGCTATTTTTTTTGGTTTTCCTTGCAATTTTTAGTCACTGTTCTTGGCCAAAGTGTCCAGCACAATTTCGGCCAATCTTATTCTGGACACTTTTATAATTTGAAGTTGGTGAGGTATATGTTTTTTTAAGAGAAGTGAGGTGTTCCTCATAAAAGTGTCCAGCACAAGTTCAGCCAAACTTGTGCTGGACACTTTTACCAAAAAAAAAAATAGATGCCATCAAATATGTTCATGTTATAGCCTAATTTTTTTAATTTTCTTGAAGTAATAAGTTACTGTCCATGACCAAAGTGTCCAGCACAAGTTCCGCCGAATTTGTGCTGGACACTTTTATAAGGAAAACCTCACTTCTCTTAAAAAAACATGCACCTTACCAACTTCAAATTATAAAAGTGTCCAGCATAAGTTCGGCCGAACTTGTGCTGGAAACTTTGGTCATGGACAGTAACTTATTACTTCAAGGAAATTAAAAAAAATTAGGCTATAACATGAACATATTTGATAGCATTATTTTTTTTTTTTTGGTAAAAGTGTCCATCACAAGTTCGGCCGAACTTGTGCTGGACACTTTTATGAGGAACACCTCACTTCTCTTAAAAAAACATACACCTCACCAACTTCAAATTGGAAAAGTGTCCAGCATACGTTTGGCCGAACTTGTGCTGGACACTTTTACCAAAAAAAATATTGATGCCATCAATTAACTTCTTTTATATCCTATTGATTTTTGGTTTTCCTTGCAATTTTTAGTCACTGGTATTGGCCAAAGTGTCCAGCATAAGTTCGGCCTAACTTGTGCTGGACACTTTTCCAATTTGAATTTGGTAAGGTGCATGTTTTTTTAAGAGAAGTGAGGTGTTCCTCATAAAAGTGTCCAGCATATGTTCGGCCGAACTTGTGCTGGACACTTTGGTCATGTACAGTAACTTATTACTTCAAGGAAATTAAAAAAAATTATGCTATAAAATGAACATATTTGATGGCATCTATTTTTTTTTTGGTAAAAGTGTCCATCACAAGTTCGGCCGAACTTGTGCTGGACACTTTTATGAGGAACACCTCACTTCTCTTAAAAAAACATACACCTTACCAACTTCAAAATGGAAAAGTGTTTATCATAAGTTTGGCCAAATTAGGAAATGTGAGATAACACAATATTTAGATATTTCAACTACCTTTTTAATAATATTAATTCTTAAAAGGTTATATATATTGTCTTCCATATCTTTCTCTTTGTGGGAGAATCAAGATAAGGCTTCTTCTCTAAAATAGGTGGTATTTCAGTTAATGGGCAAAACAATGAGAGCTTCATTTCTTCTTTTAAAAATCCTAATTCATGTGACCCATGAGCAAAGGCCTTAGGAAAAGAGTTTATCAATTGAATAACGGATTCTTTTTCTATATCAGAAATTTTTTCTCCAAAAGAAGCTGTGTAAATTTCAGACAGAAGGGCAGGAATTTTTTTTAGATCTTCCCTTATATTTAACTAAAGAATGAAATGTGTTCAATCCTAGTGTCATTAGTTTTTTGGGCGAAGAAATTTTAAACTTTCTCTTCCCATTCAACCTAATTGTGAAGCATTGGTTTGAGGGATCAAATTTAATGCCAAATTTGGTTAATATATCATTTCCCACAAAGAAAAAACTAATTAAGTAATCATTTTTCATAACATCAAAGTCACACATAGCTCTTACAAAGTCATGGTTATATTTGAAAAATGCTGTAGCTTTGTATTTCCCAATGGGGACAAAGCAAAGCCATAACCTCTCCAATTGTCAGAAATAATAGGCATAAGTTTTGATTTATAATCCTGTTCCACTGATGCATGTGATGTTTCAGATACTAAACTTCCTCCAGCTCCAGAATCTAAAACAACCTCAATGTTCTTTCTATTTATCAAGACTGGTGCATTGAGAGGAGCAATAATTATTGAGCTGTCTTCAAGATTTCTTATGATCATAGAATCTTCTACTGTGGATAAATCATCATTTTAAACGTCAATAGTATTTAAAAAATGAATATCTTCTTCCAGCATTAAATTTTCCTGGTGAGATTAATAAGAAATATTCATGGTACAATCACTTGAAGTATCATCCATTGCAGCTTTGTCATCAGCATCTTACTTTTTTTTGTTCAACAAGATTAATTTTCTTGTGAAAAACATGGCCTTTATGCCAAATCTTTCTGCATTTAAAGCAAGTGTTTGTTGCATACCTTTTTGTTGCAACAGGGGCGGAAGGTTTACCAACTTTTTCAGGAGGTTTCTGCTGGTTATTAGAGGTCTTCTCCAATGAAGATCTAGGAATGAACATTCTAGAATAATACTTTGTTATTTAAAAGGATCTCATTACAAGTATTAATATAAAAAGAGGGTTCTCTTGAGAACTCAGTCCTAGAAACCTTTAGTTTTCTCAGAAACATAGGAAATTTATACAGGATCCTGTCCTTCCATAATTCAAAATCCATGTTAGGGTCCATTGCTCTCCAGATCTTTACAATTTTCATCAGTAAATAAGTAGGTTTTTCTGTATAAGAAGAACTGTATCTAGCTTCCTCATACTGCCTTTGTTGCGCTAACCTAAACTTAAAACTACCAAACTGTGCTTTAATCAATTTCTTCCAATCTTCCAAGGAGTAGTATTTCTCATCTAAAAGGATGGATTAATACCACATTAGGAAAGCATTGGAAAATAAGGAAATAAATTTTGACACAATTTCTTCACTTGTCAGTTTGTAAGAGTTCTTCAGGCTATTAATTCTGAAAATAAATTTCTGCCAATCAGAGGGGAAATCACCATCAAATTTTGGGTATTAGTCAAGTTTTGGCCAATTCTTTTAATTTGAGGCATTCTCCTTATTAAAAACTTGCTTCCAAGTGAGAAGAAGCTGTAACTTCTCTAAATGGGCAGTAATCTCATTGTTTAACCCTTCTGTAGATGAAAAAGGTGAATCATCAATTTTTGATAGAGCCTCAGGAGTATCTACAGGAATTTCTGTCACTAGTTTTACTCTAGATGAACTAGGCACAGGTACAATTGGAGTACCTTGTGCAACAGGTTCTTTAAAAGAAGTGGTAGAATACCTTTGGTCATTTAACAATGACTTCAACTTTTCTTCAATGGTTGTTAATCTAGTTTTTACTTTTGGAATACTAGATAAACTCTCATTGATGATTTAAAAAGATAACTGGTTCTTATTTTTTAACGATGAATAATGGTCACCCAATCTTTTTAAGTTTACCTTATGTCCCTCTAGTTCCTGGCAACAGATAGACACAGTGTCTTGTAACTTGGACAAATCATTCTTGATATTTTGCCACAAAGCAAATTTCTTCTCATGAATAACTTTTTAATTATATAAATCATTAGAAACTCTCTTTAATTTATTTCTCACTAATTGGTAACTTTTTTCAGTTAACAGACTGTTAAATTTTTCAGTTGATTTCAGGTTGTTCATTATATGAATTTTTGGTAATGATATCACTCAAATATTCATCATGAATGGTAGCTAAATCAGGAGTATTTCTTAATAAAAAAACAGAATAATTTTCCAGACTCTCATAAACTTCAGGACCAATTTTTCATCTATAATGGCCAAAAAAGGGTTAATCATTTATGTAGCAATAAATACTAAAGGAGTAGTTACATTAGAATATTGAGTAATATGCCTACTAGAGCCAGCCTCTACTGGTCTCAAGGGATCATCTCCTTTTCCAGAATTACCTGAATAAACTGAATCAGTAACAAGAAAGGGCACTTAAAATTCAATTGAGGGGCTTACCATGGCTTTTAAAAAAAATTTAGTTAATTTTTTTTTCCTTTTCCTTCCTCCTTGGTAGGGATAAATAGGGGTTGTATTGAATTTTTGGGGTCTGGAGGGACCTTCCTGAGTTTCTTGTTGAATCTGTTGAGCTTTGAGGGAGTCCCACTGAGTGTTGAGCCAGTACCACTGCCATTTTGAGACTTCCACCTTTTCATGTGATTGAGGAGCCAACTGTGGAAGGGTTTTTTCTACTGGAAGAGGTTTCCTCTTCTCTTGAATAATAATTTCTACATTTCTTACCTTTTCTTCTAGAATTTTTACCTTTGATCTTAGCTTGAGGCTCTTTGCTTTCAACTCCTTGATATGAGTTGAGAGGTTGCTGAATTGCTGCTGAAAGGGCATCTTTTTTATTTTGAAGCCTCTTTGAAGCTCATCTGGGGGGCTCACTGGGGGCTGTTTATCCAGAGCAGTCTTTTCCACTTTTATTTCTACTTCTTGCATTTCCACATCATGATTGGTGCAATAATTGATTAATTTGAGAAAGTTTTGTAGTAAAAGGAGAGCTTACAGAAGTCTCATCATAATCAATCAAGTCTAGTTCCTCATCACAGGCAGCAGAAGCACTTTGATCAGTCATTGTTGTATATAACCTGAACTGAGAGAAAATAATATTAAAATTTAATAAGTTATTATTTTACTTTTTTGAAGGAAAAAATAAGAGAAAAAATAAAAAATATTTCAAGTATACAATAAATTATAAGGATTTTAAATCAACTGAAATAATGAAAATATAATTTTTATCAGGAGAAAAAAACCAACTGAAAATTATTTCAATTATTGAATAAAATAAATAAACTAAGATATATTTTATTACCAGGATTTAAAATAAATTAACTGAAATTATAAAAAAAAATTTGATTATTAAGACAAAGATTCAACTGAATAATTTACACAATTCTTAATTAATTATGAATATATATATTGATATTTAATTATCAGGACTAAAAGTCAACTGAAAATTTAATTACCCAGACTTAATGTCAACTGAAATAATTTAATTTAATTAATTTAATCAATTTATATATTTATTACTTTACTCCCAGGGGAATTTTCAACTAAAACAATAAATTACTATTTTAATTATCAGGACAAAATGTCAACTGAAATAATTAAAAATAAAAATATAAGTTATTAAAACAATTTTATTACCTCTAAGACTAAGAATAATATTTCTCTATATTGGTCAACTAGGAGAAATTTTTTTATTATTTACCAGGCACCTCCCCCTGTAATTTGAACAATTTAATACCACTACAGAGTGCTGAGTAAAAAGATATATGTGAAAAATGAAATAAGCAGAGTGAGACCTACAGATAGTAACGGGTATAGTAACTACAAATATATAGAACAAATACACCTATATAAAACTTAGATTTGGGGAGAGGTTTGATTCCCAGTTATGGCAAAAAAGCTAAGTCATGTGCCTTATGACGTTTGTTGTTTTCAGTTTTCCACTAGTCCTTATTGGTCCTTGTAGTTGAAGGTCCCCCAGTCTCCGGCGTCAACATAACGGTGTGTCAACAATGATTTGGAAGGGCTCCCAACTGTCAAGGGGTCCTAATAGTCTAGAGGATTTTACAGTGGTCCAAACTGTAGTGAAGATGGATAACTCAAGGATTTCAAACAAGGTACGTGGATTTTTATCTTATATGATTTATTACTCAATAAAAAGGTATGAGGGTTTTATTATAATTACTTTGTATTTTTGGATTTAAACAGTTGTAAATACTAGAGCAACAGAGATAGTAATAAAAATAATATTTTATTGTTAATAATAAAATTGCAAATAGTAAGGAATGAAGAAAAAAGCGCAAAATGGAAGGCCTTTTATAGGCAAAAAGAAGAGAGAGAGCACACAGAGTTAACAAGCCTACATGCAGGAGTGTGAGAGAAACTGCAGGCTGGCAGTCAAGAAGAAGGAGAAGAAGAAGAGGAAGTGAAGGAAAGAGGAAGGAAGAAATAAAGAAGGAATTAGAAAAGGTAATAAGAGAATGAAAAGAGGATTAAATAATAAAAAATTAAAGTAAAGAAGAGAGATTCAAAGAAAAGTTATGAGGAATGACACACTATTGAGGTTTGTTTAGTAGTAAATATTTAATCAGGTAGGTAAAGACTTGTCAATGTGGACTCTAATATCTAGAAGAATTTCGAGGTATTCCAGGGATGGCAACAATGGATTCAAAGGACTCAAAATAATGTACGTATTTCTCTTATAGATTTAAGATTTATTACTCAATAACTAAAGGTAAGAATTTTTATTATTATTATGATTATTGATTCAGAACTACGAGATGTAAGTACTAAGACAGTAATAAATAGTAATAATAGTTTGTAAATTTGTAAGTAAAAAGGAATGTCCTGAAAGTACAAAAAGAGAGGGCCTTTATAGGCAAAGATGTGAGAAATAAAATACGGAGTTAACACCACCTAATACAAGGGTGTTAGAAAAAGAAGCTAAATAAGGAGTGTATATGAAATAATAAGAGTTATACTAAATAGTGTGTAAATAAAAAATATTATTTTATTTGAAATAAAAATCTGAAGCCCTTGGTCTGTCACATTTAGTACAAGAACATTTGATTTTAAATATTGATTTAACAAAATCCAAATAAAGGAATTTAAAAAGTTTTCTTCTTTTTATATTTTTATATTTTTATATTTTTTAATACTAATTTTATTCCCTCTCATCTGTATTATTGAGGACGGTGTTTGGGAGTAAAATATATGTGACAGTTACTTATTTCTTATTAATTATTTACATTACTTATTGTAGTTAGCTAGTTAGTTGTAAGTAATACATAAGTAGTTTGTAAATAATTAATTATTAATAAGGATTAAAAGGCGTGGCTTCATCTCAGTAAGATAATTAATTATTTCACTGGGTAAGTCTAGTAGCCTGTCTGACACTCCCTCACTCTAAAAAAAACAATAAAAAAATGCTATGATTTTTTCTTTTTATATTTCTTTAGTAGAGTAGAAAGATTAGATATTTTCTTCCCAGGTATCCATGAATCATATTCAGAAGTTTTTTCTTGAATCTCAATAAGTATTCTGTACCCTTTTCAACAGTAGCTATTCTGTCATTTAGAATTTTATCAATTTCTGCTGTCTCAGTGATTTCATTAGGGGTCTTTTTTGGTCTTCCCCTCCTTTTGGGAAACAAACCACTATTGTATGTATAAGGGTTTAAGAGAGATATTGGAAAAACAGGATGTTTTCTGTCATATGGAGAATACAAAATAACTTCAACTGGATTATCACCAACCATTCCTCTTACAACAAAAGGACCAACAAATGGGTCTATCAATTTGTTATTACCTTGTAGATTGAATTGGACTAAAGAAATCAACACCTCATCACCCTTCTTAAAAGTGTATTCTTAATGGGATTTGTCCCATCTCTTCTTCTCATATTCAAATGATTTTTCAATACATTTTTGAGCATGACTTCTGCAAAGTTGTTGGATTTGAAGAAATGATTTTACACCAGGATGTAAATCCAATTTAGGTATTTTATTATTGAGAATTTGGGCAGGAGTATTTGGAACATATCCAAGCCAGAGTTCAAAAGGCTTTCTTTGAGTAACAGAATGAACAGTGCTATTATAAGCAAATTCCTACCCAGGCAGTAATGTAACCCAATAATGAGTGAATATACATTGTCTTTATACTCAAGGCCAAAAGCACAGTACCTTTTTATCATGTCCTCTAAAGTCTGAATCATTCTTTCAGCTAATCCATCAGTTTGAGGGTGATGGGCAGTAGATAGTTTCAGATCACAACCACAAACATCCATCAGAGACATCCAAAATTTAGAAGTAAATTTAGGGTCTCTGTAAGGGATTATGGCTTTAGGAAAACCAGCAGTATTAAATATATGAGACCTTCATAAGAAAGCTAATTCCTTAGTGGAAACATCCTTGTGAGTAGGAATAAATTTACACATTTTGGTGAATCTGTCCACAATAACCCAACAAGAGTTATAACTGTTTTTTCCAGAAATAGGTAATCCTGTTACAAAATCCATGTTTATTATCTGCCATGGTGCATCAGGATGTTCAATATGTTGCATTAATCCAGCTCTCTTACCAGAAAATCTTTTTGATTTTTGACAGGAATCACAAGATTCAACATATAATTTGGTGTCTTCAGACATATTAACCCACCAAGCAGTGTTTTTAATTCTGATCATTGTTTTTTTAATATCAAAATGTCCAGCTAATATGTCATCATGACAAATTTTCAAGATGGTTTCTTTCATAGAAGGAGGAATTATAATGACATTACTCAACTTTCTTCTATAATATAGATATCCTTCATCAATTGAAAATTTACCTTTCTCCAAAGCCTTTTGGTACTTTGGGGGATGGTTTTAATTAATGCTTGTATTGAAGCATTTTTTGGATCATTTAATATGGTGCATAACTTTTTTAAGACAGTGTCCTTATCATATGAATCCAGAATAAGCTGTAATAACTCTTCCTCCATATCAACCACATATATCCCATGATTATTAATAATTTCATCCTCAGGATCATAAGCAGGATTAGAGTCATCATTTGGTAAAGGTAACCTTGATAACATATCCACATTTGAGTGAACAATAGCAGCCCTATGAATAATTTTCATTCTCCCTCTATATTCTTGAACAGCCAACTGCCATCTGAACATATGTCTCTTAGGTGTTTTCAAGTTTAAAAGGGATTTAACTGCACTGCAGTCAGTGACAAGTTCAAATTTCTGGTAATCTAGGTAATAAAGTAACTTTTCTAGAGCCCACACTACAGCTAAGCATTCCAATTGAGTAGCACCATATTTCAATTCACTATTTCTCAAGGTTCTTGAAATATAACAAATTACTACTTCTGATACCTTATCATTCATCACTTACTCTTGATGGAGGGCAGCACCCAGACCAATAAAGCTGGCATCAGTATATAAAAAGATGGCTGATTAAAGTCAGGTAAAGCAAGAATAGGTGCTGACATCAAACAGTGTTTCATAGTGTCAAAGGCTCTTTGTCTTTCACTATTACAGACAACAGCAACATCCTTTCTAGTTAATTGGGTAAGTGGTAAAGGTATGACTTGGTAATTTTTAATATACTGTCTATAGTATCCACACATTCCTAAAAAACTCTGTAGCTCTCTAAATGTATTAGGAGCCTTCACCTGTTGTATGGCTGCTACTTTGTTTTGGTCAACACATATCTGTAAGCCTGAAACAACATGACCAAGAACTTTTAAAGAATGGAAACCAAATTTACATTTCTTCAAAGCAAGTGTCATATTTATTTCATCCATTTTTTGGAACACTTTACACAGGTGGTTGAGATGGTCCTCAAATGTTTGTGAGAATATAATGATATCATCAATATAAACCATCAGCCATCCTTCAATTATCTCCTGATGGAAGGTGTTATCCATGACTTTTTGAAAAACTGTAGGGGAATTTTTAGGGCCAAATGGAATCCTAACATACTTATAAATACCCATATGAGTAGCAATCATCAAAAAATTCTGAGAATTTTTCTCAACAGGTACCTGGTGATATTCTTTATTACCATCCAAACAGCTGATATATCTAGCACCCTGTAAGGTAGCATGTATAGAGATAATTCTAGGCAAAGGATAGATATCATCAACAGTATAAGTATTTAGTGCTCTATAATCACCACATAATCTGGATTTATCTTTCTCATAAGAAATTAGGACAGGTGAGATAACACAATATTTAGGTGTTTCAGCTACCTTTTCAATAATATTCATTTTTAAAAGGGTAGAGATATTGTCTTCAATATCTTTTCTCTTTGTGGGAGAAGCAGGATAAGGCTTCTTCTTTAAACTAGGTGGTATATCAGTTAATGGAAAAGACAATGAAAGTTTCATTTCTTCTTTAACTAATCCCAGTTCATGTGACCTATGAGCAAAGGCCATAGGAAAAGACTTTATCAAGTTAATGTTGGAATCTTTATCCTTACTAGAAATTTGTTCTCCAAAAGAGGCATTATCAATTTCAGACATAAGAGCATGCATTTCTTTTGTAGATCTTCCTTTCTATTGAGCCACAGAATTACATGTGTTCAATTCTGGTGTTAATAATTTTATGGGGGAGGAAAACTTAAATTTTCTCTTCCCATTTTTCCCCATTGTGAAACATTGGTTTGAAGGATCTAATTTTATGTCATATTTGGTTAAAATGTCATTTCCTATGATAAACCAACTGCTTAAATTATCATTTTTCATGACAACAAAATCACAAATATCTCTTACAAAACCTTGGTTATATTTAAAAAATACTATGGACTTGTATTTACCAATGCGGGACAAAACATAGCCATAACCTCGCCAATTTTCAGAAGTGATAGGCAACAGTTTTTATTTGTAGTCTTGATCCACTGAAGCAAGTGCTTTTTCAGATACTACACTTCCTCCAGCTCCAGAATCCAGAACAACTTCCATGTTTGTTCTATTGATCAAGACTGGTGCTTTGAGAGGGGAAATTACAATTGAGTTATCCTCAATGTTCCTTATGATCTCAGCATCCTCAACTGTAGATAAATCATTATTATCAATATCAATAGTATTTAAATAATGAATATCTTCTTGCAGAATCAAGATTTCTTGTTGAGATTCATATGAAATATTGCTGGCACAATCACTTGAAGTATCATCCAGTTCTATTGTGTCATCAGCCTTCTACTCAGTTTGTTCAACAAGATTTATCCTCTTGTCACAAACATGGCCTTTCTGCCAAGGCTTGTTCCATTTGAAGCAAGTGTTTGTTGCATACTTTTTTGGTGCAAGAGGGGCAGAAGGTTTACCAACCTTTTACAGAGGTCTCTGTTGGTAAGTAGAGGATTTCTCCAAAGGGGTCCTAGGAATGAATCTTCTGGAATCATACTTTTTTTTTAGAAGGACCTCATTGAAATTATTAATTAAAGAAGAAGGTTCTTTTTAGGACTCAGTCCTAGCCACTATCAAGTCTCTCAGAGACAATAGTAATTTATAAAGGATCCTGTCCTTCCATAACTCAAACTCCATATTTGTGTCCGTTTCCCTAAAGATTTTTACAAGTTTCATTAAGAATTCAATAGATTTATCAGTAGAATAGATATATCTAGTTTCCTCATACTGCCTTTGTTGAGCCATTCTGAACTTGGAGCCACCAAATTGTGCTTTAATAAATTTTTTCCAATATTCCCATTAGTAGTCATTTCTGTCCAGGAGAGCAGATTCATACCACATTAGGGCAACATTAGTAAACAAAGAAATTAACTTAGACACTATTTCCTCATCTGGGAGTTTGTAAGAATTTTTTAAGTTATTTATTCTGCAAATAAATTGCTGCCAATCAGAAGAAGAAACACCATCAAATGTTGGGTACTGGTCAATTTTTGGCCAATTCTTTTGATTTGAAGGAGTCTCTTTAGTACTAACTTGTTTCTGGGTAAGGAGCAGCTGTAACTTCTCTAGTTGCGTAGTAATCTCATTGTTTAATCCCTCCATTGAAGATCCTGGTGCATCATCAATTTTTGATGAAACTTCAGTAGTATCAACAAGCATTTCTGAATCTAATTTTACTTTAGATGAACTAGCAACAGGTAAACTTGAAGCATCCTGTACCCTATGTTCCTTCAAGGAAGTTTCAGAATATTTTTGATCACTAAACAATGAATTCAATTTTTCTTCAATGGTTGTTAGTTTGGTTTTCACTTTTGGAAGACTAGATAAACTCTCATTGACTGTTGCAAAAGATAACTGGGTTTTATTTTGAAAAGATAAATAATGATCACATAATATTTTCAGGTTTATCTTTTTTTCCTCTAGCTCCAGGAAATGGGTAGATACAGTATCTTTCAGTCTATACAAATCTTTTTTGATATTTTGCCATGAAGTAACTTTCTTTTCATGGGTTACTTTGCAATGAAACAAATCATCAGAAACTCTCTGTAACTCACTCATAAATGCTTGATAACACTGTTCAGTTAAAAAACTATTATATTTCTAAGTCAATTGCATGTTGTTCATGATATGATTTTGTTTAGCCATAATATTTCTCAAATTGTCATCATTGATGTTAGCTACATCTGAAGTGTTTCTCAGTAAGGAAACAGAGTAACTTTCCAGCATCTCATAAAACTCAGGTTCAAGTGTCTCATCAATAATATCCATATCAGGATTTATCATTGAAGTAGCAATTAGAACTAAAGGATTAGATACATTTGAAATTTGAGTAATTTGTCTACTTTTCTCAGCCTCTACAGGTCTCACAGTCTCATCTCCTCTTCCAGAATTACCTGAGGGAACTGAATTAGTTACCAGAAATTTTACTTGTGAATAAATAGAGGGGCTTACCAAGGTTTTTCTGGGCAAGATCATATTGTTATTTCTTCTTCTTCCTCCTTGATAGGGGTAAGGAGGTGTGGGGTTGACTTGGCTGTTGGGTCTTGATGGACCTGCTTGGGGCAATTGAGTCTGTTGATTTCGAGACAGGTAATCCCATTGAGTGTTTAGCCAATACCACTGCCACTTGGATACTTCAACTTTCTCTGGCTTCTGGGGAGCTAATTGATGAAGATCCTTGGTGGGAGGAGGTTTCCTCTTCTCTTGCAGAAAAGCATCTATTTTTCTTACCTTTTCTTCTAGATCATCTACTCTTGACCTCAATCTCAAGTTTTCTGTCCTTAATTCCTTTATGTGTGTTGACAGGTTCTTTACTTGTTGAGTTAGTGGCATCTTTTTTATCTTGAAGCCTTTTGGAAGTTCTTCTTGGGGGCTTATTACAGGTTTCTGTTCCTGATTTGTTTCTACCAGAATTTCCACTTCCTCCATTTCTACATCCTGATTGGTGAATTAATTGATTAATTTGAGACAATTTACTAGTGAAATGAGAACTCACAGAAGTAGCCTCATTATAATCAATTAAATCCAATTCCTCTTCACGTGCAGCAGAGACACCTTGATCAGTCATTTCTAAATTTTACTGAAGTGAGAGAGGGAGACAATAAGATGAATTTGTTTGTATTTTTACTTTTTTTAAAATAAAAATAATAAAATAAAAAAAAATTTCAGGATAAAATCAACTAAAATAATAATCAATTTATTAATTCAAAACAATTTAAAACCAGGATATAATAATCAACTGAAGAATTAAATTTAAGTTTCTTATTAACAATTTTATAATAATTATTATCAGGATTCTAAATCAACTGAGAATTTAATAATTAACCAGGACTAATTGTCAACTGAAATATCAAATATGAATTTAAAAAAAAATTATTGTCAGGACAATTTGTCAACTGGAACAAATAAAATTTAAATATATCAGGACAAGAGTCAACTGAAAATTATAAAAAAAATTTTAATATATAATTTATTACCTCTAGGAATAAGAACACAATTTCTCTATCTTTTTCAACTAGGAAAAATAAGTGATAAAAAAAAATTGATTCCAATTTACTAGACACCTCCCCCTGTTAAATGAGCAAATTAATGCCACTTACAGAGTGCTGAGTAAAAGGAAATACGTAGAGTATGGAGAGTGCAAAGTGACCCACGAATAGTAATCAATAATTACCACGAAATATATAACTATTAGAGAGTATATAAGCTTAGGTTTTGGAGTGCGGTTCGATTCCCGTTTGCAGAAAAAAAACAAGTTACGCGATGTATGACATTTGTTGTTTTCGTTGTCCAATTGTCCTTATAGGTACCTCGGTCTTTGGTCCTCAAAATTACAATGCGCCGTCAACAATTTGGGAAGGCCTCCAATTGTCAAGGTGGACTCTAATGTCTAGAAGAATTTTGAGGTATTCCAGGGATGGCAAAATGGATTCAAAGGACTTAAAATAATGTACGTATTTCTCTTATAGATTTAAGATTTATTACTCAATAACTAGAGGTAAGAATTTTTAATATTATTATGATTATTGATTCAGAGCTATGAGATGTAAGTACTAAGCCAGTAATAAATAGTAATAAATTTTAATAGTAATAATAGTTTGTAAAATTTGTAAGTAAAAAGGAATGTCCTGAAAGTACAAAAAGAGAGGGCCTTTATAGGCAAAGCTGTGAGAAATAAAATATGGAGTTAACACCACCTAATACAAGGGTGTGAGAAAAAGAAGCTAAATAAGGTGTGTTTATGAAATAATGAGAGTTATACTAGATAGTGTGTAAATAAATAATATTATTTTATTTGAAATAAAAATCTGAAACCCTTGGTCTGTCACATTTAGTACAAGAACATTTGATTTAAAATATTGAGTCAACAAAATCTAAATAAAGGAATTTGAAAAGTTTTCTTCTTTTTATATTTTTATATTTTTATATTTTTTAATACTAATTTTATTCCCTCTCATCTGTATTATTAAGCACGGTGTTTGGGAGTGAAATATATGTGACAGTTACTTATTTCTTATTAATTATTTACATTACTTATTGTAGTTAGCTAGTTAGTTGTAAGTAATACATAAGTAGTTTGTAAATAATTAATTATTAATAAGGATTAAAAGGCGTGGCTTCATCTCTGTAAGATAATTAATTATTTTACTGGGTAAGTCTAGTAGCCTGTCTGACAAGACTTCTCAGCGCAACTAACAAATTTTATTATTAATAAACTTAAAGCAACCTTAGATTAATTATTGATTATTTGTCAGCCAGGCTACTAGACTTACCCAGTAAAATAATTAATTATCTTACTGAGGTGAAGCCATGCCTTTTAGATCCTTATTAATAATTAATTATTTATTAAATACTTATGTATTAAGTACAATGAACTAACTAAGTACACTTAGTAATTCATAAATAAAAATAAGTAATTGTCCCACATATATTTTTAATCCCAAACACCGTGCTCAATAATACAGATGAGATTGGAATAAAAATTAGTATTAAAAAATATATAAAATTATAAAAAGGAAAAAATACTTTTTTTAAATTCCTTTAATTAGATTTTATTGATTCTATATTTCAAATCAAATGTTCTTACACTAAAATGTGACAGACTAAAGGGTTCAGATTTTTATTTCAAATAAAATAAATACTTTTATTTACGCACTATTTATTCTTACTCTTATTATTTCACATACTCTCTTTAATTAAGTTTTTTCTCTCTCACACTCTTGTATTAGGAGATGTAAATTCCGTGTTCTTTTCTCTCACATATTGCCTATAAAAGGCCCTTCCTTTTTGTCCTTTTGAAAACTCCAATAAATTAAATAAAACCCTTTTATATAAAAAAATAATAACACCAATCTTGCACGCCGTAATAACTCCATTTACATATTTAGGTGCCGTACTAAACTTAAGGCTACCACACCGTGTGAATAGCTTCATTTTTAGCAAAGTTAGCTTTTTCACACTATAATTACCCCACATTCTACGCCCACTGTGGGGAAACACACTAAAATAGGCAAAAGGCGCTTATTTAGTGTCCTAGCTTAATTAATAGTGCATTGACCTTGTTTATATGCACTAATTTCATTAATAAACTCACTCTTGGAACCTTATTTCATCACCACACTTAAATTTGCCTAAATTTAGTCAAGGATTTACCCGTGCAAGCGCCTGCCAAGGACTGCATTTAGTTACCCCACATCTCACACTCTTTTTTAAGTTTTTGGGTGATTTCTCAGTCAATATTGGTTATTTTTGGATGGGAATTTCACGTAGTATAATGTCAGTATTAGCCCCTCCATTTCTACAGTAGATTCCCCTTATTATTTAGCTATAATTAACCTTAGAAAGTCTCCTTTAGTCTTTTATATCATTGTTTTTCACGCATATACTCTCTTTTTGTCTTTTCTTTAATTTTGATGTATCTCCCTTATTATTAATTGGATTTTAGTGGTTGTTGCTTGTCTAATTATGTTATGGGTCACTAGGGGTGTTGATGGAGAGGTCTATTAGTTGTTTGAGGTTTCATTAACATTGTATTGGATGGTACATCAAGGGATTTATTGGGGAACTTAGTGTGTATAAAAGGAGGAGGTTTTGGGTCTTGTTTTATTCATTCTTTATCACTTCAATTTAACCAATATAACCAAATAAATTACAATACAAATCAATTAGTACTTTTATAAGACTTTTGAATAGTATCTGAAACTATTAAATCTATTTTTCTACCAACTAAAAAGATTGTAAGCCACATATAAGAATAGTGAGAATTATATTACTGAAACCTTTATTTTGAATTATATTTTACTGTTTGTTGGATTTATACTACAGTATTCATATAGGACCATTTAAATCTTCTAGACAAAGACTCTTAAAGCTATTTCACATCCATTTAGTTGATCTTAGCCTGACACCTTTTGACATCAAGGTACCTGTAAGGATGATTGGACAACAAAAACGATGAACGTCAAAGACCACATGACTTATATTTTTTTGCTGCAACCGGGAATCAAACCATGCTCCAAAACTTAGGTTCATATATTGGAAACATCCATATATATTTTTGGTAATTATATTAATTACTGTTTGTGGGTCACCTTGCACGTTTCATTGTTTATGTATATCTTTTTAATCAGCACTCTTTAAGTGGAATTAACTTGCTCATTTTACAGGGAGAGTTGCCTGGTAAATAAATAAATAAAATTTTCTATTTGAATAAGATAGAACTGTATTGCTCTTTTTCCTAGAAGTAATATAAAAATTAAATTAATTGTTTTATATTTTATTTTTAATTATTTCAGTTGACCTCTGTCCTGATAATTAAAAAATTATATTATTGCTTCAGTTGACAATTGTCCTGGAAGAGAAATAATAATATTTAACAATAATTAATTTGATTATATTAAAATTATTTCAGTTGACAATAAGTCCTGGTAATTGAATTATTTCAGTAGACATTAAGTCCTGGTAATTAAAATTATTTTCAGTTGACATTAATTCCTGGTAATTAAATTTTTCATTTGAATTAAGTCCTGATAATTATCAACTTTTACATAACTAATTTCTAAATTATTATATTATTTCAGTTGATTTATTTTAATCCTGGTTATAAAATTATGCTAAATTAATTAATAATATTTTGATTATTATTTCAGTTGATTCTTTGTCTTGAAAAACATTATTTTTTAATTATTCCAGTAGTTTAAAAAATCCTGATAATTACTTAGATATAATTTTTTTTCCTTATTTTTCTTTAAATAAAGTAAAAATAATAACTGAACAAATATTTTTTCTCTCATTTCAGGTTAACTACAACTATGACTGACAATGGTGTTTCTGCTGGCTGTGATGAGGAACTAGATTTAATTGATTATGATTAAGCTTCTTCTGTAAGCTCTCCTTTGACTAGAAAACTGGCTCAAATTAATCAATTACTGGACCAATCAGGATGTGGAGATGCAAGAGATAGAGATATTAGTGGAGACAGCTGCTCAGGAACAAAAGCCTTCAAGCAACCCCCAGATGAGCTTTCAAAAGGCTTAAAAATAAAAAAGATGCTCTTGAATCAATAATTCAGCAATCTCTCCACCCACATCAAGGAATTGAGGTCAGAAAATCTCAGGTTGAGGTCAAGAACAGACTCTCTAGAATACAAGGTAAGAAAAATAGAAACCTTTCTTCAAGAGATAAAAAAACCTCCCCATCCCCTAAAATCCCTTCCACAATTGGCTCCCCAGCAACAAGAAAAAGTGGATGTCTAAAAGTGGAAGTGGTACTGGCTGAACACCTAGTGGGATTATCTGTCCCAAAAACAATAACAACAAGTACCTCATGCAGGTCCTTCAAGAACCAATCAGTTCAACCCCACACCTCCTCACCCTTATCAAGGAGGAAGAAAGAGGAAAAACAATCACATTCAATTCTTGCCCAAACCATGGTAAGTCCCTCTATTGAATCTCAAGTACCACTTCTTATTACTGATTCAGTTGCTTCAGGTAATTCTGGAAAATGAGATGAGACTGTGAGACCAGTTAAGGCTGAGAGTAGTAGAAAAGTTGCTCAATATTCTAATGTATCTAATCCTATGGTTTTGATTTCTACTTCAATGATAAATCCTGATATGGCTATCTTTGATGAGACACTTGAACCTGAGTTTTATGAGAATCCGGTGTAGGTAGACTCTTACAGTCGCCTTGCTGTAAGCAGAATCCAAAGGAGTTCGATAATCAGAGAAAACCCTGTCCCTCTAAGTGAATTTGTGAGTTTTTTAGATCAATAAGCTTAAAAGTCTACTTGATAACAATAAAGAATGAAACCCTGTCTATTTAACGCTTGTTAGGATGATTGAGCGGTTCTTCTGTGCAAAACAACTGAAATGCAACAATAAAGTTGCACCAAATACAATATTTTAAAAGAACAAAGTTTTAATGTTTTTAGTTTTTAATAGTTTTTGAAAAAAGATACTATAAATGAGTCCCTGGAGTTGAGACCTTTCTAGTGATACCCTATATTTTACTGTTTAAGAGTTGTTGAGTAAAATATTTAAAGTGTTATGTAAAATTGTTATTTTATAAGGGTATTATAAATAATTAATTATTTTTTGACAAAAGAAAAATATGAATAATGGTTGTTATAATTCTCTCTCCTTTTGAATAATTTTGAGTCTACAGCCTTATATGCATATTAACCAGTCATGTGCCCTTTTTCCCTCTGAAGCGCGGCCAGAGCTCATCCGGAGCTTGTCCGGAGCTTGAACAAAGCTCATCCGGACCTCCTGATGCAATTTAGAACCTTAAATCTATAATAAAAAATATAGAAAAATTACACATGATATAGCTACTTCTCCTTAACATTCCTAACTATTTTTTGTTGTCTGCGCAGCTCTATTCACCCTATAAAAATTCATCAAAGTTAAGTAATTTTTGAAAAACGTAAATAATTTAATAAATCCTTTTAAAATAAATCAATTAAAAATATAAGAAAAATAGTAAAAATTCAGGGAAAATTCCCAAAGGTTCTTGAGCTTCTTGGCTTTCATTAAATTTAATTTTTCAGCCTTAAAAAAATCATATGACCCATGAATTTAATGAATCTGACCAAACATTCATATCTTGACTTTTTCAACTTCATTTTTTGTTTAATAATAAAATATTTTTAACTAATCAGGCTTCTCCAATCACCCTCCTACTCCCAATAAATATTATAAATAGACTTTTAGAGTCGTACTAAGATTTGGAATGCCACATCCTCCCTCCAATGAAGAATGTCCTCATTCTTTGAATTTTGCTTGTTCAATTGATATATAATCCTACTTTTATATTCTCCATATTCATCTCTTCATCATTTCTTCAACATCTCACTTCAACTACATAAACTTATTTCTACTTCCATAAGTACCATCATCAGTATGAAAGATCTTGCCGTACCATGCGACCTCTGCAAGAAATATGAAGTCCCTTTCTTGATGTCCTTTACAAATCCTCCTGGAAGAACCGCTTGTGATCTCTGTTGTTCCAAAAAGTTTAAATGTGTCCTGCCAACTTCTAAACCATCTTTCAATCCTATTGCTGGCCCATCTACTTCTCCAGCTTCTAACTTATTGAAGAAAAGATTAGCAAAGGTACCTGTATTCTGGAAAAGGATCAAGGCTAAAACTAAACCACCATCTCCAACTTCATCTCTAATCCCTCTTTCTCAAGATCCTTCACCCATACTTCCAGTTTCTCCTTTTTCTTTTGCCCAGACTTTAATTCCTGGGCCCCAATGTAAGCCTTTTAATAATTATTTTTCTATTCCATGCTAATCCCAACAATGCCTTTTCCATCCTTTAGCTATTAACATCACCAACTCTGATGCTGTAGGTTGAGTCCAAATAGACTATATAAATCATTATCCAAAATTTCATAGATATCTTTTTCTTGACTTTACTGATGATATAAAGAGAAATATTTTATCCTATTTCCAAGACACTCCTGCCAACAATCATGAAGATTTAATGAAGAGAAGATTGTTGATTCAGATTTTTGATGATGATGTAGAAGAACTTCAGCCAAATTATTTGTTTTAATCTTATAGTTTAGTGCTTTAGTAAACATGAATACTGATCTTTTCTTCATATTAAATCTTTTAAATCAATTTATTCATAAATTTTTATTGTGAGATAAAATCTATTTGCCTCATGATGCTTCCAACTACTGAGAGAAAGGCTTGAATCCCTTCAGACTCCTTTATACCAGTCTCTACTCATATGCATTAAGAAAGTTGGCTCCTCACCTACTGAGCTGAATACTTGATTCCATTCTCATCAAATGAGCCTAATCTTCCTGATTCTATTCTCTTTGATTGAGCTGAATACTTGATCCAATTCTTGCCATAAGGTCCTCCAAGCTTCACACCATTTAGCCTATTCAAGGCACACTACTTTTCCAACTACCATATTCTCCTTCAAAAATTTCATCATCACAACATTCAAATAGACCACCTTTTAATCACTCATCTTTAAAATAATAATAATCACCATATTTTCACCATTTTTAGCACCATAATTATCATTCTTCATCCATAATTTCATCATCCATCACCTCCACAATATTAACCACTACATTTTCCAAATCAAACATATGCCCTTTTCAAAATTTGAGTACCAGTGATAAATTAAATAATTTGTTGATTGTTAATTGAATTGCCTTCATAAAAATTTTGCATTACCAGTTTAAATGTCTTGGTGGACAGTGATAAATTAAAATGAGTGCATAGAGTTGCATAGAATATTCCAGTTTAAGATCATGGGGGACCCATCTAGTAAATCTCTTTCAAATTGTCCAAATAATGATTGAATTGCCAGTTTAATGTCATAGAGGACAAGGAATGAGTGATTTTCTATTTTAGGGTCATAGTGGACCAAAGAATGATAAACTTGCCAGTTTAAGGTCATGGTGGACCAAACATTTACTGAACTATCAGTTTAAGGTCAAGGTGGACCAAATTTTTGATCGATACCAACTTCAACTTCAATCCTAAACCTTTCTCCAAAAATATCCATAAAATCTTGAACATCCTTGAAGATTTTCCAGTTTAAAGTCTTGGAGGACTAACAGCATATCTTGAAATAAATTCATAAACAGCCAGTTTAAAGTCTTAGAGGACTAACAGATCCAATGAGGAACCAAATTCTTGAAATAAAATCGTAAAAAAACAATCCAGTTTAAAGTCTTGGTGGACTAAAAATCCAATGAGGAACAAAATTCTTGAAATAAAATTGTAAAAACTTAAAGAAAGTCTTGAAAATCACCCAGTTTAAAGTCTTGGAGGACTAACAGATCCAAAAATTCAAATAAAACCTGAAAGAAAGTCTTGAAAGTTAGCCAGTTTAAAGTCTTGGAGGATTAAAATTTTGAATTAGGATCCAATTTCGCTTGAGCTCCTCTTGACCCTTTTTCCTATATAAAATATACTATAAAAAATAAACCAAAAGAAAATTGAAAATTAAATTTAACAAAATTTAAAAAAAATGATTATATGTTTATATATTTATTTTATTTCTTTTTTTATTTATTTTTTATTTTTTATTTTTATTTTCTTATTATTATTTTTTTTAAAAAATGATGAAAATAATAAAAGGTTATAACAGATTGTTATGAAATAAAATTTAAAATTTAATTTTTTTTTAAAAAAAATGATAAACGAATTTGAAATATAGAATTTGGGAAATGTAAAATAAAATTTAAAAGATGCCCCCCGGCCAATTGATGAGCTGTACCCTCGACATCATACCCACATCCAAGTGCAACTTGATGTGGTTACACAATTTTGAGAAATTGAAAATACAAAATTTATAAATGTGAGTTTAGAAAAATAAAATTTATGATAATGATCACTGGGAGGGCTCCCTTCAATTTGTAAAAATTATTAGAGACCACCAGTGATCATCACTCTTAACAAAATTTTAATAGTATTATAAAAATTAAAATGAACAAAACACATATATCGTTTTTAAAAAAAATTCTGACATAAAAGTAATAACAAAAACAAAAAGAATCTTGAATCCGGAATTAAAAGCAGTGTCTTTTTGTTCATTCCAGTTTATAGTCTTAGAGGACTTCCAATTGATCAAAAACAAAGCCAGGATTCAACTAGAAACAGGGAAAAATTGATAACAAACATTGTGGGGTAATTGTGTATAGAGCAGCCAGCCCATCAGTTACCCCCAAACTTGCCAATATTTAATTCAATAGGTTCCCCTGAGAACACTTCTACCAATAAAAACTTTATCATTCCAACATATATCTTCCCCATAATTTTTGTCACTTTTAAGAGTTTTAAGAATTTTCAAACAAATGTCTTCATAAATGTCATAAATTTTGTTAACAGTTTTGTCTCCCATACTATAGTAAAACAACAGTAATATTTTTAATAAGAAAGTAGTTTATCCTCATTCTGGAGTTTCACCTTGACAAAATTTTATTTAATCATTTATTTAGTTTATCCTTGTTTTGGAGTCAACCTTCAAACAATTGTAGAAATAGTTTACCCTCATTTTGGAGTTAACTTTCAGTACTCCTGGTGCCCCTAGGATAGAACCATTTGACTTGATTGGCTGCTACCCTTCTTCTTTAAAACTACTTCATCCAATTCTTCCAAAACATATGAACCACCAGACACCTGTTCTCTGACTTTATAAGGTCCATTCCACCTATCTGCAAACATCTTCCCCCACTGGCTTTCCAAACTCCTATTATACACCAAAACCATATCTCCAGTCTTCAAAGGTTTCCAGAGCCTGTGTGCTAATCTTTCATCCCAATACCTTACTGACTGATTTCTTATTTTAATCATTCTAGAATATGCCTTTTCTAAGTATTCTTCTTTCTTCTCCAGCTGCATAATTCTTGCACATAACAATTCTTCAGTGGTGCTAACAGTATCCCAATCTACTCCAAGATATGATTCAGCCTCTAAATCAACTATTAAAAATGCTTTTTGTCCAAAAACTAGTTCATAGGGTGAATATCCAGTGGTCCTTTTGGAAGTTATTCTTTCAGCAAATAATACTAAGGGTAAATAGTGCCTCCATTTTTCAGTACTTGTTCCACACATTTTAACTAATTCATCCTTTATAACTTGTTGCCCTCTTTCAAACATTCATTCAGCTTCAGGATGATAAGGGGTTGCTACCCTAACCTTCGAACCAACCTTTGATATAGCTTCCCTAACTTCTGCCCCAAATTCAGGTCCTCCATCAACCATTACCAATTTCATAACCCCATATCTATACACCCAATCCTTCAACAAGAAATCTGCCACATTTTTGGCATTTAAATTAATAAGAGGCGCTGCCTCTACCAAACCAGATAAATCATCTCTGTCTACAATTAAATCTTTATATCTCCCCCCTTTTATATGAGCAGCATCCAAACTAACCCTACCAAAAAGAGTTTTTTCACTGGTTGCATGTCCAGGTTCTTTTGGCCTTAGATAACTCCTTCTTTGACATTCTTCACATGACTGAACCCATTTCTTAACAGCCATCTTAATACCAGGCCATCAAAATCTGTCAGTAATTTGTCTATATGTCTTGCCCTTTCCCCTTTGACCGAGATCTTCATGCAGTGCTTTCATAACCAACTCTTGCTCTTTCTTTTGAGAAACTACTACTTGAGGATTTAGATACCTCCTTTTCATCAATCTTCATCCAGATATATAAAATTCTGGGGTCTTTCTTTTGATTTCCATCCAGTCATTATCATCACATTACTCTGGTCTCTCCACAGTCAACAAATATTTTACCAAAACATAATAAAACCCAGTCTGTCCCCAGACCTTATCTTTAAAATCCAATAAAATAACATCCAAGGGAACTTCCCTATCACCTATATCACCTGCACTTAATATTGCCACATTATTAAAAATGAATATCATTGAGAAAAAGGATGTCACCCCCAAATATTGTGTCATCTCCCCAGTCTTGATTTCTTATGAAAAAGATAAGGCTAGATTATGTGGAGATTACAGAGCTTTGAACACTTATACTGTTGATGATATCTATCCTTTACCCAGAATTAATTCAATTCATGCTACCTTGCAAGGTGCAAAATTTATTAGTTTTCTGGATGGAAATAAAGGTTATCATCAAGTTCCAGTTGAGAAAAATTCTCAAAATTTTTTGCTTATTGCTACTCATATGGGAATATATAAGTATGTTAGGATGCCATTTGGCCCTAAAAATGCTCCTTCAGTTTTCCAGAAAGTCATGAATAACACTTTCCATCAAGAAATTATTGAAGGTTGGCTCATGGTTTATATTGATGATATTATTGTTTTTTCTAAAACTTTTGATGAACATATGATTCACTTGAATAGAGTTTTCCAAAAAATGGATGAAATCAATATGACCTTATCTTTAAAAAAGTGTAAATTTGGTTTTCAATCTTTGAAAGTCCTTGGCCATGTTGTGTCAGGCTTACAAATTTGTGTAGACCATAACAAAGTTGCTGCCATTCAAAATGTAAAAGCACCAACTTCTGTAAGAGAAATCCAAAGTTTTTTGGGTATGTGTGGCTATTATAGACAATATATTAAAAATTATCAGGTCATAGCCTTGCCTCTTACAAAACTGACCAGAAAAGATGTTGCTTTTCTCTGGAATAATGACTGTCAAAAAGCTTTTGATACATTAAAAAGTTGCTTAATGACAGCCCCTATATTGGCTCTTCCAGATTTTAAAAGCCATTTGTCCTATATACAGATGCTAGCTTTATTGGTCTGGGTGCTGCCCTTAACCAGAAGCAAATTATTAATGATAAATCCTCAGAAGTTGTAATTTGTTATATTTCAAGAACCTTAAGAAATAGTGAATTGATATATGGTTCCACTCAATTGGAGTGCTTACAGTTGTTTGGGCCCTTGAGAAGCTTCATTACTATTTGGATGACCAAAAATTTGAGTTGGTAACTGACTGTAGTGCTGTGAAGTCCCTCTTAAACCTAAAGACACCTAACAGACATATGTTCGGGTGGCAACTTGCTGTTCAAGAATACAGAGGACGGATGACAATTATCCATAGAGCTGGAAATGTTCACTCCAATGTTGATATGCTCTCCAGATTGCCTCTGCCAAATAATGACTCAAATCCTGCTTATGTACCTGAAGATGATACTGTTCATATCCATGGTATATTTATAGTTGATATGGAAGAGGAGTTATTACAATTAATACTGGATTCATATGATAAGGATTCTGATTTAAATAAATTGGTTACTATCTTAAATGATCCTAAGAATGCTTCAATTCAAGCGTTAATAAAAACTCTTCCTGCAAAGTATCAAAATGCTTTGAATAAAGGAAAGTTTTCTATTGAAGATGGTTATATATATTATAGAAGGAAGCTTACTAATGTAATTGTAATTCCTCCTTCTATGAAAGAAACTATCCTCAAACTTTGTCATGATGACATATTAGCTGGTCATTTTGATCTTGAAAAAACATTGATTAGAATCAAAAACACTGCATGGTGGGCTAATATTTCTGAAGACATAAAATTATATGTTGAATCTTGTGATTCCTGCCAAAAATCTAAAAGGTTAACAGGTAAGAGAGCAGGGTTATTACAACATATTGAAGCACCTAATTCTCCCTGGCAAATCATTAATATGGATTTTGTCACTGGTCTTCCTGTTGCAGGTAAAGACAGCTTTAACTCTTGTTGGGTAATAGTGGATAGATTCACAAAAATGTGCAAATTTATTCCAACCCACAAAGATGTATCCACAAAAGAATTAGCTTTCTTATGGTGGTCTTACATGTTTAATATTATTGGTTTTCCAAAAGCCATTATCTCTGATAGGGATCCAAAATTCACTTCTGAGTTTTGGACCTCTTTGATGGATATTTGTGGCTGTGAGTTAAAATTGTCTACAGCTCACCATCCTCAAACTGATGGTCTAGCTGAGAGAATGATTCAAACTCTGGAAGATATGATTAGAAGGTATTGTGCCTTTGGTTTAGAATATAAAGACAATGACAGATTTACTCATGATTAGGTCACTCTTTTGCCTGGTCTTGAATTTGCATATAATAGCACTGTTCATTCTGTCACTGAGAAAAAGCCTTTTGAGCTTTGGTTAGGGTATGTCCCAAACACTCCTGCTCAGATTCTTAATAATAACTTACCTAAGTTGGAACTACACCCTGGTGTAAAATCTTTTATGCAAATGCAACAGCTATGCAGAAAACATGCTCAGAGCTGTATTGATAAAGCATTTGAATATGAAAAGAAAAGATGGGATAAATCCCATAAAGAATACACATTTAACAAGGGTGATGAAGTGTTGATCTCTACTGTCCATTTCAATTTACAAGGTAACCACAAATTGAAAGATCCTTTTGTAGGACCATTTGTTGTTAAAAGAATGATTGGTGATAATGCAGTAGAAGTTGTATTTTATTCTCCATATGATAGGAAACATCCTGTTTTTCCCATTTCTTTGCTTAAGCCTTATACTTCCAACATTGACTTATTTCCCAAAAGAAGGGGAAGACCTAAGAAAAACCCTCAGGAAATCACAGAAACAGCAGAAATTGATAAAATTCTCAATGATAGAATTATCACTTCTGAAAGAGGTACTTAATATTTATTGAGATATAAGAACAAATCATCTGAACATGATGCATGGATACCTGGCAAGGAGATTTCAAATCTGCCTACTCTGTTGAAAAAGTACAAAAAGAAAAAATCTTAGCATTTTTTTTAATTGTTTTTTTTAGAGTGAGGGAGTGTCAGCCAGGCTATTCCAGGAGTCCAGTAAATGATGTGTAACTTATAAGACCTGAAAGAGGGGGTAAGAATTGTATTTAATGTATATAAATTAATATTTTATTGCATAATAAAATTATATAAGTATCTTATTAAATATAAGTGTTATATTAATTTTATTGTTATATAAATTATTTATACATTTAAATAAAGCATAATATATTTTATATTTTAAAAATAATGGCGCATTTTTATGTATTTAATAATTATAAATTAATAATTAATTAATTACAAACATATATTATAATTATATGTGTAAAATTGACTTATAATGTAATTAAATTCATATATTAAATAAAAGTTTTCATATATTATTAAAAAATAATATTGGGCGTTTTTTTGACCCTTAATTGTGTCAGAAAAATTATTAAATAAATTATAACTCTTATTTAATAACATAGTATTAAAATCCCCACTTTAAATTACAAATATCATTAAATTAATTATATGTTTCATTTAAACTAATCATTGAATTAATTACATATTTAAAACAATTAGTTAAAATTGCTTTAAACTGGATTGAATTGATTACATAAATTTTTGGCATGAAAATAATTCTGTTTGTTTTATTTAAACCCTTTACATGTCACTATAATGTCTGTTTTGGATTATTTTACTCACTGTTCTCATGTTTCAGACTTACTTGGTTACTAATTATTTTAATTAATTGTTTTGGGAAGTTATGGTGGTAAAATTGGTTACTTACTCACAGGTTTAGTTTATTGTCTCATGTTTTTCTCTCAATCTCTATGTTTAGTTCTATTCCTTTATCTTCTTGTTTAATTTTATTACTCTTTTGTAAGTACTCATTTGTGACACTTCAGAGGGCTCTTTGCCTATAAAAGGCTTTGGATAATTCTCTGTAGCTGGATCATTATTTTTACACTCAACTCAATTCTATTTTATTTCATTTATTATACCTTTATTAATATTAGTAATCTAAATTAAAAAGTATATAAATATTCCTAGGTTGCTTTAAGTCTAATAATTATTATTATTGATTGCCGCGCATTAAAAGTAACTACTAGTTAAATAGTTATATTATAATTTAAAAACCCTAACCATTTTTTCAAAGTCCCCAAGAAATTCTCGTCGCCGTCTCTTTTAAAATGCATATATTTTTTTTATTACTGTACCTCTTTATATTATCTTGTCTTCCTCCTCTCTATCTTCCTTCTCCTTCTTCTCCTTCTAGACGACCGGCCGACACTCCCTTTTGGATACTTGTTAATCCTGTGTACTTTCTCTCTCCTTTTTGCCTATAAAGGGCCTCCTCTTTTGTGCTGTATGATTCATTCCTTAACTTTATTACTCTATTAAAACACTTTAAAGTAAAGCATTACTATTTTTTGACTTTTAGTATTTACATTATTGTTATTCTAAATTATAAATTATAATAATATTTATATTCTTACCTCTTCTATTGGGTAAAAGTAAAATCATAAGATAAATTATACGTACTTGACTTGACAATTCTAGATCCATTAGCCAATACTGTAAATTTCCACCAAAAGGAGTCCCCCAATAGTTTGAGTCTTTAAAAGTGCTTGTTCATATTGTATCTAGCTTAAAAATATGTGTAGACCAAAGTAAGGTAGCTGCAATCAAGAATATTGGAATTCCTCAAAATGTAAAGGATGTACAATCTTTTCTTGGTATGTGTGGTTATTATAGACAATATATAAAGAACTACCAATTAATTGCTGTACTATTGACCACACTGATGATGAAATCAGAAGATTTAATTTTGAATAATGAAAGACAACAGGCTTTTTGTAAGTTGAAATAATGTTTGATGACAGCTCCTATCTTGGGATTAAATGATTTCCAATTACCTTTTTTATTGTATGCAGATGCAAGTTTTATTGGTTTGGGTGCTGCTACGCATCAAAAACAACTTATTGAAGGGAAAAAGTCAGAAGTAGTAATTTTCTATATTTCACGTACTCTAAGAAGTAGTGAATTGAAATATGGTGCTACTCAACTTGAATGTTTGGAAGTGGTATGGGCTCTTGAGAAGCTACATTATTACCTGGAAGACCTAAAATTTGAGTTAATAACTGACTGTAGTGCAGTTAAGTCACTCTTAAACATGAAAACTCCTAATAGACACATGTTTAGATGGAAATTAGCTGTACAAGAGTATAGCAGATGGATGACTAGTACATATAGAGAAGAAACCTTACACTCTAATGTAGATCTGCTATCTAGAGTACCTCTACCAAATAATGATGATAATCCTGCTTATTTTCCTGAAACTGAGATAATTAAAATTTATGGCATTTATATTGTAGATCTGCAGGATGAATTTTTGCAATCAATTATTGAAAATTATAATTCAGATCCTGACTTGAGTAAAATTACTACAATATTAAATTCTCAATCTAATGCTGTAATTAGTGTTTTAATAAAAACATTACCACAAACGTATAAAGAAGCATTAGAAAAAGGAAAATTTTCCATTAAGGATGGTTTTATATATTACAGGAAGAAACTAAGCAATGTAATTGTAATTCCCCCTTCAATGAAGGAGTTAATTTTAAGTATATGTCATGATGATATATTAGCAGGTTGTTTTGACTTCCATAAAACATTAACCAGAGTAAAAAATATAGCTTGGTGAATTAACATGTCTGATGATGTTCAAAAATATGTTGAGACATGTGAATCTTGTCGAAAATCTAAAAGATTAACAGGCAAAGGAGCTGGTTTATTACAAAAAATTGAGAAACTAAAAGCTCCATGGGAAATAGTTAACATGGACCTTGTAAAAGGTTTTCCAATAGCAGGGCATAAAATTTATAACTCCTGTGGGGTAATTGTAGATAGATGTTTAAAAAATGTGTAAATTCTTTCCTAACCACAAAGAGGTTTCTACAAAGGACTTGGCTTTTTTATGGTGGACACAAATGTTAAATATAGCAGGTTTCCTCAAAGCAATATTTTCAGACAGAGATCCAAAATTTACATCGGAGTTCTGGACATCACTTATGGATGTTTCAAGGTGTCAATTAAAACTTTCTACAGCACACCATCCAAAAATTGATGGGCTAGCAGAAAGAATGATAAAAAAACTTAGGAGATATTATAAGAAGATATTTTTCTTTTGGTCTTGACTTTAAAGACAATGACAAATTCACACATGATTGGGTAACCCTTATCCCAGGTTTAGAATTTGCATACAATAGTACAGTATGTTCTGTCACTGGCAGAAAGTTATTTGAGTTATGGTTGGGTTATTTACCTAATACCCCTGCTAAAACTCTTAATAAATTACCTAGATTGGATATACATCAAGGTATAAAATCTTTACTTCAGATGCAAGAATTATGCAGAAGGCATGCTCAAGAATGTATAAATAAGGCATTTGAGTATGAGAAGAAAGGATGGGATAAAGCCCATAAAGATCAAATGTTTGAAGAGGGTGATGAAGTCCTTATTTATACACTACATTTCAATTTAAATGGTAATGTTAAATTGAAGGATCCATTCATTGGACCATTTGTAGTTAAAAAGATGGTTGGTAATAATGCTGTTGAGGTTATTCTATATGCACCATATAATAGAAAACATCCAGTATTTCCTATATCTCTTATACAAACATACCATTTTAATGATACTGCCTTATTTCCAAGAAGATCAGGAAGGCATAAACAGCAACCTGAAGAAATAGTTGAAAAGGCAGAAATTTAAAAGATACTTAAAAAGAGACACCTTACAAAAGAAAAGGGAGTTGAGTATCTATTAAGGTTTAAAAATAAATCAAGTGAATATGACCAGTGGATTTCAGAAAATGAAATAACTGATCTCAAAAATCTCTTGAAAAAATTTAAATCCAAATAATACTGTTTAATTCAATATATGTATCATAGAAAATTTAAAAATTATTTTTCTATTCACTCCTTAGTTATTAATTAAAATGTCTTAACATTTTTATAGTCATTTTTGGGTGAGGGAGTGTCATCCCAGGTATCCCTAGAACTGAGTAATTTTTATGTTTCAATTAAGATAACCTTAATTAAATTAAGATTTTTACTTAAAAATAAGGTTAAAATACTTATATATATGTTTATAATACATATATATATATAATTATTACACTATTATATAACTTATAATAGTTTAAATAGATTATCCATAGCCTAATAATACTTATTAAAGTGTTAATGGAGTCATAATATACTTATCCTAAGTGATATTAAGTAATTATAGACATACAGTAGCTTATATGTATACATAAACCTCATATTCAGTGAAATATGTAGTTATATTATGTATATTTAGGTCTGAAAGTGGGTTTTAATCTATTAATAGCCTATAACCTTCATTTTTCTGCTTATTTTAAGTCATATGGATGTAGTCAGTGGACTCACAACGCCTACACAAGCATATACACCTTTTTTAGTTGCATATATCCAGTTTGGACAACTTAATCTGCTTCCTTTGATGGATTTTCACGCATTTATTGGTTGGGAAATCATTACTGGGTTAATATGGATGCTTGGGGATGCTATTGGGGGCTTGGAAAGTTAATTTGGTTCCTTTTTATGCTTTGGGTTTCATTATATACTCTTTGGTTGAGTTATTTTACTTGTTTCCTTATGGTATCCATTTTTATCAGTTTATTCTATTTATGGTACAGGTCTGTGGTATCATTAATTGTGATGGAGGGTCCTTACTGGAGGTCTGGGTATTGAAACTGCTTAAAGTGGACGCCATGGGGAGCTTATGGGCCCTTATAGTGCTGTAATTTCTGGGGATAGCAGTGACATCATCTGGATTGAAGGTCTGTGCACTCCAGTGGATTTTGGTATAAGTAAGGGAGGATTTGACAGGTTATTGGACATCATTCAATCAATAAATCACTTAATAAAACAACAATAAACACTACAATACAATTTTTTATTATAAATAAATATATTATTAAGCATTTATAAATTGATATTATTTTCATATAAGCTATAACTATATTTTATTTATCTATTTTTCACCACTAGCACGCATAAAAATCCAAGTATTGTGAGTTTATATTGAGAATAACTTTTTTACTAGTCTTCACCTGAGATTTAATCACTAAATAATTTAAAAATAAGTGGTAGGAACATTAATATCTACTATTAAATCATACCTAGATACTAGCACACACTGACAGATATTCTCTTGGTATGTCTGATAATATGTCGGCCGGTCGTCTAGAAGAAGGAGAAAAATAGAAGAAGAAGAAAAAAAATAATAAGGAAAAGAGGAAAAGGAAGAAAAGACAGTAACAAATCAATTGACAAAACTGGACTGGGGAATTACAAGAACTTATAACAAGATATTTATGGGATGATACATGGTAAGTTTTTTATTCTCTCTGCTTAAGTAAAAAATACTAATATTAAATGATCTTAAAGCAACCTTTATATTCATAATATATACTAGATTTCAAAGGCAAGAAAGTGCCATAATAAAAACTATTATAAGTATAACATTTGTAATTAATAATAAAATTAATAATAAAAATAAAGTAAGTAATAAGTGGTGAGGCTACAGGGGGTTACCCAAGGCCTTTATATAGGCAAGGGGCCCTCTGAAGCGCCACATTAATGTATATACAAACAAAAATAATATGTAACTAATTTTGAGTAAGTGTAAGGGGAAACCCATGATACAATTAACTAAGACACATGAGTAAGAGCCTAAAATCCACCAATTTAATCCCAAACAGTTACAATAAGATTATGGAGTAATTAAATAAGCTTGAGACACATAAAAACAACTAATATAATTTAAAACATGTCTGATAACCCTTTATTTAAAAACCAATTTTAAGTGAAACATAAAAGTGAACTATTTTAACACATAAAAATAGTGTAATTAATTAATTTAGTATAAAACATGAGTGATTAATTATTTTAACTATTCTTATTAGTGTAATAACTCTTTTAATTTAAAACAAGTATTTATTTTAACAAAATCACTAATTTTTAGAATAAAACATTAATAATTTATTTAATAAAGTGTTTTAACTTGTTTAATAATTTGATGACACAATTATGATTTAAAAAAGCGCCCAATATTTCTGTTTAATAATATATGAAAGGTTTAATTTAATATATAAATTTAATTAATTAATTTAATTACATTATAAGTCAATTTTACACTTATAATTATAATATATGTTTATAATTAATTAATTATTAATTTATAATTATTAAATACATAGAAATGCGCCATTATTTGTAGAATATAAAATATATTATGTTTAATTTAAATGTATAAAATTTATATAAACAATAAAATCAATATAACACTTATATGTAATAAGATATTTATATAATTTTATTATGCAATAAAATATTAATTTATATACATTAAATACAATTCTTACGCCCTCTTTCAGGTCTCATAAGATAACATATCATTTACTGGACTCCTGGAATAGCCTGGCTGACATAATATATGTTTTATTCTTAAAATCATGTCACTAATTTTATTTCCATAGGCATCTATTCTTTACTTAAAAGTTTATCTAAAGCTGAAAAAGATGATGATTTTTGCTTGTGGGACACCTTACCTTATTTCAATACTTTTCTTGCTCTTTGCCTCAGAAAATTCTTCAATAAAGCTTTTGAAAAGAATGGTCAACTTGCTACCAAAGTTGGAATACCAAATTGGTGTGACTCCAAATGGGAAGAAATTAGTAACAAATATTTTTTATTTTCAAATGTTATTATTACTCATTCAGGCTTCCATAATAAGATTCATATTGATAGGAATGACACCATTTAACTTACTTTTGGAATTTTTTCGTATATCAATCTGATAACTGGCCAACCAGTACCATCTCCAGCTAAAATCAAAGGACATGGCTTATATTTTCCAGACTATCAGTGCATGATTGGTTTTGGTTTGGTAAATGGTGTGATTGAAACAATTTGGAACTCTTCTCAGGATCATCACCAAAGGGCCAAAGCCCCACCTGGCTTGGAATCTTGTAAAAAGTTCACACATTTCAGATGTTCTTTTAAAATCAGTCAAAACTTAATCCACCAAATAAAAAAGGTAAAAAAAAAGAAGGTAAGTTTAACAGATATAAAAAAACTTTATGTAGATCAAAAAATTATGAAGATTAGTAAAGTCCTCAAATATTTTTTATTTTTTCATAAATTTTTTATAAATAGCTCTTATATTCAAAATTTCTAAAATAAAGTAATGGGCCAATGACCCTGTGTTGTATAAACGCTAATCATGATAAAATTAAATTTTTTCATGGGGTTTATCTTGTCTATACCTGTGGAAAGTGCCAAACTTAGTTTCTAGACTTGGTCCACATTTTGGAAGGATGAATTTTCATTACTTTAAAGCTAGGGATATTGATATATATTATTTGTTTATATATACTATTTTATGTAATTATATTAAATTTTGGTGATTTTAACCCCTTAATTCAATAAAATTCTGGGGAAGGTATTGCCAAATTTTCAAATCTGACATGTAAAATTGATGACTTAGAAAAATTTTGGTGATACCCACCCCTTGCTTCAATAAAATTCAGGGGAGGGTATTGCCAAGATTTTATAACAGATATAGAGTTTTGTTGACTTAGATGTATTTAGAAAAGTAAATAGGGGGTATCAAAGTTAGAAATCTTCCATTTCAAAATACCTCTTTTTTCCACCAAATCAACCATGATTTTTTTTTTTTTAAGGTATGCCATCTTGTGCCCCCAAAACATCTTTTTACTGAGAATTAATTTCATGCTTGTGGCTTTCTTTTTGTGCAGTGAAATAGCTTTTAAATAATTACAAAATTCTAACTTTGATACCCCCTAATTTAATGATTTGAATGTAAAGAAGAAAAAATGTATGAGTTTTTCAAATGTTTGCAAAAAAAAAAAAATCATCTAGAATCAAGACCTTTTAAAAATGTCAGCGCATATTAAACTATCACCAAAAAGAAATAAAACAAAATTAATTTAACCAAACAAACAAATAATCTAAAATGTGACAAAAAAAAATGTTTCAAATCTCAGTGTGGAGTGTGTGCCAAGGATTGATTATTAGCTTTAATGCAATCTATCAAGAAAACTTTGTGACTGAAATAAAAAAAACTAGTTATCAAAAAATTTCATTAAGCATTCAATTTCCTCAATAGATTTATTAGCTTTAACACAATCTCTCAAGAATTCTTCCTTTTTTGAACCTTCTTCTAGTTGATACTTGAGTTTCATTTGATGAAATTGGAAATTTTACTCAAGAGCCTTCTCCTCTCTCTTTATCTTGAATTTCTTCTCCTCCAAATCATGTGCCCTCTGATCCTTCTTTAAAGAAAGCTCGAATTTCTTCTCCTCCAATTCATGTGTCCTCTCATCCCTCTGTAAAGAAAGCTCAAATTTCTTCTCCTCTAAGTCTTGTGCCCTATCATCCCTTCATAAAGAGAGCTCATATGGCTTCTTTTGAAAGTTGAGAGTATCTTTTGCAACTTCAACTTTACCTAGATTGAAAAGGAATATTAACAAAAGAAAAGGAAAGCTCACTTAATTATTAAGAGGTATGCTATCACTAACCAGATTCACGTTTCTCCAGAAAATCATCAATGGAAGAAAAACGGGTTCGGGAAACACTTTCTCCATTTCTCTTTTTATGACTGTTGAAATATAAAGTTGTTGATAGTCTTTGCTTTTATTTGGAGGTAACATTTTCCTCTTCATCATTGATGCTAGCTTCAGACTCACTTGCTTGAGGATCCTGGGTTCATTCATTAGCCTTTTTAAAAATAAAAAAAATAAAACAACTAGATAAGAAATAAAAATTTACTGGAGTTGTATCACGTTGGTTTATATCACCATAAGGATCTATTGGAAAGCTATCTAGATTTGTTGAATTTAGAACAGGGGAGGCTTGAGTGGAGGATGAGGATGGGAAAAAGATTTCTTTCAACATCATGTTTGGAGATAGCATCTTCACCATCCAACATGTTGGCAGGATTAACATCAGCTTGCTCTCCAAAAATAGCATCCATCTCTTTAAAGTATGGACATAGAGATTCAAGTGTATCATATATGGATTTTATGCCCTTTTACTGATATCAAAGTTGGTAATACCAAAACCAGTAGAACATGAAAGAGTCTTTGCCTTCTTGTATTTGGCTTGGTAATGCTTGAAACATTCAGATATCTGTTTAGGCAAAAGATTAATCCTTCCCTTTGTTTTATTTTTTAATTCATTGGCCATTAGAAGATAGCCATTGACTTTTGATGCAAGGGGCCATTCTACTTTAGTTGCATTCTCAGTACCAAAACAAGAATCATAATTAGTTTTTAATTTTTAGCCAGTTGATAAGTATGAGATGATCATCTTTTTTTAGTTGAACAGTCTTTGATTTCTCAGTTGAGTGGGGGAAAGAGGGAGTAATGGGATTTGAAGAACAACTGGGGGAAGGCTGTCTTTGAGAAGATCTATGATGATGAGGCATGTTGAGATATTTGAAGATGAAAAGGAGAAGAAATAAATAGATGAGATGGGTAGGGGTTTTGAATGGATAGAATGAATAGACAGGATGGGAGTGCGCAGCAAGGTAGTGAGGCTGGCACATCCAGAAAGTTGTCCAAGATGTGGTTATGAAAAATTGAGTAGAAAAATGTCAGATAAGAGGTGAACATTGACACAAAAAAGGTCTAATAACCCAATTATTGGCAAAAATAATTGTGGAAAATAATTGGGTTATAATGATTTTTATCTACAATTAATTTAATTGCAGATTGGTCAACATTGATACCCCCTTTTATGTTTAAGGAAATTATAGTATTATTATTATCAAGCCGTATTAAGTAATAATTAAAGTAATATAAGGAAACCAATAGCAAACCCTTATAAGGAAATTAAATATCAGATAAAGTAACTATAATTCACAAAGCATAACTACTGATTATTACTTTTATTAGGGGGTATCAAAGTTAGAAATCTTCCATTTTAAAATACCTTGTTTATCAACCAATTAAACCATGCTTATTTTTTAAAATATGCTATACTGGGTCCCCAGAACACCTTTTTACTACAAATTAATGTCAAGTTGGTGGCTTTCTTTTTGGGTTGTGAAATTACTTTTAAATAATTACACATTTCTAACTTTGATACCCCTAATTATGTATAGGAGTAATACGAAATATTTTACTGTGATATTTTATTTTGAGATATGCTCTCTCTGGTATATCACCACAAGAAAGTGGACGACGTTTTATATTACACCTCACCTGAATGTTTCAGCTGTCGGTTGTACTTTCCTTCATTTTTCACCAAAAAAGATGAAAAATGACCAAAATATCAACCGACTTATGAAACGTTTGGGGGGCGTATAGCATAAAACGTCGTCGACTTTCTTGTGGTGTATGTTTGAAGTGAATAATATTATTGTTAAAAAAAAACTGAGTGATCTTGTTTTCGAGTGCCACTTGATAAGAAGCTGATACATTAAGTAAAAGACGTTTTAGCTTATCGATGTTACATAAATTTGGAATTTAGCTGGTCTAATTTTATCACATTCATAAGACAGCTATTCTACCGTTTTGATTGGTAGAATGTCGAGAAAAATATATATCTATTAATTTGGTAAGAATAATTTAAATTTTGTATCTATATATATAATTTTATAATTCATCTTTCCACTAAATAAGTGACAAGCACTCCCATGCCCACGTCTTTGGTTGTGTTTCAGGTTAATTCATTTTTTTTCTTCTTTTTTTGAAAAAGGTTTGAAATACATTAATTAATAAAGATAATAATATAATCACATTTTAGTTTGAATCATCGGGCTTGCTGGCTGGCTGTGAATTATCCTGATTTTGAGTTGTGGGCGAGGAATCTGATGATTTTTCAAGATGTTCGACAGAAGCTCCAGCAACTATTTCTTTGGTATTTTTACCTCCTTCAGCCGAATGCTGACGAGCGTTATCCATTTTTTCAGGGCTGGCCTAAACAGTTGCGTCAATCCAGCATGAAGTGAAATTTAAGGAAAACTGAATGAGTGATAAAAACTAAGTGGGGAGCGGTAATAAGTTATACGGACCGGTATACTGGTAGAAGCAGAAGGAGTTTTTTGAATCATGGCATGGTCTTCAGTGGGACGCATCATGTCACGCAGAGCATGATCACCGGGTCCTAGAAAAGATGAGTATTAATGGGTTAAAGTATCGACTGGCCTAGATAATGTGACATAATAATATAAAGACATATAAAGTCTTTTGAAGGGATAGATACCATGTGGTCTTCCTTCACCTGCTTCACCATTTGGACCAAGAAAATCAGGCTGAGCACCAGATCTAGATTGGTCGACTACAAAAGAAGAGTGGCCTTTATCGTCCTTGTTCTTTTGAGCAGAAGAAAGAGATGATTTTTTGGAGTGATGATGATGATCATCTTGAGAACGATGGCTAAAAAGGTAATAGATAGTAGGTATGAAGATAGCACTTGATCCAATCTGAAAAGGCAGAGTAAAATATCCCTTGATGAATGAACAATCCAACCATAGATATATAAGCATAAAATGGGCTACAAACAATCCAAAATGTGTCCGATTGGGTTTTAGAATGCTTTTTGATGTGAAGATGGAGGATAAACAAGACCATGAAGATCAGAACAAGGATATAAAAAACAGGTTGGAATAGATGAACGAAGAGAATAGAGAGATGACATCATGATTTGAGAATGAATACCTGAGAATGAGGATCAGGATTTAGATTTGAGTTTAAGTTAAAGTTGGCACGTGAAAAGGAAAGAGAGCGGTTGGATGCGCGTAAGATGGAGCGCCTAGGAAAGCGGAACATTGGAGGTTGATTGCTTGCAATAAAAGAGCGCTATTTGATTGTTGATCGACGACGATATTGAATACAAAGTGATGTGTGATGAATAGGGAAACCGCAATCGATGGATAAAAGGTTGAATTTGCCAAGCATGAACCTCGCTAATCCGCACTTGTCGCCTGTGACTGTCATGCTGCATGTGTAAGCCCTGAATATCTAGTGTCGTCCAATCCAATAAAATGACAATGAAGTGTTATGCATTAGTTGTAGGAGAATCTCTCGCTTTGACTTCCTGTAGCAAACTTTCATTTCTTCTCTCAGCATCACAATGAATACACCGAGCACTAAATCTCTTCGTGACGTTCTGCATAAAAATTTTAAAATTGCCCACCCCCCCCCCCCCTCCCCCCCAAAAATAAATAAATAAATAAATAAATAAAATCCCGAAAAAAAAAGCATTCAACCCTTCATATTGATCAGCAAATGGCTTTTATTCTTCTTTTTTTTACCTATTTCTTCTTTTTCTTTTGCAAATTCTCACCAAGAGATTTTGTGATCGCTGTAAGTAACTAGTCCTTCGACATTATGGTTTGGTGCTTGGGTCAAAAAAAGACGGAAACAAAATAATCTGCGTGATAGGGGAGTCGAACCCCTGACGAGCCCATGGCAAGGGCCCAGTTTACCGCTAGCCTAATCACGCATTGTGGTCGTGAGAAAGAAAATTAACTATATTATCAGACTAATCCGACGACGGTCACATCATGTACCTTTGAGTTTTACATGAATTGTCGCTTCCAAATTTGGGAGCGACATGTGATTGACATGTGACTTCAGTGAAGCGACAACTGCCCAGCCGCCACTTTTTTTTGCTTCTCTCCTGGCGTGTTTTTTAATTCTCATTTTCCCCATCTAGCATCACTTCCAGAAAAAGGACCATATTAATTTTTAATCTTTAAAAAATCTCAATTTCCATGAAGTTTTGCCAATGCTCCAAATCTATCTTGCAACTGTGCCTAACTTGCCAAGGTGAACATCAACACAGAAAATATGTTACTTCTTGCATGTTTGAAAGGCATTATCTAAAAGATATTGAGAAACATAACTTTACGGAAAATTTTGAAGATCTGAACAGATCATCAAATGAGCCATCTTCTCATTTATCTATTCTTCAAATTGAGCCCTTAGAAGATAACAAAACATATCTTGATGATGGCAGTGACCCAATTGGTAAGTTTTGTTTTTCTCAACAACACTTCTTAACCTTTTCAACTGAATTTTAATCTGCATTGATTTAAAAGGCATCTATCAGGATGATAAATAACAGGCTTTACATTGGTTGTAATTTCAGCAGGGAAAAATGTATCACTACAACTAAAATGATTGTAAATATTATTAAAGATCCTCAAAATACAACACTTCCTGTCACATCCCTAAATTGAATTCCCCATGATCCACAAACTAAGCTAAAGAGAGCCAACTTGAGTGTCAACTTCGTTAATATGATATGCTGCCCAATGTGCTTTCATCTGTATCCACAGGATCATACCTCCCCAGCTCTTTGTACCTACAAAATGTTTCCCAGCTCAACTCCACTCAATGAGCCTCTATATTATTTCAAAAACTTAACTTGTGCTATTAAGAATCCTGGTAGATACAATCAGAACCATGAGGCATCAGAAATTTTCACCTAGGAGCCTGGTTTTCTGTATTTGGTCTTTGCTGTTCAGAAAATATATCAACCTGGCTTCAATGACTTCTAAGCAGGTTGGATATTGAGATGGAAAGAGAAAATCAGGCAAAAGAGGTTGACAACAAAAGTTCTCTCTGCGACATAGAACATGGTACTTCATTTAAAAGCATGGAATGGAATGATCAGCCCGACTGATTGAATTTGGCCCTATCTATGTTTATTGATTGGCTTAATCCAAAGGGAAATAAAATATCTGGAAAGGTAAAACCAATGGGAATTATTTCTTTCAGCTGTCTTAATCTCCCACCTGGGCTCTGAAACTAAATTTGTCAGGAAGAGTTCAAGTACAGAGACGTGAATAGCTTGATAAGTCAGTTTTCTAGCAGATTTAAATGGTCCTATATGAATACTGTAGTACAAATCCAATAAGTATTAAAGTGTAACTCAATATAAGGGTTCCAGTAATTTAAATCTCACTAATTTTAAATGAGTTACAATCTTATAGTTGGTGTAAAAATAGAGAATATAATTTAAACACTATTCAAATACTTTAAAATTACTAATGAAATGTAGTGTAATTTTAATGGCTATATGTTTTAATTGTAAAAATAAAGAATGTAGAAAATAAGATCAAAAACCCCCTCCTTTTACATCCAATAATTCTCCAATGTATTCCCTTAATTTACCAGTCCTATACATGACCAATGACACCTCATTCTAGTTAATAAAACTGTCCATCAACATGATGAATAACCAATAACACAATGAGAATGATATCACCTGCCAAAATCCTGGATTAATAGGTATAATCCATCAAAATTAAAGAATAAGAAAAAAAAGAGAGTATATGTGTGTGATACCTTAAAATAAAAGACTAAAAAAAGAAAGTATAACACTAAATATTACACAATATTATTGGGGTGTCAACAGTATAAATTATGGGACTAATTATTCCAATATACTACATGAAATCCCCTTCCAAAAATGACCAATATTGACTGAGAAACCACTGAGAAACACAAAAAAGGATGTGAGATGTGGGGTAACTGAATGCAGTCCTTGAAAGGTGCTTTCACGGGTAAATCCTTGACAAATTTAGGTGAATTTAAGTGTTGTAGTGAATTAAAGAGGTCAAGCTTGAGGTTATTAATGAAATTAGTGTATATAATGAGGTCAATGCACTTATAATTAAATTACAACACTAAATAAGTGAATGCTGCTTATTTTAGCTTGTCTCCCCACAGTGGGAGTATAATGTGGGTAATTATAGTTTGAAAAGCTAACTTTGCTAAAAATGAAGCTATTCACATGGGGAAAATGCAGGCAGTATGTCAGTGTATCTAGTATATAAGTATGATTTAATAGTATTTATTAATGGTCCTACTACTTATTGATAAATGATTTAGTGATTAAACCTCAGGGGAAGACTAATAAAATAGTTATACTCAAATAAAACTCACAATACTTGGATTTAAATGTGTGCTAGTGATGGAAAATAGATAAATAGAATATAGTTATAGCTTATATAATGATAATATCAATTTATAAAGGCTTTATAATATATTTCTAAATGATAATAATTGTGTTATAATGTTTTATTGAATTGTAGTAAGTAAGTGATGTCTAATAACTGCCAAAATCCTCCATTAATTATACTGAAATACACTGGAGTGCACAGACCTTCAATCCAGATGATGTCACTGCTATCCCCGGAAATTACAGCACTGTGAGGGCCCATCACCTCCCCATGGCGTCTACTTTAAGCAGATTCAACACCCAGACCTTCAGTAAGGACCCTCCATCACAATTAATGATAACACAGACCCGTACCATAAATAGAAATCCAGATAAAAGCGGATACCATAAAGAAACAGGTAAAATAACTCATCCAAAGAGTATATAATGAAACCCAAAGCATATAAAGGAACCAAATTAACTGTCCAAGCCCCCAATAGCATCCCCAAGCATCCATATTAACCCAGAAATCATATCCCAACCCATAAATCCGTGAAAATCCATCCAAGGAAGCAGATTAAGTTGTCCAAACTGAGTGCATGCGCCTGAAATAGATGTCTATGCTTCTGTAGGCGTTGTGAGTCCACTGAATACGTCCATATGACCTATAATAAGCAGAAAAACAAAGGTTATAGGCTATTAAGAGGCTAAAACCCACATATAGACCCTAATATACATAATATACTGCATATTTCACTGAATATGAGATTTATGTATACATATAAGTTTATGTATGTCAATAATTACTTAATATCACTTAAGATAAATATATTATAACTCCATTAACACCTTAATAAGTATTATTAGGCTATGGATAAGCTATTTAAACTACTATAATTTATATAATAGTGTAATAATTATATATATATGTAATATAATCATATATATTATTGTTTTAACCTTATTTTTAAGATATAAGCTTAAAGTACTTAAGGTTATCTTATTTTAAGTATAAGAAATACTCAGTCCTAGGGATATCTAGGCTGACACTCCCTCACCCAAAAAAACAATGAAAAAATGTTAAGACATTTTAATTAATAAGTAAGGAGTGAATAGAAAAGTTTTTTAAATTTTCTATAATACATATACTGAATAAACAGTATTATTTTGATTTAAATTTTTTAGAGAGGTTTTTAAGATCGGAGATTTCATTTTCTGGAATCCACTGGTCATATTCACTTGATTTATTTTTAAATCTTAATAGATACTCAACTCCCTTTTCTTTAGTAAGGTGTCTCTTTTTAAGTATCTTTTCAATTTCTGCCTTTTCAACTATTTCTTCAGGTTGCTTTTTATGCCTTCCTGATCTTCTTGGAAATAGAGCAGTATCATTAGAATGGTATGGTTTTATAAGAGAAATAGGAAATACTGGATGTTTTCTATCATATGGTGCATATAGAATAACCTCAATAGCATTGTTACCAACCATCTTTTTAACTAAAAATGGTCCAATGAATGGATCCTTCAATTTAACATTACCATTTAAATTTAAATGTAGTGTAGAAATAAGGACTTCATCACCCTCTTTGAAAATTTTTTCTTTATGGGCTTTATCCCATCTTTTCTTCTCATACTCAAGTGCCTTATTTATACATTCTTGAGCATGTTTTCTGCATAATTCTTGCATCTGAAGAAAAGACTTAGTACCTGGATGGATATCCAGTCTAGGTAGTTTATTAAGAGTTTTAGCAGGGGTATTAGGTACATAACCCAACCAGAACTCAAATGGCTTTTTGCCAGTGACAGAATGTACTTTAATATTGTATGCAAATTCTAAACCAGGGATAAGGGTTACCCAATCATTCATGAATTTGTCATTGTCTTTAAAGTTAAGACCAAAAGCACAAAATCTTCATATCATATCTTCTAAGGTTTGTATCATTCTTTCTGATATCCCATCAGTTTGTGGATGGTGTGCTGTAGAAAGTTTTAATTGACAGCCTGAAACATCCATAAGTGATGTCTAGAACTCAGAAGTAAATTTAGGATCTCTGTCTGAGACTACTGCTTTGGGAAAACCTGCTATATTTAACATTTGTGTCCACAATAAAAAAGCTAAGTCCTTTTCAGAAACCTCTTTGTGGGTAGGAATAAATTTAAACATCTTTGTAAATCTATCTACAATTAGCCAGCAGGAGTTATAACTCTTATTCCATGCTATTGGCAAACCTGTTACAAAGTCCATGTTAATTATTTCCCATGGAGATTTTGGTTGCTCAATCTGTTGTGATAAACCAGCTCTTTTTCCTGTTAATCTTTTAATTTTTGACAAGAATCACATGTCTCAACATATTTCTGAACATCCTCAGACATGTTAATCCACCAAGCTGTGTTTTTTACTCTGGCTAATGTTTTATGGAAATCAAAATGACCTGCTAATATATCATCATGACATATACTTAACATTAACTCTTTCATTGAAGGGGGAATTACAATTACATTACTTAATTTTTTCCTGTAATATATAAAACCATCCTCAATGGAAAATTTTAGTTTTTCTAATGCCTCTTTATACTTATTTGGTAATGCTTTTATTAAAACATTCATTGAAGCATTAGATGGATCATTTAATATTGTAGTGAGTTTACTCAAGTCAGGATCTGAAGCATACATATCAAGAATTGATTGAATAAATTCATCCTCAAGATCTGCAATATAAATGCCATAAATGTTAATAATCTCTGACTCAGGAACATAAGCAGGATTATCATCATTATTAGGCAGAGGTACTCTAGATAAAAAATCTACATTAGAGTTTAAGATTCCTGCTCTATGTGTAATAATCATCCGTCCTCTGTATTCTTGTACAGCTAATTAACATCTAAACATGTGTCTATTAGGAGTTTTCATGTTTAAGAGAGACTTAACTGCACTACAGTCAGTTATTAACTCAAATTTTTGGTCTTCAAGGTAATAATGTAGCTTCTAAAGAGCTCATACTACTGCCAAAAATTCAAGTTGAGTAGCACCATATTTCAATTCACTACTTCTTAGAGTACATGAAATATAGCAAATTACTACTTCTGACATTTTTCCTTCAATAAGTTGTTTTTGATGCAAAGCAGCACCCAGACCAATAAAACTTGCATCTGTATATAATACAAAAGGCAATTGGAAATCTGGTAATCCCAAGATAAGAGCTGTCATCAAACATTCTTTCAACATATCAAAAGCCTTTTGTCTTTCATTATTCCAAATGAAAGCTTCTGATCTCTTTATTAGTGTGGACAATGGTGCAGCAATTAATTGGTAGTTTTTTATATATTGTCTATAATAACCACACATACCAAGAAAAGATACTACATCCTTTACATTATGAGGAATGCCAATATTCTTTATTGCAGCCACCTTATTTTGGTCTACTCATATTTGTAAGCCAGATACAATATGACCAAGCACTTTTAAAGACTCAAACCCAAATTTACATTTTTTCAATGCAAGGGTCATTTTTATTTTATCCATTTTCTGAAATACCTTCTTTAAATGGATTAAGTGTTCATCATATGTCTTAGAGAACACTATGATGTCATCAATGTATACCATTAACCCCCCTTCAATCTTTCATTATGGAATGTTATATCCATTAACTTCTGAAATACTGAAGGAGCATTTTTTGGTCCAAATGGCATCCTGACATATTTATAAACTCACATATGTGTTGTTATCAATAAAAAGTTCTGTAAGTTCTTTTGACGGGAATTTTATAGTACCCTTTATTTCCTTCTAGGAAACTTATTTACTTAGAACATTTAAGGGTAGCATGTATAGAGGCAATCCTTAGAAATGGATAAATATCATGTCCTGTAAATTTATTTAATGCTCTATAATCACCACACAGTCTTGCTTTATCTTGTTTATAAGAAATTAGCACTGGTGATATCACACAATATTCTGGTGTAGTTTCTAAATTTTCAATAATTTTTTATTTTTAACAACATCTTAATATTATCCTCTATGTCTTTCCTCTTCATTGGTGTTGTGGGGTATGGTTTATTTTTAAGGCTAGTAGGAATATTATCCATATCACATGTTAAACTAATTTTCATCTCATGATCTTTTAGGTTTATTTGATGTTTAGTAAGTAAGTGATGTCTAATAACCCGTCAAATCCTCCCTTACTTATACCAAAATCCACTGGAGTGCACAGACCTTCAATCCAGATGATGTCACTGCTATCCCCAAAAATTACAGCACTTTGAGGGCCCATCACCTCCCCATGGTGTCCACATCAAGTAGTTACAACACCCAGACCTCCATTAAGGACCCTCCATCACAATTAATGATACCACAGGCCCATACCATAAATTGAATAAACAGATCAAAGCGGATACCATAAAGAAACAGGTAAAATAACTCATCTAAATAGTATATAATGAAACCCAAAGCATATAAAGGAACTAAATTAACTTTACAAGCCCCCAATAGCATCCCCAAGCATCCATATTAACCCAGTAATGATTTCCCAAAGCATAAATCCGTGAAAATCTATCAAAGGAGGCAGATTATGTTGTCCAAACTGGATACATGTACCTCAAAAAGGTGTATATGCTTGTGTAGGTGTTTTGAGTCCACTGAATACATCCATATGACCCAAAATAAGCATAAAAATAAAGGTTATAGGCTATTAAGAGGTTAAAACCCACTTATAGACCTAAATATACATACTATAATTACATATTTCACTGAATATGAGGTTTATGTATACATATAAGCTTATGTTTGTCTATAATTACTTAATATCACTTAAGATAAGTAAATTATAACTCCATTAACACCTTAATAAGTATTATTAGGCTATGCATAAGCTATTTAAACTAATATAAGTCATATAATAGTGTAATAATTATATATATATTTGTATTATAACCATATATATAAGTGTTTTAACCTTATTTTTAAGTTATAAGCTTAATGTAATTAATGTTATCATATTTTAAACATAATAGTTATACAGTCCTGGGGATACCTAGGCTGACAAGTTTTCCACTTTGAGCTCTGGAGAATTCTTTTTTGTTCCAGGTGGAATCAGAAAAAGAAAGGAGTTCAAGTGGAGAATTCTGGTCAGGATTGAAGTGAAGACATAGGTTGGAAGTGTGTTGGAGATATCTGAGCAGGTGTTTTAGTTCAATCCAGTGAGTAGAAGTAAGATTGGAGGAGAATTGTGCCAAACAATTGACAGGGAAAGAGAGATCTGTCCTAGTAGCCACCACCACATAACTGAGAGCACCTAGAATAAAGAGATATTTAGTTGTATCAATAGCTTCCTCTTCATCTTTGGCTGTGGTAATTTCCAGATTTTTTGGTAGGGGGGATCTTTTTTTTAATCCAGAGGGGTTATGAGTCTGCAGAATCTTGTCAAAGAGCTGAAAATTATGCAAGTCAAAACCCTCTGGAACCTCTTTGATAGCAACACTTACAATACCATCCACATTATCATTCCACTTTAACTTCAAACTACCATCCAAACCATTCTCCAACTCCTTCAAAAATTCCTCACTACTTCAAGTAACTATACCATCATCAACATATATCCAAATCACACCCACACAACCCTTTTTTCTGAGAACATAGAAACTCTTATCATATTGACTTGCCTTATACCCTAGGCCATCCAATTTTCAGGTAATGTGAAGCCACCAACATTGTGCTCCTTTTTTAGAGCCATAGAGGGCCTTTTTAAAAGTAGGGTATTGCCAATGTCATGTAGCTGATAGCCTTCAGGAGGATGGACCCAAATTGCTTCATCAATTGGGCTGTGAAGGTAAGCAGAAGTGACATCAAAAGATTTAATGGTCCATTTTTGATAAGCCACAATTGTAAGAAGAATACATTGAGAAGCAAAGGTAGCAGTGGGAACAAAAGTGTCAGTGAAATCAATACCATACTGCTGTAAAAAACCTTTGGCCACATATCTTGCTTTGTATGTTGGTAATTTGGATGAAGGATTTTTGATGGTGAAGACTCATTTTGCATTGGTGAGTTTGGCACCCGGGGGAAGCCTTTCTTTAAACCACAAATCCATATCTTTAATGTTCAAAAGTTCCCTTTTACATGCTTGCTCATAACTATGACTGTCAGGTGAGAGCATAGCTTGAAAATGGGATCTGGGGATTATGGATGATTGGGACAAACCTTTTTTCACAGTGTCATGTATGGAATTTTCTTGAGAAAGAAGAATTTTTTCATCCTTTAAATCACCTAGTTTCATATTGTTGAGGGTATGATCTAGAGAGCCTTTTGGTGGTGGTAGTTGATAAGAAGCTATATGAGCAGGGAGTTGGTCAACAGGGAAAACAGCCATGGCGGACTCAAAAAATGTGTTTGACTCTTCATGCCAAAAAAGCCAACCAGAATTATTTAAGGAATAGCCTACACACTTTCAAATCAAGGCACCTTGATCTAGTTTTTGGTGTGTTTCCTTGTGAATGTGAAAAAAAGATGTTTCATCAAAAATCCAAAAGTTGGAGTAGTTTGGGGTTGCATTGTACATTAGCTGAATAGAGTTTTTATCTCCTTTTTTAACATTAAGAACATGGTTTTGAACATGAGCCACCAACTTGTATGCCAAGCCCCAGAATGATTTAGGTAGTTTGCTTGCAAGGAGTATTGTTCTTTCAATGTCACCAACTGTTCTGTTGAACCTTTCAGCTGCTCCATTCCGCTCATGATGGTGAGGGCATTTTACTTCATGAGTATCTCCAATATCAGGCAAGATCTGTGCCATATTATTGCTGTGCATTTCCCCTCCATCAGTGTGTAATACCTGAAGCTTCCTCCCTGTTATATTTTCTAATTTTTTATAGAAAGAAAAAAATCAAGAAGTTGCCTCAGATTTGGAATTCAGTAAAAATACCTCACCTTAGGAAGTTGAGCTTTCCCTGAGCATTAATGCCCACCTAGCACCATGAATAGTGGCATCCATGGGACCAACAAGGGCTCCAAAAAATAAGCTCATTAGGGTTTATTGCTTTGATTCATGGTTGGCTGGTGGTTTCCTAGTTCTCTTTGCAGTTAAACAATCTTCACAATCAATATTACCTTCAGGAATTGATGAGGACAAACCAGTGCCCATACCAGCATTGATGATTTTTCTGATGGTTTCAACGCTGATATGTCCTAGTCTTCTATGCCAGTCCATTAGGGAACCTTTGGCTGCATGTGGATGGTTGATATGATGATTCTTTTTAACAGTGCGAAGTAGTGAAGGGTGAAAGGTGTAGCAATATGAGGGAATATCATTTGGATTGTAAGTACTAACACTAATTACATCCAATACCCATTGCCTTCTGGTATTCTCTACCTGGAAAGTCATAATCAAATCTTCCTTTAAATAAATCCCCAAATTTATATTTTCAGAACAAAAACCAAAACAGAAATCACAGCTCACTAAATCAAATAAAGAAATAAGAGTAGTCCTAACATCTGGAAAGTAAAAGACATTGGTAATAGTGACTATTTTACCATCTCCTTTAATTTTAAAATCTCCTATGCCAGTGATGAAGGAAGAAGGACTGTTAGTGGCCACTTTTACTGGGATTTGGTTTTTAAAAAGTCTGAAGTTGTTGAGAAGGCTCACATTGCCAGTGACATGATGGGTTTCTCCACTTTCCAATATAGCATAGTTACCCGCAACTGCTTCAGTGGACCATTCAGCACTATTCAGATCAATATGTTCAACCATTTTGTACAGTGCCTCAACATTTTTTTCAAAGATAGTGACTTCATTAGCTTCAATTTGAATATCTCTAGCATGAATAGGACCATGTTGAGGGCTTTTGTAGGGAATATAGACCTTTTTGTTTCTTGTGTTAGGATAAGAAGCATAAGCATTGGAATTTTCACGCATAATGTATAGTTTTGCTGATAAATTTGCAGAATGAGGATTATATGGACAATGAGCCAGTAGATGAGCAGTGGAATGGCATTAATGACAAGTAGGATGTGCACCAGGAGGCCTGTAAGAGTCATTCTTCCTCTGAATTTGAGTGGCAGCATGAATAGAGGGTTCATGTCAGCCAGGCTGCTAGACTTACCCAGTAAAATAATTAATTATTTACTGAGATGAAGCCACACCTTTTTATTTATTATATATTATTTTTAATTATAATATATTTACTTTAAATTTACTTATAATAAATTAAATAGTTACAAAACAGTAAAGTTAGTAAATAATTAAAATTAATATTAAAGGTCCCTTATATTTTTTTTATTTCCTAAAACCGTGCTCAATGACAGGTTAAGAGAAATAAATATTAATATTAAAATAAAATTTAATAATGAAATAAAATTTAACATTAAAATACAAATAAATATATACAAGAAATTCAAATTACCTATTGAAAAATGATACTTACAGTGATGTTTAAATAAACTAATTTATTTCCGACATATACAGTAAATACACATTTTTAACACTTTCTTTTTAGAACAGCCTTATTATTTGAAAATATTTTTCTGGAATATTCCTTTTCTTCTCTCATCCTCCTGCATATAGGATTTTAAATCTGTGCTATGTCTCTCTTCTGCCTATATAAGGCCTCCCCATTCTGGTTGTTTTGATCATTCATTACTTACTTATTATTTTATTAAAATCATTACTACAATCAATATTTATTACTATTACTTATTGTTTTTAGTACTTACTTACACATAATTCTAAATCATTAATTATAATAATATTTATAAATTTTTTACCTCTTCAAATTGAGTAAAGCAAATAAAAGATAAAATATACATAATTTAACTTTGAAACCCCAAAATCCACCTATCACTGCCGTTGGACCTTCATTAAAAATCTTCTATACCATCAGAACCCTTTCCAAATCTTTGACAGCACATCAATATCTTGAAGCGGGAAACTGAGTGACTATCAACAACAAGGTACCAGTAGGATGAGTAGATGACAAAAACAACAAATGTCATTGACCATGTGAATTATATTTTTCTGCAACCGGAAATCAAACCGCGCTCCAGAATTTAGGTTCATATATTGGAAACTTTCATATATAACTGTGGTAATTAAATTGATTACTATTTATGGGTCATTTTGCACATTTCATTGTCCACATATATCTTTTTTACTCAGCACGCTGTAAGTGGCGTTAAGTTGTTCATTTTACAGGGGGAGGTGCTGGGTAAATAAAATATTTTTTTTCCTAGTTGACCAAGATAGAACTATATTGTTTGTAGTCCTAGAAGTAATATTAAAAATTAAATTAATTATTTTATATTATTTTTTTAATTATTTCAGTTGACCTCTGTCCTGATAATTAAAATTTTATATTACTGTTTCAGTTGACAAATTTTCCTGACAGTAAATTAATAATATTTAAAATTAATTATATTAATTATATTAAAATTATTTCAGTTGACAATAAGTCCTGGTAATTAAATTATTTTAGTTGACATTAAGTCCTGGTAATTAAAATTATTTTCAGTTGACATTAAGTCCTGGTAATTAAATTATTTCAGTTGAAATTAAGTCCTGTTAATTAAAATATTTTCAGTTGAAATTAAGTCCTGGTATTTAAACTCTTCAGTTGACTTCTATTCCTGATAATTATCAACAAATACATTACTAATTATTAAATTATTTTATTATTTCAGTTGATTTATTTTAATCCTGGTTATAAAATTATCTTAAATTAATTAAAAAAATATTTGATTATTATTTCAGTTGATTTTTGTCCTGGAAAACATTATCTTTTAATTATTCAAGTTGATTACAAAATCCTGATAATTACTTATATACTAAAAAAAAAAATTCTTATTTTTCTTTAAATAAAGTAAAAATAATAACTGATTTAATTTTATCATTTCTTTCTCTCAGTTCAGGTTAATTACAACTATGACTGATCAAGGTGCTTCTGCTGGCTGTGATGAGGAACTGGATTTAATTGATTATGATGAAGCTTCTTCTGTAAGTTCTCGTTTGACTACAAAACTTACTCAATTTAATCAATTACTGGACCAATCAGGATGTGGAAATGCAGAAGATGGAGATATTAGTGGAGACAACTGCTCAAGATCAAAAGCCTTCTATCAATCCCCAGAAGAGCTTCCAAAAGGCTTCAAAATAAAAAAGATGCCCTTGAATCAGCAAGTCAAAAATCTCTCCACACACATCAAGGAGTTGAGGTCAGAAAACCTCAAGCTGATGTCAAAAACAGACTCTCTAGAAGACAAGGTAAGAAAAATAGATTCCTTCCTTCAAGAGAATAGGAAACCTCCTCCTCCCCCCCCCCCAAGAGCCCTTCCACAATTGGCCCCCATCAACAAGAAAAGGTGGAAGTTTCAATGTGGAAGTGGGATTGGCTGAACACCCAGTGAGATTATCTGTCCCAACAACAACAGCAACAAGTACCTCAGGCAGGTCCTTCAAGAACCAATCAGTTCAACCCCACACCTCCTCACCCCTATCTAGAAGGAAGAAAGAGAAAAAACAATCATGTCCAATTCTTGCCCAAGCCATGGTAAGCCCCTCTATTGAATCTCAAGTACCATTTCTTTTTGCTGATTCAGTTCCTTCAGGTAATTCTGGAAGAGGAGATGATACTATGAGACCAGTAGAGGCTGAGAGTAGTGGACAAATTGCTCATTATTCTAATGTATCTAATCCTTTGGTTTTGATTGCTACTTCAATGATAAATCCTGATATGGCTATTATTCACTATGCAATATAGGGGGTGGACTTGCTTGAAAGTCCCCAACCTGAACTCAGATGGATCTCAGACTGAATTCATACTGAGCCCATACTGAACTCTACTTGAACACCCACCTAAAACTGTTCTGATGAGTGGTGTTCATCCCTGATTTTATGGTTCCTTTGTCAATAGCTCAAGGTGTGTTCAATCTGTGTTGAGTTTGGGTCCAAGGTTGAAGACTTGCTAGCAAGTCTTACCCCTATATTGTGTGGTGATTGATGAGACACTTGATCCTGAGTTTTATGAGAATCTGGAAAGTTATTCTGTTTCCCTATTAAGAAATACTCCAGATGTAGCTAACATTAATGATGAATATTTGAGGGATATTATTTCTAACCAAAATCATATAATGAACGACATGCAATTGACTCAGAAATTTAATAGTTTGTTAATGGAACAGGTTTATCAAGCATTGAGGAGTAAATTAAAAAGAGTTTCTAATGATTTGTTTAACTAAAAAGTAACTCATAAAAAAAGAAAGTTGCTTTATGGCAAAATATCAAGAATGATTTGTCTAAATTAAAAGATACTGTGTCTATCTATTTCCAGGAGCTAGAGGGACATAAGTTGGACTTAAAGAGATTAGGTGACCATTATTCATTTAAAAAAATAAGAGCCATTTATCTTTTGCAACCATCAATGAGAGTTTATCTAGTATTCCAAGAGTTAAAATTAGATTAACAACCATTGAAGAAAAATTGAATTCATTGTTACATGATCAAAAGTTTTCTGACATTCCTTTGAAAAAACCTGTAGTCCAGGATACCCCAATTGTACCTGTTCCTAGTTCATCTAAAGTAAAATTAGTGCCAGAAATTCCTGAAGATGTCACTGAGTTTCCATCAAAAGTTGAAGATGTCACTGAGTTTCCATCAAAAGTTGATGATGTACCCAGATCATCTACAGAAGAATTAAACAATTAGATTACTACCCAATTGGAGAAGTTACAGCTCCTTCACACTCAGAAACAAGCTTGTAATAAGGAGATTACTTCAAATCAAAAGAATTGGCCAAAACTTGACTACTATCCAACATTTGATGGTGATTCTTCCTCTGATTGGCAGCAGTTCATTTGCAGGATTGATCATTTAAATAATTCTTATAAACTCTCAGATGAGGAAATTGTCTCAAAATTAATTTCTTTATTTACCAATGTAGCCCTATTGTGGTATTAATCTGCTCTCTTGGATAAAAATGACTACTCATGGGAAGATTTGAAGAAATTAATTAAAGCATAATTTGGTGGTTCCAAGTTTAGGATAGCTCAACAAAGGCAGTATGAAGAAACTAGATATAGCTCTTCTACTGAAAAACCTATTGAGTTCCTGATGAACCTTGTGAAAAGTTTGAGGGAAATGGACCCAAAGATGGAGTTTGAGTTAAGGAAGGACAGGATCCTCTATAAATTACCTATTTCTCTGAGAGACTTAATAGTTGCTAGGACTTTGTTCTCAAGAGAACCTTCTTCTTTCATTAATACTTATAATGTGATCCTTCTAAACAACAAGTATGATGCTAAAAGATTCATTCCTAAAACTTCATTGGATAAAACCTTCAATTGCCAACAAAAACCTCTGGAAAAGTTTGGTAAACCTTCTGCCCCTGTTACACCCAAAAAGTATATAACAAACACTTGCTTCAAATTCAGCAAGCCTTGGCAGAAAGGCCATGTTTGTGACAAGAAGATAAATCTTGTTGAACAGAAAGAGGAACATGCTGATGACACAATAGCATTGGATGATATTTCAAGTGATTAAGCCAGCAATATTTCATATGAATCTCACCAAGAAATTTTAATGCTGGAAGAGGATATTCATTATTTAAATAATATTGATATTGAAAATAATGATTTATCTACAGTAGAGGATGCTGAGATCATAAAAAACCTTGAGGACAGCTCAATTATTATTGCCCCTCTCAAGGCACCAGTCTTGATAAATGGAAACAACATTCAGGTTGTCTTATATTCTAGAGCTGGATGAAGTTTAGTATCTGAAAAAGCACTTGCTTCATTTGACCAACATTATAGTTGAAACTTATGCCTATCATTTCCAAGAATTGGAGAGGTTATGGCTCTGTTTTGTCCCCCTTTGGTAAATACAAAGCCACAGTATTTTTCAAATATAACCATGGTTTTGCAAGAGCTATATGTGATTGTGTTGTCATGAAAAATGATAACTTGAGTAGTTGGTTCATTGTGGGAGATGACATTTTAACCAAATATGGCATAAAATTGGATCCTTCAAACCAATGCTTCACAATGGGGATAAATGGTAAAAGAAAATTTAAAATTTCCTCCACCAAGAAATTATTATTAACCCCAGGATTGAACACATGTCATTCTGTAGCTCAATATAAAGGAGGATCTACAAAAGGAATGCCTGCCCTTGTGTCTGAAATTGACAATGCTTCTTTTGGAGAACAACTATCTGGTGAGGATAAAGATTCCATCATTAAATTAATAAAATCTTTTCCTATGGCTTTTTCTCACAGGTCACATGAATTAGGATTTTTAAAGGAAGAAATGAAACTTTCATTATCTTTCTCATTTGCTGAAATACCATCTAGTTTAAAGAAGAAGCCTTATCCTGCTTCTCCCACAAAAAGAAAAGATATTGAAGACAATATCTCTACCCTTTTAAAAATGAATATTATTGAAAAGGTAGTTGAAACACCTTAATATTGTGTTATCTCACCTGTCCTAATTTCTTATGAGAATAATAGATACAGGTTAGTGGTGATTATAGAGCATTAAACACTTATACTTTTGATGATATCTATCCTTTACCCAGAATTAGCTCTATACATACTACCCTACAAGGTGCTAAATATATCAGCTGTTTGGATGGTAACAAGGGATATAATCAGATACCTGTTGAGAAGAATTCTCAGAATTTTCCGATTATTTCTACTCATGGGTATTTATAAGTATATTAGGATGCCATTTGGACCTAAAAATGCCCCTTCATTTTTTCAAAAAGTTATGGATAACACATTCCATCAAGAAATAATTGAAGGATGGCTGATGGTTTATATTGAGGATATCATTATATTCTCTAAAACATTTGAGGACCATCTTAACTACCCATGTAAAGTTTTCCATAAGATGGATGAGATAAATAGGACACCTCCTTTGAATAAATGCAAATTTGGTTTTCATTCCTTAAAAGTGCTTGGTGATGTTGTCTCAGGTTTACAGATATGTGTTGACCAAAATAAAGTGGCAGCCATACAACAGGTGAAGGCTCCTACCACAGTTATAGAGCTCCAGATTTTTTTGGGAATGTGTTGATACTCTAGAAAGTATATTAAAAATTACCAAGTCATCACATCACCCCTTACCCAATCAACTAGTAAAGATGTTTCTTTTGTCTGGAATAGTGAAAGACAAAGAGCTTTTGACACTATGAAAGATTGTTTGATGTCAGCACTAATCCTTGCTTTACCTGACTCTAATAAACCATTTGTTTTGTACACTGATGCCAGTTTTATTGGTCTTGGTGCTGCCCTCCATCAGAAACAAGTGATAAATGATAAAGTTTCAGAAGTAGTAATTTGTTATATTTCAAGAGCCTTGAGAAATAGTGAATTGAAATATGGTGCTACTCAATTGGAATGTTTAGCTGTAGTGTGGGCTCTAGAAAAGTTACATTATTACCTAGATGACCAGAAATTTGAACTTGTCACTGAATGCAATGCAGTTAAATCCCTATTAAACTTGAGAACACCTAACAGACATATGTTCAGGTGGCAGCTAGCTGCTCAAGAATACAGAGGGAGAATGACAATAATTCATAGGGCTGGTATTGTTCACTCAAATGTAGATATGTTATCAAGGTTACCTTTGCCAAATGATGACTCAAATCCTGCATATGCTCCTGAAGATGAGATAGTTCATATTCATGGAATCTATGTGGTTGATATGGAGGAAGAGCTATTACAGCTTATTCTGGATTCATATGATAAGGACACTAACTTGAAAAAGTTATGTACCATATAAAATGATCCAAAGAATGCTTCAATACAAGCATTAATTAAAATCCTTCCACATAAGTACCAGAAGGCTTTGGAAAAAGATAACTTTTCTATTTATGAAGGATACCTCTATTATAGAACAAAGTTGAGTAATGTTATTGTCATTCCTCACTCTATGAAAGAGATCATCTTTAAGATTTGTCATGATGACATATTGGCTGGAAATTTTTATCTTGAGAAAACAATGATCAGAATTAAGAACACTGCTTGGTGGGTAAATATGTCTGAACACACCTAACTATATGTTTAATCTTGTGATTCTTGCCAAAAATCAAAAAAGATTAACTGGTAAAAGATCTGGATTAATGCAAAATATTTAAACTCCTGATACACCATGGCAAATAATAAACATGGAATTTGTAACAGGATTACAAATTTCTGGGAAAGACAGTTATAACTCTTGTTGGGTTATTGTGGACAGATTCACTATAATGTGTAAATATATCCCGACCCACAAGGATGTTTCCACTTAAGAATTAGCTTTCTTGTGGTGGTCTCATATATTTAATACTGCTGGTTTTCCTGAGGCCATAATCTCTGACAGGGACCCTAAATTTACATCTGAATTTTGGATCTCTCTGATGGATGTTTGTGGTTGTGATCTATAACTTTCTACTGCCCATCACCCCCAAACTTATGGATTAGCTGAAACAATGATTCAGACTTTTAAGAAGGTATTGTGCCTTTGGCCTTGAGTACAAAGACAATAACAGATTTACTCATGATTTTGTTACCTTACTTCTTGGTTTGAAATTTACTTAAAATAGCACTGTTCATTCTGTTACTCAGAAAAAGCCTTTTGAGCTCTGGCTTGGATATGTTCCAAATACTCCTGCCCAAATTCTCAATAATAAAATACCTAAATTTGATTTACATCCTGGTGTAAAATCTTTTCTTCAAATGCAACAACTTTGTAGAAGTCATGCTCAAAAATGTATTGAAAAATCCTTTGAATATGAGAAGAAGAGATGGGACAAATTCCATAAAGAATACACTTTTAAAAAGGGTGATAAATTACTGATTTCTACAGTCCACTTCAATTTACAAGGTAATAAAAAATTGAAAGACCCTTTTGTAGGTCCATTTGTTGTCAGAAGAATGGTTGGTGATAATGCAGTTGAATTTATTTTTTATTCTCCATATGACAGAAAACATCCTGTTTTTCCAATATCTATTATGAAACCATACACATCTAATAGTGATTTATTTCCCAAAAGGAGGTGAAGACCAAAGAAGACCCCTAATAAAATCACCGAGACAGCAGATATTGATAAGATTCTAAATGATAGAACAGTTACTGCTGAAAAAAGTACTGAATACTTATTGAGATTCAAGAATTAATCTTCAGAATATGATTCTTGGATACCTGGGAAGAGATATATAATCTTCCTACTCTGCTAAAGAAATATAAAAAGAAAAAATCATAGCATTTTTTTAATGTTTTTTTTTAGAGTGAGGGAGTGTCAGCCAGGCTTCTAGACTTACCCAGTAGAATAATTAATTATTTACTGGGATGAAGCCACACCTTTTTATTTCTTATATATTATTATTAATTATAATATATTTACTTTAAATTTACTTGTAATAAGTTAACTAGTTAAAAAACAGTAAAGTTAGTAAATAATTTAAATTAATATTAAAGGTCCCTTATATTTTTTTATTTCCTAACACTGTGCTCAATGACAGGTTAAGAGAAATAAATATTAATATTAAATTTAAATTTAAAATTTAAATAAAATTTAACATTTGAATAAAAATAAATATATACAAGAAATCCAAATTACCTATTTAAAAATGATACTTACAGTAATTTTTAAATAAACCAATTTATTTCTTACCTATACTGTCAGCTAGGCTATACCAGAACCCAGTAAATGTTATGTCAATTTACAAGAACCAAAAGAGGTTGTAAAAATATGATTATCATGTATATAAATTAATATTATATTGCATAATGAAATGATATAAGTAGTTTATTAAACATATATAAAATAAGTATTATATTAATTTCATTATTATATAAATTATATATTCATTTAAATTAAGCATGTTAAATGTTATATTCTATAAATTATGGTGCAATTTTATTTATTTAACAAATATAAATTAATAATTAATTAATTATAAACATATATATTATAATTATAAGTATAAAATTAACTTATAATTTAATTAAATTAATTAATTAAATTTATATATTAAATAAAACTTTACATATTTTATTAAACAATAATATTGGACGCTTTTTTTGATTCCTAATTGTGTCATAAAAATATTAAAAAAGTTAAAGCACTTATTTAAATATATTATTAATGTTTTATTCTAAAAATTAGTAATTTTGTTGTAATAAGTATTTTTTTTAAATTAAATTAATTATTACACTAATAAAAGTAATTAAAATAATTGATTATTCATGTTTTATACTAAATTAATTAATTACATTATTTTTCACATGTTAAAATAAGTTATTTTTCATGTTTCACTTAAATTGGTTATTATTTAAAAAGATTATAAGACATGTTTTAAATTAATTTAATTATTTTTATGTGTCTCAAACTTATTTAATTACTCACTAATTTTATGGTAACTGTTTGGGATTAAATTGGTGGATATTTAGGCTCTAACTCATGTGTTTTTGTTAATTGTGTCATATTTCCCCTTATACTTACTCAGAATCATTTAATTGTTATTATATTTTTATTAATCTTTTTATATACTTTATTATGACGCTTCAGAGGGCCTCTTGCCTATATAAAGGCCTTGGGCAACCCCCTGTAGTCTCATCACTTATTACACTCAACTCTAACATATTTTTTAAATATATACAATGCATTATTTATTATTTTTATTAGTGTTAAAATTCTAATTAAAATATTCAATAATAATACTAAGGTTTCAGTAAGTCTATTAATAATAAGAATTTGTTGCCGCGCATTGAAATATAACTTATTAAAATAAATATATTAAATATCAATTGAGCCTCCCGTTGTGTCATTCTTCAATAATTGTCATAGCATCTGTCAGCCTAAATATCCTTAGGACTGAGTATTACTTATGCTTAAAATAAGATAACCTTAACTAGATTAAGCTTATATCTTAAAAATAAGGTTAAAATAATAATATATATTATTTTATTATATATATATATAATTATTATTCTATTATATAATTTATAATAGTTTAAATAGCTTATCCATGGCCTAATAATACTTATTAAGGTGTTAATGGAGTCATAATATACTTATCTTAAGTGATATGAAGTAATTATTGACATACATAAGCTTATATGTATACATAAATCTCATATTCAGTGAAATATGCAGTATATTATGTATATTTAGGCATATAAGTGGGTTTTAGCCCCTTAATAGCCTATAACCTTTGTTTTTCTGCTTATTTTAGGTCATATGGACGAAGTCAGTGGACTCACAACGCCTACAGAAGCATAGACACCTATATCAGGCGCATACACCCAGTTTGGACAACTCAAATTACTTCCTTGTATGGTTATTCACGGATTTATGGGTTAGAAGGATGTTTCTGGGTTAATTTGGATGCTTGGGGATGTTATTGGGGGCTTGGACATTTTATTTGTTTCCTTTATATGCTTTTAGTTTCATTAAATCTCTTTTTGATCATTTATTTTACCTGTTTCTTTATGGTATCCGCTTTTATCTGGGTTTTCTATTTATGGTATGACTCTGTGTTATTATTAATAGTGATGGAGGGTCCTTACTGGATTTCTGGGTGTTGAAACTGCTTGAAGTGGACGCCATGGGGAGGTGATGGGCCCTCACAGTGCTGTAATTGCCGGGGATAGCAGTGACATCATCTGGATTGAAGGTCTGTGCACTCCAGTGGATTTGGGTATAAGTAAGGAGGGATTTTGACGGTTTATTATCATCATTCAATTACTACACTTCAAACAAACACTACAATACAATTATTAGCATTCAAAAATATATTATAAAGCCACTATAAATTGATATTATCTTTATATAAGCTATAACTATATTTTATTCTTCTATTTTCCACCACTAGCACGCATTTAAATCCAAGTATTGTGAGTTTTATTTGAGTATAATTATTTTATTAGTCTTCCCCTGAGGTTTAATCACTAAATCATTTATCAATAAGTAGTAGGACCATAAAATAACACTATTATATCATACTTATATACTAGACTATACTGACAGCATCCCTTTTAAATAACTCAATTATTTTATTACTATTATTAAAATCATTTTTTATTACTTTTGTAAACCCTTTTCTTTATTTTCCCTTTTCTTCCTCTTCATCTCCTTCTTCTAGATGACCGGCTTACATATACAGTAAATACACATTTTTAACACTTTCTTTTTAGAACAACCTTATTATTTGAAAATATTTTTCTGGAATATTCCTTTTCTTCTCTCATACTCCTGTATATAGGATTTTAACTCTGTGCTTTGTCTCTCTTTTTCCTATATAAGGCCTCTCCTTTCTGGTTGTTTTGATCATTCATTACTTACTTATTATTTTATTAAAATCATTACTACAATCAATATTTATTACTATTACTTATTTTTTTTTGTATTTACTTACATGTTGTCAGCCTGTATATCCCCAGGACTGAGTAAAAAGTGCTTATAAGTTATGTTAAACACAGGAACTATACATGGGAACAATAAATGAGAGTACACAAACAGTATACATAAGTAAAATTATGATAATACACATAAAATGCCATTATAACACCTTATATACACGCATATATCCATCTTTTATAAGTCTTATGTACTTAATATTAAGTTGGAATATGTTAGGGTAATCTTAAGAACCTTAAGTATAAGGCAACATAATTTTTAAGTACACTTAAAGCTGTTATATTCATTGTTTTACACAAAAAACAAGAAATGCGCTTTATTTCACTTAAAAGTTGACTATATGCGCTATAAAATTGAGAATATCAAAATTGCGCTTTGACAGATCAATTGGGCACATTTAGAACTATTGATTTGGCTATTTAAATGCATAAAAATAACACTTTTCAAATTTGGTGTTTTTTATGCCAGAAATGGCTTCTGTGTACTGGCTACATACTGCCTGCTTTTTTCCCGTGTGAATAGCTTCATTTTTAGCAAATTTAGCTTTTTCACACTATAATTACCCCACATTCTACGCCCACTGTGGGGAAACACACTAAAATAGGCAACAGGCGCTTATTTAGTGTCCTAGCTTAATTAATAATGCATTGACCTTGTTTATATGCACTAATTTCATTAATAACCTCACTCTTGGCACTTTATTTTATCACCACGCTTAAATTCGCCTAATTTTAGTCAAGGATTTACCCGTGCAAGCGCCTGCCAAGAACTGCATGTAGTTACCCCACATCTCACGCCCTTTTTTAAGTTTTTGGGTGGTTTCTCAGTCAATTTTGGTTATTTTTGGATGGGAATTTCATGTAGTATAATGTCAGGATTAGCACCTCCATTTCTACTGTAGATCCCCCTTGTTATTAAGCTATAATTAACCTTAAAAAGTCTCCTTTAACCTTGTTATAATATTGTTTTCCACGCATATACTCTCTTTTTGTCTTTTCTTTAATTTTGATGGATCTCCCTTATTATTAATAGGATTTTAGTGGTTGTTGTTTGTTTAATTATGTTATTGGTCACTAGGGGTGTTGATGGAGAGGTCTATTACTTGTTTGAAGGTGTCATTAGCATTGTATTGTATGGTACATCAAGATGTTTATTGGGAAACTTAGTGTGTATAAAAGGAGGGGGTTATTGGTCTTGTTTTCGGCATTCTTTATCATTTACAATTTACCAATATAACCAAATCAATTACAATACATATCAATTAGTACTTTTATAAGACTTTTGAATAGTATCTGAATTATAAAATCTATTTTTCTACCAACTACAAAGATTGTAAGCCATATATAAAAATAGTGAGAATTATATTACTGAGACCTTTAATTTTGATTATATTTTACTACTTATTGGATTTATATTACAGTATTCATATAGGACCATTAAAATCTTCTAGAAAACTGACCATTCAAGCTAGTTCACGTCCTTGTACTTGACCTTAGCCTGACACATGTAGTTCTAAATCATTAATAATAATAATATTTATAAATTTTTTACCTCTTTAAATTGAGTAAAGTAAATTAGAGATAAATTATATGTACTTTGACTTTGAAACCTCAAAAATCCACCTATCACTGCCGTTGGACCTCCTCTAAAATCTTCTAGACCATCAGGACCCTTCAAAAGTTTAACAGTAAGAGTAGCAGTAGATGATTAAGAAATGCCTTCTCAATCAATTCTATTTTGGACTAGACTGGGCATGAGTTGGCAGAAATCCTCAAAAGTGACCAATTTTGAGTCAGCACGGTTATCGAGAGCAACACAGAGATCAACACAAAGGTCCTTAATAGATGACAGTAATAAGGCATGGGATATTAATTCTTTGAAAATTTTCTGATCAAAGATGATTCCTTGAAATTCAATTGCTTCAAAGTATTTTTGGAATGCTTCAAGATACTCACTGTGGGATGTAAACTGAGGTTGTTTCAGATTGATGAAATTACAAATGGCTGTCATTTTGGAGGTATGGTTAGATATAGTGAATTTTTTGCTAATATAAATTTAGGTTTGGTGTGTTTTCTAGTCAGTAGATATCTCATGGCGCAAGCTGGGAGAAATGGAGTGTAGAGGAATTAGGTGCATTACTCTATCTTCATAATCATCAGGAACAGTGCCATCATTCATTGCATACACTCCTGTGCTGAAAAAGTATTTGATCAAAGCCATCACATTTCTGTGCCAGTCAGAGAAATTAGCGCTAGAAGCCTCAAGATTTGTGATGGATTTGGTATATTCAATTATATTTCTTAAGGTTCTTTGTCTCTCACTCATGCTAACTGATTGTGCGGGTTGTGTAAGGTGAGGTGGCACATTCCTTTGGAAAGGAGAATTTGGACGTGGCTGCTTCACCGCTGGTGGTGTAGTGGGGTTTGAAATTGCACCAGAATTAAGAGAAAGTTCCCCAATCACAAGAGTAATATTGTTAATTAGGGTAGGCACAGGGGTAAGTAGGGGGCCTATGTGTTGCAAGTCAAATTGGTAGGGGTATGACAAGCAGGGCTAGGGGTAGTAGGGGGTATAGATATATGCCCAGTAGGGATAGGGGTAACTGGGATTATGGTGGTAGTGGGTGGAGGGACAGGGGTATAAGGGGGGGTGTACGAGGTGTGAGGTGGGTGTGGAGGAGTAGAGGAAGGCGCCTCACTATCTGTGGTGTAGCTAGCAAGGTGAGAGGGGGAAGTAGTGGTGGAAATAGAGGAAGTTGCCTCACTAGTTGTAGTTTAGCTAGCAAGGTGTGAAGGGGAAGTAGCAGGTGTACCTGGTATAGGGGTGGTGGAGGCACGTGTTGTGCAGACGGTTGGGCTATATGAAGGTTGATTGAGAGGATCGATACCGGTTCTTTATAGCTATTTGTTGGAGATGGATTGGGTAAGTTTTTTACCAGTGCAGGATGATATTGGTAAGTCTTTTTCAGACATGCTCTGGGGGTTTTTTCGGCTACTAGCACTCCTATTGTTGCTAAAGCAAGTGGAGTTTTTTATGGCTAATGTTTCAATACCCGCAGGTACAGCCCATAACCTGTAGCATGGTGTCAGTCTGTAGAACTCCTGAAAGAACCAATGTTTTCATTTCTTTACCTGTAGCACGGTGTCAGCCAGTAGAACTCTGGAAAGAACAAGAAAACAGGGGATTCCGCAACTACAGACTATATAAATTCGCACACATAAATAAGTTCATAGTCCTAGTGACTTAACAGGTGGTGGGGGGGCTAGGATAAGAAAAAAAGTTTAGAAAGCCACAACCTTTTCTGAATTACAGCCATATTGGAAACTCTTGGTGCAGCAAGCCAGCAAAAGGGAGAGTTAGGCATAAAATGTTTAACCAACAGAGACTGACATATCTGACATTTATTGCAGATCTGTCAGTGTTCAGCAACCAGTCTACAATTGATCCACACCACCATGCTTCCACCAGGTCTCCCCTACCCAGGTTTTCCTCCACCCTTCCACCTCATCCACTCATCTATCCTTTTGATTGTATCAACCCCTTCCTCTCCATCCTTGCCCCTCTCTTCCACCACTAATGGCACCTGTTTTTCTTTCATTGGTAAGATAATATTTGTTTTTTTTTCTTTTTTGTTGTATTTTTCCTATTTCCACTGATATTTTTTTTCTTTTTGTTGTTGTCTCTGCCAGTGATAAAGCCAACCTCTCTGACTCTTGAACACAATACTGGATCATAATCTTTATTATGTTTCATTTATTTCATTTTTTCCATTCTTTTTCTTTCTTATTTTTTGGTTGTTTATTTTATTTGAATACAGGAAAAAAATGAAAGGTGGACCCTGATCTTTGCCTGAAGATTAGGGTACACTGTTTTTTTTTCTTTTTTGTCATATTTTTCCAATTTTCACTAATTTTTTTTTCTTTTTTTTGTTGTCTCTTCCAGAAATAAAGCCAACCTCTCTGACTTTCAAACACAATACTGGATCATAAACTTTAGTATGTTTCATTTACTTCATTTTTTCCATTATTTTTCTTATTTTTTGGTTGTTTATGTTAATCTTTTCTTCTCCTTTTATTTCTGAAGCTACCACCAAACTCTTTTTGACAGACATATCTTTTTTCATTTCCTTATCTTTTCTAATTAAGTATATTTTTTTTATTTTTTTTATTTTTTTTGCATTTATTTTTGCATATTATTTTTTTTTCTCTCAAAATTTTTAGGATGTATATTAAATATGATCATAAATTTAAGGTTAAATCTGTAATGGCTTTTTTAGATGGTGACTCATTAGATGATATAAACATGAAAAATTGCTGGTTTATTCATCAAAACTCTTTACACTGTTGGCTCCAGCTGTATGAAAGCACACGAGCTGTGGTGACTGACCCTTCCACTTATCTCAAATGTGGGCAGCCTTTCAAACTTTTGGATGAACAATGTGACTTTTTGGAGAAGATTCTGACAATTGACGCTTAAAAAAATTAGTGTGAATTACAAACAGAATTGCGGGAAAAGTATGACTTACATGTCTCTCAAACTACTATTCACGAGGAACTTGTGGTTCGTCTTCACATGAGTTAATAGGTGTTGAAAAAGTTTCATCCAAAGCAGGATTACAACAAAAGGATTGTTTATATTTCATTAATTGGTGAATATAATCCTTCTTTCCTTGTATTCACAGGTAAGAATTATTTATTACAAATGTTTCTCAATCTTATCCTCATTAGTTTCATCTTCAATACCAGATTAATCTGGAATTTCTATGGAAGAGGTTGGCCGTGATGATGGGTGGGAAAAAGTAGGTGACCAAACAAAATGATGCCAAAGCCTACAAGTAAATTTAGATTCAAAATAATTCCTGCAGTATCTTTATCTGGTCTAGTTTCATCTACAATTCAAACAGAAATTGTTTGTGGAGTGCATTTTGAATTTTATCTGTAAAATATCCTGGTATGTTTTTTTTTCTTACTTGGTGGGGGTAATTATGTTTGTTATTTTTTTAACAGCTTCCAATGATGTCTACTTTTTCTGGACTCAATAGTGTACTGGTGATAGACAATACAGCCTTCCATCATGAAGGCCACATTTCAGAAATAGTTGAAAAATTTAAATGTTATCTAGTTTATCTAACTGTGTATTCTTCAGATCTAAACCCAATTGAAAAGGAATTCCAAGTTTTGAAAGCTAAGTTGCAACATTATGCACACTTATCTGGAGATAAAGGTGATGAAGATATTATAAGATTATTTATTGAGATGTTCTTCACCAAAAAATTAATGCATGGTCTTTTTAAAGCTAGTGGTTATATTGAATGAACTAATGTATTTTAGAATATTAATTATTGTATTTGTAATTTACTTTTTATACATGGAATATAATATTTTTTTAAGCAGCTACTAACGGGGTTATGGGAGAGGGAGAGATAAGACAAGATGTGGTAAAAGGGATATTATGTTGACAGGCAGCTTTCAGGAGAGCCCTCCATTTATCTTGGTGAGTGGGGCAGGAGAGGAGGAAAACATTTTCTGGAATATCTTTTGAGGGAAAAGTGCATAGATGAAAGTTGGGAGAAGGTGAGGCATTGAATCAGAAAAGGTAATGTTCAAGGGGAGAGTGGCCAGAGAAACATTGTGTGAACACAGTGGCATGGGATCTGGGAAGTCTAACCAGCATTTATGAAATATAGTATGATATTAGATCTTTAAAATTACAATTTTTCCAACAAACTCATGACTCATCACTCATCCAAATTTGAAAATAATATGTTGAATATTTTATATTTATTCATTTCTCAGACAGTTAATAAAGTAAGTAAAAAGTGGGGATCACTGTGTGGAGACAGTTGAATGAAACCATATGATCATATTTTACATCTCTACCTAGCCACAACATAGATTCAGGTTACTTACCCTTTGCACCTTTCTTGAGCTTCTGAAGCTCTTTAACATGAGCACTATACAATTTGGAGGTGCGGAAACATGCTCTTGCTAGTTCATCAGGAATTCCCACCTCAATCAATTCATGTGGAGTATAATCTTGGAAATATTACCAGTGCGTAAGTCCCAATTTTCCAAGTCCATCTTGCAGTTTTTAGTTTTCAATATCCACACATGCTTCCTTGAAGAAAGCTTCCATTGAGTTAGGGTCTTTTTCTGAAAAGTATATAGGTAATTCAGGTGAGGATGAAGCTGTTTGAGTTTTGATTTTGACTTCAAGTGGAGAAGAAAATTGTTCACTAGGGCCAGGATCAGAAGAGCACGGTTTTTTAGTAATGCTCTTGTATGCAAATTCAGGTGAAATTGGGGGGATCAAGTAAGTCACTTCACGAGGGTTGGCATTCTGCAAAAATAAATAAGTAAACAACTAAAAAAAAGTATAAAAAATTAAATGATATGTGAGATAACTTTCCATAGCATCAGCCCAAGTGTTAGCCTTCTCAAAAGTTAGGATGAAATATTCTTGTGGATTAGCTGGGTTGATGCAACAGTGAACAAGTTCTCCACATGTGAGATCTTTACGTTTTTTATGTATTTGAAGCAGCACCTTGACTCTTTCATAGTGTAGAGCATCCTTTTTCATTCCCAGTTTTGGATGTAAATCATTTCTTTTATCTTCTTCTTCTGATGAATCTACTACATTAGACTGCTTCAATTGTTTTATTTGAGATCCCCTCTAAAAAATTAGAGGAGAGGCAAAAATAATAAAATAAAAAAAGGAACAATTACTTACCTTTATTGCAGGTCTGGGATCATTGTGTTTGAGTAAAATAGAAACTTTTTGCTTATTGAAAAAAATTACAGCAAGATTGAGATATTGCTCAAAAATATCAACACTATTGATTTTTTTCTTCTTCTGAATAGAGAACTCTCTACTTAGGGGGATAATTCCACACCATGAGACAGTTCCTTGATCAACTTGTTTCTGTATATGTGGGGCCCAAACACTTTCTTCTTCATCCTTAATTTTTTGCATCACAAATTGTCAAAATGTCTCAAGATCATGGTTTGAAGCCTCCCAGACAAATGAGAGCCTTTCTGGCTCAGAATATATCTTTTCTAAAGCAATATTTTGATCTTCATCATTAGACAATTGTTTTTGGGTGATATTTGGTTAATTTTTGTTATGCCTGTAGATTGTGAACTCTATTTAAATTGTAATATGGCCTGAGAAGGAATTAGCAGACCTGTTATAAGAGATAAGGTCCAATGTAACATGTGATACAGAATTTTTGATTTGTCCTGAAACTTCAGAAGGAGATGGAAATTCATTTGGTCTTGATACTTCAGAAGGTGATACATTGAAGAAGTCATAGCTGAATTTTCCACATCATTGTTAATGCGGGTAATGTAGCTAGGGTTGGGGTTCACAAAGGGTAAATCCATTATTTCTGTATCTAGACATAAACAACAAAAAAATAAGAAAAAGAACAAAAAAAAGAAATAAAGGATAAAAATGAAATAAAGGGAAAAAATGAAATGAATGAAACAAACTAAATTTTATGATCCAGGATTTTGTTGGAGAGTCAGAGTGGTTGGTTTTATCTATGCCTAGACATAAAAACAAAAAAAATAAGAAAAAGAATGGAAAAAATGAAATAAATGAATCAAACTAAAGTTTATGATCCAGTATTGTGTTCAAGAGTCAGAGAGGTTGGCTTTATCACTGGCAGAGACAACAACAAAAAGAAAAAAATATCAGTGAAAATAGGAAAAATACAACAAAAAACAAAAAAAACAAATATTATCTTACAAATGAAAGAAAACCATGCACCAGTAGTGGTGGAAGAGAGGGGTGAGAATGGTGAGAATGGCGAGGAAGGGGTTGATATGGTCAAAAGGATAGATGAGTGGATGAGGTGGATGGGAGGAGGGAAACCTGGGTAGAGGAGACCTGGTGGCAGCATGGTGGTGTGGATCGATTGTAGACTGGTTGCTGAACACTGACAGATCTGTAATAAATGTCAGATATGTCAGTCTCTGTCAGTTAAAAATGCTGTGTCTAACTCACCCTTTTGTTGGCTTGCTGCACCAAGAGGTGCCAATATGGCTGTAGCTGTAACGGAAGAAAAAAATATGGAGAAAAAAATCTTGTACATGATAGCATGTATAGCCATTTCAATAAATGTTGGCGAGTTTTTGCAACTTCAACTTCAACTTTGTGACGGGCACACAGAGATCCGAAGTGGTTGAGACAAAATCAAAAAAATTCACAGATTTTTGGACAGGACCGAAAATTGAGCCGCAGATTTTTTGGACAGTTTTAGTTCATGATGCGACTCTGGAACGGAAATAATGGGGCAAAATGACAGGGAAAATGGTTCCAGTTTCACGAAATAAATTGAAGTTCTAAAAAAACCTTCCACTCGCCAGAAAAAAAAAAGTTGGCACCTGCTAGGCAGGTGCCCATTCCTGACTGAACTATGGTAGTTTGATTGGGGGGAGGCACCTGCTAGCAGGCGCCAACATTTTTTTCCTGTCAAAAAGTTTCAGAAATTTTTTGATTTTGTTTCAATCATTTCAGTTTCCCCTGTATCTGCAGAAGCGAGAGATACATATCACACTCTCCATATAGAGCTTTGACCTAGTGTACAAGAAGATAAAAAAATATTGAGAGTGGGATAGGTACAGCTAGATTGAAAAAGGTTGGTGCAGCTTTTTAAAATTTTGCTTAACATACCCGGCAATTTTGGCGGGCAACAGGCTAGCAGGATGAAATAATGAGGGGAAATGCTGGGTCAGTTGAGAAAAACTGTGGAAAGCTGCACCAACAATTTTCAATGTAGTTATATCTGCCACTTCTGAAAATACAGTTTAACGGAAAAAGATTGGTGCAGCTTTTCAAAATTTCGCTCAATAAACCCATCATTTTTGGCGGGGAAATAGGCTAGCGGGATGAAATAATGAGGGATACTGATGGGTAAGTTGAGCAGAACTGTGGAAAGGTGCACCAACCGTTCTCAATGTAGCTGTGCCCGCAGGAGCAGCAGATACCTGTCCCAAAGTTGAAGTTGAAGTTGCGAAAACTCACCACTATTTATTGAAATAGCTATATACAGGTTTACGTACTGTTTTTTAATTCTGGTAGACATGGATATCCAAAAGTATAATTGCATCCTTTCTAGTGGGGATTTTTTTTTGTTGGGGCTCAGGTCGGAATTCACATCTTCCGCCTCACTTGCTCTATCTTTGGCATTTGTGTTATTATGACGTTGGAGCACTGAGCCCAAGGGTTTAATCCTCTTCATTGTCACAATGACATCATATTCTTTCTGAACACCAAAACTTTTATAATAAAAATTATATTACAAGTGATAAAACGGCTCTAGTTGATGAGAAGTCCATCAAAAAAACAGGAATATCAAGAATTCAGTAATAGAGAAGAGAGAAAGCAAGGAAATAAGAAACAACCATCATAGCTATAAAGCCGTGAAACCCGCCAAAAAAATCTCTGGAGGAACCCACCTTATAACAACGAGGAGTCACAGAATCATTACAAATGATAATAACAAGGGAAGTGAGACAGATGATTATGTGACACAAGATAAACAAATATGACAAAGTGAGAGCGCAGGCAGATAGTGCAATTTACTGGACATCGGATAACCGGAAAGAAAGGTAAATGACGAACAGAAATTGTGATCGTAGCAGAAATTTTTAATGAAGCAACTAATACGCGAATAAAAATATAATTAAACTAAGAATGTGCACTCTGATCTTTTAACCGTGTCGATTTCCCATCACGCTCTCATATATAAACCCCCCACTTTACTTCTCTTTTTTTCAGTTATGAGCATTTAAAAACCTTACATCGATCACATACAATCTACAGTAACTTCTCTTGTGTGCTTCCGCTTAACTGCCAACACTTTGGGGTTTATTTAAGGCGTTACAGTGTGAAGTTTTTCTAAAATATCATATCTATCGGATTACATTTCTGTTCAAATGCACCAATCTAATATTGCCTTTCTCTTGTCATTTCCCAACAAGAAAGCATTCAGGATTCGAGCTGACCACTCCCCCATATTAAATACTTGAAGAAACATATTACAACAGACAAGAGTGTAATGATGACATCTAACATCGGTGCTAAGGAGCTTAAATCAACTTTGGAGATATTGAATACTTCAATTAACCAGCTTTTGACCGACACTTCCGCCAATATTCCTTCTTTGAATGATCCAAATCCTCATAAACCTAACGAAGGACAGAACCTCGACACAATTCAGATTGCTATTGCAGCGGCTAGGCAATTGATTTCACAACTAGAAGGGCCAGTCGCTGCTCTCAGTGGATGCTTCAGTGTGCATAAGTTGTTTTTTTAATAATGAAATTTTATAGAAAGCTTGAAGAAAATTCTTAGGCATCCCTTTAATCTTTCTTTCTTTCTTTCTTTTTTTTTTTTGGGGGGGGGGGGGAGGTAGTTTCACATAAGTTCTTGCTTGAGAGTAGCTGTTGAAGCTCACGTTACCGAAGCGCTTCGTGAACACGGTGCTAAAGGACTGCATGTAAATGAGATAGCGAAGCATTCTGTTATTGATCCAGCAAAGTTGGGTGAGGCGAATCCTTGAACTTTTCAAGATTTTAAGTGAACGTTGCTGACGAATGTCGCTTGCACAAAGCTCGAGTTTTGCGACTATTAGCTGCTAATCACATTTTCAGAGAGGTCTCACCAGATGTATTTGCTATCAATCAAGGTGCAATTTGGTTAGACACTGGAAAACCAATTTCGGAACTTGCACAGTGAGACTATCTATTCATACATTACACCTATAGTTCTAATCAAATTTAAGACAGGACTGATACACCATATGAAGGTTCAAATGGAGCGGCAGCAATGATTACTCACACGTAAGTATATTTGGATAGAATGTATATTATTTAAAATTTGAGAAATACTAACCGTCATGTACTTTATGGCTAGCGCGGATGATATTCTTAAGTGCTCAGCGTATTTATCAGAAACCCTACTCTCTCCGGATACGTCAAAGTCCTACAAGCCTAATCATGCTGCATTCACAAAGGCATTTCCAGATCATGAAAGTATTTGGGTTTATTGGGAGCGCGAAGGCCATAAACATCTTCTTAATCGCTTTTCTAATGCCATGAAATTCGCTGGATTGTTGGAAGGACCTACACCAGCTATTTTGACAGGTATTTTGGATAGGCCAATTTTCTGAAACAAAACCTACCCTTATCTTTGAGATTAATTTATAAATTTATCCCCTAAAATAAGGCTTTGACTTCTCGAAACTACCGGATAAAGCAGTCATAGTGGACGTTGGGGGTGGAATAGGAACCATTACACAGAAATTGTACAACCGCTTCCCACAATTCCAGTATTATGTTCAAGATCGTGCCAAAACAATCGAAAACGATGCACCTTCAGTTAAGCTTTGTCTACCTCAAAATTTTGATTTGATTTGGTCATAGCTAAAAAAAATATTATTTTAGTTCTGGAACGCTCAACAACCGGAAGCAATCAAAGAAGGAAAAGTTCAACTGATGCCCATTGACTTTTTTGTTGACCAACCTGTTAAAAACGCAAGTGTTTATTTCATGAGGGCCATCATGTATGTTTTCTTAAGATATTTGATCAGTGTATTTCTCTAATTTTCAATTTCACAGTCACGATTGGGCTGATGATGAGGCCGTAACGATACTTAAAGTAATAGCGAAATCTGCTACAGAGAATAGTCGACTAATAATATTGGAGCATATTGTCGAATACCTTTGCAAAGACACTGGTCCTAATCAAGAGGCTTCGGAATCTTTATTTACACCTCTTGGTGCAAGAATGCTTAGTTTTATTGACGTAGTGAGTTTTCACATGCGAAAGTGATGAAGTTGATCTTTTCTGCTGATACTTGAACAGCAAATGATGGCAGGTTTGAATGCTCAAGAACGTACGCTTACACAATTCAGAGATATCGCTAGTAGATCTGGCTGGGAAATCGAGAGAGTATATCCTGCAAAACAAACAGGAGGATTTGCTCAACTTGTGCTCCGAAAAGTGATGTAGTATAAGTATGGTGTCTTTTCCTATGCACTATAAAGTGATATAGCCAGGCACTGAAGAAGCTCCCGTGTGGAGGTGGATCGTGCAGACGTTGCAGAACACAAAGAGAGTTTCTTATCATTTTACGATTTTATTTTTGTTTTCATGTTTAAAGTAAAAAACACACTAGTGAGATTCAATAGTGAGATTCAATGCAATAAGTTTGGCTTACTTTGATCAATCAATTAAACAATCACACTAACCTGTTAACAAAACTCGTAAACGTGGACAGAGTGCAGTCATTTCCAAAGGAAGTGAATTTGAGCCTTCAAGAAAATTGAATGGTCATGTAGTTTTAAAAAGGTCATCATAAGAAAAAATGTCTGAACTACTTTAAAAAATGGAACAATCAGAGGTTAACAATAATTTTTATCTACAATATATTTGACACGTTAAAGTCAAATAATTGATATTCCAAATGTTATATAGATTAATTATGAAAAAACTAAGAAGCATAAAAAGGAACATAAATGGAACCAAGTGGTATGATTATCCCATGAGACAAAATATTCACATATTATAAAAAAAAAATCCGTGATAATGAGGGCCTTGAGCATAAATCAAAAACTAAGAATCTCTTGTTGAGCTGATTTTTTTAGGTTTTGAGTATTTGTTAGATGATATTAGGTTATTCCAGAAGCTATGATGCTGAAGGTATACTACATTCATGATTTAATATTTTAGAAGCAATATCTTCAATTTCCGCCCATTTGGCTGAGCAAGTTTCAAGTAAACGTCTCTCTGTAGCGGAATAGTGCATGAACACTTTCTCTGCTGTTGTAAGATCTGATCCATTGTCCAACCACTTGGTAAATTATTTCAAGTCCATTTCACCGGATAACATTCAAGGTGTGAACATGATTGAGTCAGGGTGGATGATTATAAATCCTGTCATGGAAAAGGTAGAAACAAGAAGTACAACTTACCTCCAATACATCACAAGATCTTAAATTCGGCCGATACATTTTTTGAAGAGAATAGTGACATAATTCCCGGAAAACTTTGGCTGAATTTCGTATGATTGATAAGTCTTTTGAAATAACTTGGAACCCCGATAAAGGGGTGCTCAAATCACTCATGCGGACTAAATTTTCCTGGCAGTCAATCAAACGCATTAAACCTGAGCCCAAATCCCAACTTTCAAAAGTTACTATTGATTTTTTTGCCACAATACTTGTGATTAAAACCCAGAGAGTGAGTGAAACTCTAGCTGATGAGTCAATGAAAAGAATAGGTAGTTGTTGAATAGACTGATCACACTCAACATCATTATTGTTAATTAAGTCAGAGTCAAAATAATTGGAGTCGTACAGCGAAAGCAAATCAACACAGATACTTGCTCTTAGGTTCAATACGTTACAATTAAATAGGGATTGACAGTGTTTGTCGATCTCGAATTTAGGGATCCGAAGAATGCGTGATAAAAACTCATCATTGAAGTTAATCAAATCGTAACTGTTTGCTTCCAACACGAAGCCGTAGTTCGTCAATAGACCTAAATTTCCAAGTTTTCCATATGAGTTAAAGATATCAGTTGACGTTGGGGAACATATTGCATGAATAGTTTTTATTTCAAGACAGAAGTCGAGTTCATTCCAAAGATGACTATGATCTGCCCTTTTTACTGATCTTATAAACGCCTTAGTGTCAGATTGGTCCTCTTCCTCCTCACGATCGTGCCTGCATTCTTCCAAGAAGCCACATTGATGACACACATCCACTTCGGAACAAACTTCGATATTGGGCTCATCACTATGATCAAATATGTCGGCAATAGGTACCAGGGCCAAGGTATGAAAGTTATCCACATAAAAGGATCTTGACGAAACGATTGCGTAAGCTTGAATAAATAGATCCCAATCAAGATTTTTGATACAACTGGGCAGCTGATGAGGTTGAGAAAGAAGATGAGAGAACAGAGGCTGGACAATTTCTTCAAAATAGCGACGCAACTGTGAGTAAGTTACAGCCACGTGATGGTTGAGTGACTGTTCAACTTGAGTACCTCTTAGCCAATCATGAGCAGGATCGGACAAGGGAAGTATAGCAGGTAGTGGTGGGGTGTTTCTGGTAATCAGAATGTTCAAATATGGAGCAAAATGGCTTCGTGACTGCAAGGAACATTCAAATGCAACATGAACACTCAACCTGAGTGCAAAGTGGGAGTTTGCTGGTGCTTCAGTGTGATTTGGAAGTAAAGAAAAGGTCGAAGAATGCGTCAGAAATTGCGCAAGCCAAGAAGTGTGATGGGATAAACACGATCCTTTTGGGACAGAGGCCACTAGCAGGGCGAGAAATCAGTGACTGCTGGTAAAAAGAACAAAATGATAATTTACATACCTGTCAGGTGCTCTGGGATATTTCCCAGAAGCATGATAGTAAGATGTTGGTTCTCCCATTCCCAAGTTTGATCAAAGTGTCCAGATATGGGCTTTTCATTGGATCCACATCCTGAAAGATATCAAAAGATGAGGCCAAGAGATGTGGATTCAGCTGTGGAAAGCAGCCAAGCTTACAGTGCAGAAGACTCTTGCAAAGAAGCACTATACATTATTTGGTTGCTGGCCTTACCTTGTTGAGAGGAAGATGTGGCAATCCATAGCCTTTTGTCAAGATATATATGTTCACTTTCACACCATTCTGCAAACTGCTTCAAATAGGGATCATCTGATACGTGAGAAATAATGTTTACCATAAAGGCTATGGACCCTGTGTTTGTGGTTCTGATGGAATAAGTTATTCTTATTCATTATTCTTTGACCCAATTCTTGACATTTGCTAAGATCTGGGATGTACTCCAGCCAGAAGAAAGTGTTCAGCATTTCCCATTTCAACATCACTTGCTCAATAATTTTTTTATTGAAAAATAATTGTGAATTCTGGTTAAGTACACCATTCTGGTTTGCAATAGGGGGTGCCAAACATTACCATATACGCCTGGCGGACTTCAGTCTCAAAACGCCATTCCAAGACGCCATCATAAATGGCAGACTTGGGGTTAGACATGTCAAACATTTGGTCAAATACTTCATCAAATACTTCCTATTCTTGCACCATAACCCCAACCACAATTCAGCCCACCAATACACACATTCCCGCAATCCACTGTACAGTGGCCGGACAGAAATTTTCACCCGGTGCATGCATAATCCAGGTTATCGGCCTTTTTTTTCTTCTTCCTAACACCACCACCATTGCTACTCATGCCTCAAGATCATACTAATTTTATGATTTACCTTTCAAATTTTGGTAATTTGTCCTTTCTTTCTCTTTTCTTTCCAAACTGACTCATTAATCTCTTATCCAATATTTACCTTTTTTTCCGCTTTTCACTCAAACTACGACAGGGTCCTCAGCTTGCAAACAACATCTCATCCATGAAATGAAGATCACAATAGTTAAACCATCTACATACTATTCCAATTAATACACAATCTGTGCTCCTGGCGCAATCCAATCACATTATTCAAGCCTTGTTGCAAACACATGAAAACACCTCAAAAATATAGCTTTGTACTTTTATCACCCAATGACAGTTCCTGCTATGTTTTATGCCTTCAAATAGGCTTGAAATGGATTTTCTGACCATATTTTGGAAACTTGATTGCACCTTTGCTTTCAAAGGTGCAAGTTGACAGGGAAGCAAACAGTGAAGCTACATCTTGGTGACACTTTTTTTGGTCAATTTTGTCCACTTTTCACCAATCTTTTTTGCTCAATGCTCATACCAACCCCATTCCTTTCATTAAGGAAAAGGATAGACTTGTCAACTTGCTTGTTGTTGATTTCAAGAATGATGTTTTTTCAAAAAATGTAATCTTTCTACGAATGGGTGTCTGGCTGAGTTTATTTTGTGACAGTCTTATTCTACATGGTTGTATGAGTTAGAAATGTACAAGCTCATGTCTGTAGAGTGAGTATTAAGGGATTTATGAGGAAAAAAAACAGGTGGAAATTGTTGTCTGGCCACTGCACATCAGACCCCTTTGCCCCCAACCACAAATCATCCTGGACTCCCACTCAAATTTTCCATTTCTTATCTTTTATCATCACCTTATCAAGCTCATGTTTTTATTCTTTTTTCTATTTCAGTTTGTCTTATATAGCTAAATCTTTGTTAGGATTTCACTTTTTTAACCATCAAAGTTTACCATGCATTAATAATTTTGTCCTCTCCATAGTTTTAATTCCACTATGCCTCCCCCAAAAACCATTGCTCAAAAGTATACTCAACTAACCAAGAGCCACCTGCCCCAAAAATCAGTGGGTATCAGAAAATGGCAATTGAACTAAAAAATAAAACAAAAGGTAAAATGGGTTTAACAACCAAGCAAATGAGGGAGCAATCCAAAAATTATCATTCAAAATACAAGAAAGTAAAGATGGCTTCTTCTTCTACTGGCTTTGGAGTATCACAAGAAGATTGTAAAAATGGAATCACCTCAATCACTGAAAAACTCAACTCAATGTGCCCACTCTTTCAACAGATGGATGATCTCTTTGGGAAAAGAGCTGATGTAAATCCTCTAGACACTGAGGATTCTTAACTACTGGGTTCTGAAATTAACTACAATTTAGACATGCTGATTGATCCAATACTTAATACGCAAGATTTAGATGATGCTTGCAACAATTCTGACCATGAGCAAGATGATGCAGTTTTTGTGAGTTTAAATGACTTGTATCAAAAACCTCCCTCCAACTTTTACTACAATTTTTTTCTTTTTTGACCTAATAACATCTATACCAATCATGAACCAGACCCCAGCTGGAGTAAATCAAGATACTTTTCATGAAGATTTGGATGTTGAGAGCAGTGTAGAAGATGAGCCAATTAAAACCCCAAACAGACCTAAAAGAAGAGCTTTGACATCTTTCACAAATAATCAATCAAGTTCAAAATTAGTCTTATCCACTTATGGAGAAATTGTGGGAAAACATAAAGAAGGTAAGGCTTATTTGAGTTTTTTCATTTCTATATGATTTTTGTTTTTGACTTTTCTTTAATTTTTAAGTAAAACTTGTTGTGTCAAAAGAAATGGCCCAGATAGAAATTTGGAAAATGGAGTCTCAAGAGAAGTCTGCAAGCCAAAGATTTGACCTGGAAGAAAAAAAATTCTTTCACCTCCTCAAAAAGGATGAAAATTCTTTACAAATTGAGAAAGATTGTTTAAAGATGGAGATAGAGAACTCAAAGCTTGAAAGGGAAGAAAATCTTACCCTCAGAAATCAACAGCTTCAGTTGGAAAGAGAAAAATTACAGTTCCAACATGATGAATTAAATCAAAAAAAAAATGTGAAGAAAAAACCAGCAGACAAAACTTGATTTTAGCATGTCTGAGTGCAGGAAAATCAACAGATGAAATTAAACAGTTGCTAGATTTACTTGATTACTTTAATTTTTTATATGCTGACTTTAAAAAGGTCTATATTTTTTTTTTTGGTCAAAATTTGAAAATCTCTTAGAATCTTATTTAAAAAAGGTGTTGAATTACATAATTATCTTGCAACTTATTTTTTCTTTCATGGTGGACATGCAATCTATATGTATTCATCTTTCCCAGTGGGCAAAGGCCCTCAACTCATTCCCTTGAAACTCTTCCATATCACATTTCATAACACATTTCAAAACACATTTCTGAATGCATTTCATAATGCATATCCTAATCATCATCCAATTCTTCCTACAGATTCTTCTAACTCTCTTCCTCTTTACATCTTTTTCTGCCATTTCATCAAGGTATGTTTTTTTTTCACAGCTTCACATATTCCTCATATTTCTCTTCAAGCCCCTTCCAACACTTACCTAAGGTGAGTGCTACCTTATCATGCTTTTCTTTTTTACTTTTTTGGGGTTTTTTTTTTGCCAAATTGCTTTGGAAACAGTTGCAGAACAATTCTAGACTGTTTCTGAGCATTTTTGGTATTTTTTTTCTTGCCTTGGAAATGTGCTGGCAGCATGCCCAACACATTTCCAACCATTTTTACTAAATTTATTTTTATTTTCAAAAATAGAAAATAAATATGTCCTCCTCATCTTTTTCTTCACTTTCATCAATCAAGTTTTCAAAACATATGTCCTCCTCATCTCTTTCTTCAATTACATTGATCAAGTCAACACAACATATGTCCTCCTCATCTCTTTCTTCAATTCCTTCTATCACATCTTTAAACAATTCAAACATCATATCTGATAGAAAATCATCCATTTCTAATGAGAAGAAAGCTTCATATCAAAAACGTAAATTATTTTGAATAAAACAATGGTGTGAAGCTTACTTTGGACACTTAGAAAATCCAAATTTTTACAAAACTACAATTTGTAAGAAGAAACATTATCCAAAATCTTTACCAGAAAAACTCAAGTACTTAACTACTTGTGGAAAGGATATTATTATTGCAGTTATCAGTAATGGATATAAACCTCAATTTATTTTAGAAGTTCATTCATTCAATGGAGTTCAAGATAATGTCTTCAAAAAATTTTCAGATCTAGTTTCAGCTTTATATCAGATGGATTTAGTTTGATAAACGTTAAAGAATGAAAATCTATTAGGAGAAATTATGATTGGACTAGGATGGAGACCTTGATTTGAAAAGGAAAAATCTCTTTGTAAGATTTTATCATGATATAATTTCTTGAAATCATTTTTCTAATACCCATACTAGGTATTTATTCTTTATTAAAAAGTATAAGTTCCATTCAAATGGATGAAGATTTAGAAAGATGGAAAAGTTTAGGGTCCTTCAATTAATTTTTGGCCAATTGATGAAAAAATTATGTATTTGTGCCTTTCAGTCTAATCATGAGCTAGCCATTAAAGCAGGAATACCCAATTGGACAGATATGGAATGGGTCAATCTAGAAGATGATTATATCTTTTCATCTAACATTATTATTACATATGGAGGCTTTCACAACAAGATTTATAATGACAAAAATGATTCTGATTTTCTTACATTTGTGATTTTCACTTATATTGATCTTATTACTAGACTCCCAATTCATTCACCTGTTCAACTCAAAGGTCATGGATTATACCTTCCCAATCAAAAATATATTATCAACTTTGGATTAGGGAATGGTGTGGTGGAAGAAATTTGGAACTCTTTTCAAGATAACCATCAAACAACTCAAGCTCCTCTTGGGTTAGAATCTTGTGAAAAGTTTACTCATTTTGGTTGCTCATTTCAGATCAACCAAAATTTGATAAAGAGGGTAAGTAAAGTGAGGCAAGAGGGTTCAATAAAAAGTGAAGCTTCAGGGAGGGAGGCTAAGTATGGTAAATAAAGGATCTCCAGAGATTCATTTTTATTTCTTAAATTGATATTTAATCATTCATTAAAAGATAAAAATCAACTTTAAGTAATGGGCCATTGGGCCTTGCTGCTGTATAAAGGTAGTCATTCAAACAATTAATTGATTGAATGAGTTCACAATACAATTCCATGTCAATGTATTCTTTGGCTTTGGTCACATCTGAACTCATTGGCTGGTAGTATTCTGAATGCCATTACTTTTACTTGGTTGATTATCTTTTTTGAACAATTTATTTATTCATTCACCACACAATATGGGGGGCAGACTTGCTAGCAAGTCCGCAACCTTGGACCCAAACTCACCATAGATTGAACACACATTGAGCTATTGATAAAGGAACCATACAATCAGGGATGAACACCACTCAGCAGAACAGTTTTAGGTGGGTGTTCAAGTAGAGTTCAGTATGGGTTCAGTCTGAGTTCAGTCTGAGTTCCATCTGAGTTCCATCTGAGTTCAGGTTGAGGACTTGCTAGCAAGTCCACCCCCTATATTGCGTAGTGATTTATGAAATAAAAATGAAAATTTGACAATCCTGACACCCTTTCAGAGTAAGTTGCAGGGGTGGGTATTGCCATTTTTTTTATTTGTGTGATTTGGTTGGAATTTTTTTTAATGTATATACACAATTAAAAGACAAAAAATCCCCCTTTGAAGATTAAAAAGGCATGAAAAATGAATCTACTTGCATGTTAAGCAGAAAGTGCATAATCCAAAAAATATCCAACTAAGTAGGTCTCAATCCTCAAGATAGTACAAACAAACAAAAAATTTCAAAATAAAAAGATTAACAGAAAGATGAGTGTGGAATATATAAGAGGTAGTTCCTTTCCCAAAAAAATTATAGTATCTTTCTAGAAAAATCTAAAGATTTCATCTTGTCCTTTCTAGCAACATTCAAAAATCTTACCTAGTTTTTTATAGATTCTCAATATGACATCTCTACCATCATCATCATCTACTTCAAAAGAGCATAGTACAAAAGACTATAAGCTTACAAGTGGATACTGTATTCCTTGCACTCATTGTGAAAGGTCCAATTAATATTGTGTTAAAAACACTGGAGTAAAGAGATTCACTTCAACTTCTGAGTGTTGTCAATGGCAACATTTACAATGTGATTTCCTTATGCTTAATCCAGAAAATCAAGGCAAATTTATGTCTGCTAAGTACTGGTCTGATGAGGTAACAAGAAAGATACTGCAAGATAACTTCCAGTATTATCTATCATTGATATATTTTAAATTGATATGTATGAATTCTTCTAGGCCATTAGATAAAACTACTCATTCTGAACAAGTGGTTATCGATGATGATGAAGATTCAATGGAAGAAAATAGTCAAAGAAAAAGTATAAAGATAAATATTCCAAGTGAGTTTAAGGTATTCTTTTGAAATATAAAGCATATATCTATAGAATTGAATTTAATTAGGTAAAGAACAGTTGCTAATTCATAGTAAAGATTTAGAGGATGAAGATAGTACTTGGAACCAGAGATTGGAGTATGAGGATACTAAGCAAGAAGAAGCTATCATGGAGGTAATTGATAAGAAGATTGAAGGATTAAAAGAAGAAGTAGGCAAACATTTATTAGAAATTATTAGGTTAGTAAATGACAAGCATATAGAAAGGTTTCATGATTTATGAAAAAAATATAGGAGATATTTTAAAAAAAATTCATAATGATATTAAAGAAGAAATAAAGAAAGAGCTTTAGTACTGGTAGATAATCAATCTGTATTTTTAAAGTGAGAAAGAGTGATAGGGAAAATTTTAGCACACATTCAACCAGGTTGGGATGAAGAGCTGGAGGATGATTCAATAGTTGGGGGTGGTTCAGGAATTTCATCTTCATGAAGATTTTTCCATTCATTCTTTAGGTGTGCAAGAAGATTATGTAGCATCAAGCATGAAATGATCCAATCAATCATTACCTTCATTTCTTTCTGGTTACAAAGAGGACTCCTTAATTCCCTTAGTGAAGCAAATCTACCTTTTGAAATTCCAATTGCATGTTCAATCCTTACTTGAGACTTGGCAAGATGAGTTTTGAATTGTGATTTTTCACTATTTTCATCACCATCCCCACAAAATTCTGGGATCAAATATGTACTTCTGGTGTAAGAAGAGTTGGCAAGAAGATATTGATTTTCATCAAAGTAATTCTCAGGATTTTTAGAAATCATCATTTGTTGAAAAACCAAAGAGTCTTGGCAACCACCAGGAAAGCCAGCATGAAATGCAATAAACTTCTTATTTATATTGCAAACCAATTGGAGAGCAATAGAATAACTGAAAAAAGAAAAAGTAAGAGAGGATTAGTATAATATGTAAGAATATGTAAGATATAGATAAGAACTGACCTCTTTTTCCAATAAAAATAATTATTTACATCCTTTGCAGGCTTTTGACTCAAAGGGATGGCTGTGCCATCAACAAAACCAATACATCCGGTGAATCCTTCATTTTGCATGACCTATGATTTTCCCAGTCTGACCTCCTTAGTTGGCCATGTGAGTAATTGTGATTGAAGTGATTGGATGGCTTTGATGGTTCTCTTGGTGCATAAATCTACTGTTCCATGACTTATACTGAAGAGGTTCTCAAGACAAGTTATGGCAGCACCATTCTCATTTGAGCTAAATCGGCAAAGTACCACAGAGATTTGTATTGCGGGGTCCCTCTGTGGGCAATGAGAATCATTTTGATAAATAGAATAATCATGAATCAAATCATGTAGGTATTTAAAACCATGATAAGTAGTTTGTAAAATTTTCTGAAAACTGGGTTCAGGTATTTCAGAAAGTTTGTGAAGTGTATATCATGTTTGATGGCAAATGGATGGGGTTTGAGAAGTAAGGTAGTGGTTCTCTAACAGATGACTCATATAAAGAAAATCAAACTCAGCCAAAAGATCAAGGGCCAGAGAATCAGTAGTTGTTTGAAGCTGCTTATGAAGTTAAGGAGTCATGTTAGTGTTTGGAGGAAAAAAATAAGAGCAAGAGTAATCAAGGGTTGGAGTATGATGTTAGGGGTACCTAAGACTTGATACACTGTGTACTGTGTGTGTATAAATAAGCTCATAAGGATTAGGTGAAGAAGAATTTTAAGGTATGTGCATGTGTGTACCTAATGCTGATTAATCAAGTTAAGGGTAAGAAGTGCTTGAGGGGCTTGGATGTACTCAAAAGATGGCATTTGTAGGGAAAAGCATGCTGTTGAATTATACCAGTTAATAGGGTATGTAATTTGAATTAAAATGACTTACTTGGTACCTTTTTTGAGGCTTTCTTGAATGGCGTATATGGTTATGTTTGACACCCCCTAATATAGCAACATCAAAAAATAATACATGTGTTGGTTTTTTGATTTTTTTTTTAAAAAGTATCATTTTTTTGAGTTGAAAGACTTTGAGCTGACAGAATAAAGAGCTTCACCATTGGACAGTCCTCTCCCTATTCATAAACTAGTATACAAATAAGAAATATTGAAAAAAAGATTTAGTGTAAATGGTAGGGGATGCAGCATACATATCAGGGTGTGGTCAAGAGGAGTGATTTAAGTAACCACACAAAAATAAAATAATTTAAGCTTCACAAGAGTAACAGCTCAATAATTTGTGTGAAATAATTAAGAATTATGTTGTGGTGTGATAATCATTGGTAAAGGGTTATATGTAAAAATTGAAACTAGTAGTGAGAAACACCTCACCACACAATATGGGGGGCAGACTTGTTAGCAATTTTTGCAACCTTGGACTCAAATTCATCACAGATTGAACACAAATTGAGCTATTGACAAAGGAACCATACAGTCAGGGATGAACACCACTCAGAAGAACAGTTTTAGGTGGGTGTTCAAGTAGAGTTCAGTCTGAGTTCCATCAGAGTTCAGTCTGAGTTCAGGTTGGGGACTTGCTAGCAAGTCCACCCCCTGTATTGAGTAGTGCCTGTTTAATTAAAATATCTAAAACTTGATCAAAAAGTATTTATAAAAATATGACTATCTATTTATGTTTTTATTCATCATTATAGCCTTCCTTGAAAGTGATAAGAGAACTATAGAATTTCAGGAAATGATGTGGTAGATATGTGGCAAATACTAGTGAGAAAATCAAAAATTGGATTGAAACAGCTTGAAAATGACCTATTTCCACCTAATTATTAAGCCTAATGGCTCTTTAGCTTACAATAATCAAAATGAATCACCTATTATAGTTCAAAGAAAACTTCAGCAAAATATTTGATAATGATACAACAATTGAAAGTGAAAATTCAACTTTTTCAATGAAATAATCAGAGATGGAGAAACTTTACACTAATATTGATTCAAAGAAGCTCAATAGATTTTAAATCACATAAAAACTTAAAGTATTTGTCAAGGACAATTGAAACAAAATTTTTGATATAGATATGTCAATAATTGGTGGGAAACTCAATTTTGGATTGTAATAGTTATAGCTATGTCAAATTTTTTATATTTCAAATATGAATATATAATTAGATCATTATTAATTATACTAATCTTCCCACATAGTTTATTTATATATTTTGAAAAATATTTGATAGGAATATGGAAATTATTGTCAAAAAATCACATTTTGTATTAAAATAGCCATAAGTTGATCAAATATAATTCAAATGTCAATCTGGCTATACAATTAGTGTTTTAATCATTATATTAGGCTTAATATATATTAAAAAACAAATTTTGGACAAGATTTGACAAAAAAATGGAAATTATTTTTAAAAAAATCACATTTTTGATTGAAATTCCTCTATATTGAACAATTTTACCTAAAATATCAATCTAAATATCTCATTAAAAATTAGCATAACTGTTATAGCCTTTTAAGATATTGTAATGACACTCTTTACACAAGATTTAATGTAGATATGGCAATTCTTTGAGAAAACCCACATTCTTGATTAAATTAGAAATATCTTGGTCAGTTTAGCTTCAAAGCTCTATCTGAATAGCTCATTAGATTTTGAACCATCATATTCACATTAAAAGATATTTAAAAGAACATTTTTGCTCAAAATTTAACAAAGTTATGGCAAATTTGAGAAAAAAGTCACATTTTGGAGTAAGATACATATAGCTTGGTCAATTATAATTTAAAACTAAATCTGAATATTTAATTAGATTGTGAATAACTATATTGGCCTAAAAAGTTATGATAAACACAGTTTTTGTGCATTATTTGGCAAATATATGTCAATCATTACAAACTTATCATTTTGTATTGGAATAGCAATAACTTGGTGAAATTGACATGATAATCAATTTTTAATTAATCATTGAACATGGAATCATTATTTTAACTATCTTAAGTAGTGAAAGCATGATTCTAGAAAATTATTTGATAAAGATGTGGAAATAATACAAGTATGAATAGCTCATTTGATCCAAAAATCATCACATTAAGCTTTCTATATACTTTAGAGAAATGTTCAGGAAAGGAATAAAATAAAGATGGATTTATCATGCCTTGTATTATTGTAATCTATATTTGAGTAGTGCATTTAAAGTCTGGTTTTCTCAATGATTTGATCATCTGATATGTTTTTGATGGTCATGTGTTCAAGCCCTGTATCAAGCAATATTTTTCATACCAATTCAATTCTCTGAAGCATATGATGAATCAATACTATGAATTGGTAGACTGGTATTGATCTAGCCTGCCTTTTTATTGTCTTGGGTGAATCACTAACACCCTTTGATTTGTTTTCAATTGATCTATTCAGTCCTTGACTTTTCCTTTATGACTTGAAACATACATTTGTCATCCAGTTTAAATCTACATGGCCTTGGTATTGCCTAATATATATTCTTGATTGCTAATACACATCAACAGGCACTTTTAATGTTTATCATGGTAACACATTGTAAGGATAGAAGTCACCCATTGGCACTTGTGTTTCATTATTCATATCTTTATTACTCCTAGGTAGTTGTAAAGTTGAATTTATTAGCTCTTGATAGTACTTCTTAGTAATATATAAATTTTTTTTAACAAAAAGATAGAATATGAGAAATCAAGGAGAGGGAATTGAAAAAAGATGGAATCACTAAGTGTGTGAAAGAAATTTATTCAGAGAGTCATCAAGTAAAAGGGTAATATGAAGTAAGGATAGTGTGTGAAGAAATACATGAGAGGAATAGGGAGGGAGGAAGAAAGTTAGCAAATCAAACAAGTGAGGGAGGAAAGAAGGAATGAAAAAAATAAGATAAAATACTAACAATGTCTAAACAGGGAGAAGGAGATGGGGTGAGAGACTATGAGCAATGGTGATGAAAATGACTGGCAAATAAAAAAAAAGAAGAGCTTGTGAAAGGTCACTCCTAGGGTCATTGCCTTGGCTCAACAAGGTTCATTCCATGGTATTCCCTTGAAACACAACTTGGTATGGAATAGGGTCAAAAAAATGAACCAGACATATGGTTCACCGTTTTTCCCCCCTGTGTAGTAATAAATTCCATCTTTCCAATAATTTCATTTTATGAGGATGATAATTATACATATCTTTTTTTTTTTTTTTTTTTAAAAAAAAAAGTCATTTTTTATTATCTATAAAAATATTTTGAGAAAAAAAAAAAAAACCTACAATAAAAATCAAAAGTCTCAAAGATATTTAGTACCAATTAGAAGAAGAAATATACATTAAATAAAATCTATAATTAAATATTATTCCACATATTTAAATATGAGTTTTGGGATGAAGTTATTGAATTTCAATCTACTATAGTGTGCTGACTGTCAGTTACAGATGTTGTTCCTAATCTCCATACAGTTCTACTTGAAATTTCATATAAGACCTTTTTACATGTTTCAAATTTGAGTGTCAACTTTTAATTTTTGTGTAACCATCTACCAAAAATCAAATCACTTTATTTTCAATAAATTCATATACATTTTTTAAATATATTGTTTAAAATGTTCATCCTTTTATTGCCTAAGTAATTTTTTTTTTTTTTTTTTTCAAAAACATTTAGTAAATAGAATCATATCTTTATAATTTTTTTTTTAATATCTTATCACAAGGTTAATCTCAGTCTTGATGGATCTCTGATTGAACTCCCAATGCAAATCTAATCCTGAGAATTCTTCAAATTAACGTTAACATTAAACATATTTAATGTCTTTGAATTTTTTAAAAAAAAATCAACAATGAATAAACTGGCATATGGTGTAAATGATAAGATTTAAATTTAAGTACATAAGTGTCTAGGAATAAAGAGAACTATTCAACTCATTTGTATTCAGATTTTTTTTCAATGAGAGCTATAAGAGCCCTATTCATGAAGAAGAATTTTATCTACCCCTATATATATTGATAAGCAGCTTATCAGGCTTCAAAGTCTGTCTGTAGTTTATATTCTAATGCATCGGTATATCTATATTCCTTCAACTACATTGAAAAAAGCTAGCTCATGAAAGAATTTAATTTTCTTTATAATGTTTCTTAATGAGTTTTCAATTTTCTTTTAATTTTTATGATGCCTTTTTTAAAAAAAAAAATTATTAAACTTCCTTTATTTTGATTTGATTTGATTTTGCTTTATTTTATTCTCTCATACTATATAAAACTTTATTATATTATATTATATTATATTTCATTTCATTTCACTTACAATTATTATATTTATTTTATTTTTATTTTATTTAGTATATTTTATTCCCTTACATCTTAATTTAATTTTTATTATCTTATTTTATTTCAAAAGGTGATATTAAATGTTCAAATAACAGTCTTTGAATTCTCAAAATGAGCTGGTGAACTCAGATGTAAACCCATATATCAGAGTTCCCAACCCAAATTCATGCATGTGACCTCTGATCTACAGCTTTACATCAGAGTTCACCAAGTATTTTTATGCATGTGCACTCTGATCTACAGTCATACATCAGAGTACCACATGCATTTTTATGCATGTGGACTCTGATCTACAGCCATACAACAGATTACCACATCCAATTTTTTGCCTGTGAACTCTGATCTATGGCCGTACATCAGTGTTCAACAGCCAATTTTAACCAACTTAATGCTTCTAGATGGCTAGATGACAGCATGCATCAAATCTAATAAAATGAATTAAATGACATTAAAGCTTATTATAATGTAATTGAATATAAAAAAAAGACAGATAGATGAGTATAATAGCTAGAATTAAAAAAAAGGTAAATACAAATGGTATAAAATGAGATAAAACAAAATAAAACTATTTTATATTATATTTTGAAAAGGAATGTAATAAAGTGCAATAAAATAAAATAAAGTTATATATTACATAACCAAATACAACTCAATATAATAAAATACAATACAATTTAATTTGATATAAATTGAGGTAATGAATTAAATAAAATGAGTGTATTAAAATAAAATAAAATCAATTTAAAAAATTACATAATATAACATAAAATCAATTTATACTGAATTTTTTTTCAATTAAAATATTTTATTCAAAATAAATTTGAATATTTATACACAATTTGATTTTTTTGTATGTATATTTATTATGTCAGTGCATAATATAAATATTCAATATGAATTTCCATATGCATATTGCATATTTTTTTTTGGATGAATATTCAAAATTATTTTCATTACATATATGAATGATCAATTTACATTTACATACTGAATACCACTCAGCAAGTGACTATTCAAATTCACTTTTCCTGACTGAAACTAATGTTACATGACTGAAAAATATCAAAAAGTGAAGCAAAAAAAAATCAATTTATAAGAGTACTCTGAAATGCCTAGTTTTGAAAATTTCAAACAATATCAAATATTTTAAATATGAGATTGAATATGTTTCAATCTATTTCAAAATAAGTAATAAATTAGAGTAAAAATATCACTTGAAAAATTGAAAGGTTTAAAAGAGTGTTCAGCTCCATCTTGAACTATACTATAAAATACTGAGACAAAATTATGTGATTAAGGTGTAAAGTGTTTGGAATGATGACTGAACCTCTTTTTCATTCAAAATTTATGATGAGTTCATTTCACGTTCATTAGGATACCACAAAAGATTCAGCTAGGTGTGAACAATAGTTCAAGTTGGTTTTCAAGAAAAATTTAGTAAGAGTTCCATCAACGTTCAGTCTGAGTTCCATCTGACTTCAAGTTGAGGACTTTCTAGCAAGTCCTTTCCTCCTCCTCCTCCCCAAATATTGTGTGGTGATACATACATTGTGGGGGTTGGATGATATGCATGTATATAACTATAGTAGACATGTCAGGTGCGGTTTTTTGAACAAACTTGATTGTGATCAAATAAGTTTTATAATTTTAGATAGATTACAAATGTATTTTACACAATAAGCTTGTTAAAGACATTGTCACATAAAATTGAACAGTTAAAGAGTAAAAAGAATCACCAGGAGAAAAAAAAAAAAAAAAAAAAAAAAAAAAAAAAAGGAAAGGAAAGGAAAAAAAGTGGGGAACCTGATTGTAAGTGCCAAAACCCCTATCTTTAATTTGATTCAGTTCTAGTTCATCTGTACTTCTTCTAGCAAGACAGTGCACTGAACACAATGAGCATGCTAGCTCGTGTGGCATCAAATATGAGTTATTCTTGTGTCACAAAATGGATGGAGGGATTGGCACCTGCTAGCAGGTTTGAGGTGTTTTTTTTTTTTTTTTTTTTTGTGGTGAATGACTGAGGAAGATAAAAGAAGAAAAGGTTTTAGAAAATAAAAAAGAAAAATGTAGTGTAAAGATTGTAGATAGTCAAAGCTTCTAGAAGAATCTACCTCTTATGTGTAAACCATTTACTTTAGTAGGGTTGTAGATAAATATGGGATTTCTAAGTATTACAATTATGATTCAGGAACCCGGATATTAGTAAGGTATAGGGAGAGGGTGAATTGGATAATATGGTTTGGTCTTATGAAAAGAAAGGAAAAAGTTATTAAAAGAGAGGGGAATATCTGACCTTGGGACCCATTCTAAATCCTCCAGAAGAGAGTGAGCTGGCTGAAACAGGGTATTCCCCCTGAAATCCAATTTTCCTGAAGTCAAGAACAGAGCAAATCAACCACTCCCCAAATTTAAATGAGGTGAGTACCAGGGAATCTGGGTCTTCAAGTAATGAAAATGGAAAAAAGGACACTTGGAGGTCTGTCTAATCTGAACCTATATTCACTGGGATCTTTGTAGAGAGACAAACGATTAACCTTAAAAACTGGGTTTAGATGAGAGAGAGAGAGAGAGAGAGTTGTGTAGGGAGATCAAGTGTTTGTAAGCTAGAGTTCCTACTGAATGAAGTATTTTGAAAAGAAACAATATGCCTGACAGCTAGCTTAAGGATGGGTTCATTTGACTTTAAATTATTTCTCAGTAATAATACCCAATCCACAGGTTGGTATTCAGGTGGGTCCCAAATGCTCTTGTTGTATTGCCTAGCCTGAGTTGCTTTGGACATTGCAAGAGTTAGGATAAGTTCAGTGTGAATATGTTCAATATGTTGGCAGAACTCCTGAATGGGGAGGACAGGAGTGGAATCATTGGTCAGTTCAAAATAAGGGTCAAAACCATACAATGAGAAGAAAGGAGATTTTTGGTTTTTCTTGTAGAGGTAGACATGGTGTTAATTGAAGGAGGATTCTGCTAAAGGGAGTTAATGAGACCAGTCATCCTGTTGATAATACACAAACTTCCTGAGGTAAGTCTCAAGAATCTCTGATTGGAATGTTCAGTCTGACTATTTGTCTGGGGATGATGAGAAGTAGGGAGGGGGAGGGGGGTTATCTGGATTCTCAGCTTCTGATACACATATTTAGTGAACTGAGACATGAAAATTGAACCTCTATTTCTGATTATGTTGTCTGGTAAACTGGGGTACCTAAAAAAGTTGTCCAAAAAGATATTAGCTCATTTGATGGAGGAAATGGTCTCTTGACAGGGGATAAAATGAGCCCCCCTTGGTGAACACAATCAACCATGACAAGAATTGAATTGAAGTTTTGAGAAGGTGGTCATTTGACAATAAAAATCCATTCCAATCATCAACCAAGGTCAAGTAGGGATGATCTCCAAAAGTTTGAGGGACCTTTGTCTAGGCCAATGATCAATCATGTTACATTGACAACTGTCACATGATTTAACATACTCAAGAACATCTTTTTGTATTGTTGGCCATGAATAAGTGCAAGTAAGAAAATTCCACAATGTGATCCAGGCCCAAATGTCTGTCATCTGGAGAATCATGAACCTTTTTTCAAAATGTCCAGACCCAAAGAAGGGGGAACATACAAACAATCCCAATACCACCAATGGTTATTTTGAAAAGTAAGTGAGTCTTTTTTTTATTTATTTATTTATTTTTTTTTCTTCATCAGATAGGGTAGAATATGAATTCTCCAGCGGGGGAAAAGGTCTGCTGGATTAGAAAAGAATTCATTAATAGGATTTATCTGGAGAGCATTGACAGTGATCCTTGAGGAAAGAGAATAAGGAGTCAGAAGGGAAGAAGAGGTGGTGGGCAGGGAAGAGAAATAATTCTGGACAACAAGAGCGGGTATTGGCTGTATGTTTCTTTCCAGGGCAGTGTAGGATACAAAAAAATGAAATAGTCTGAGGAGCATTGTGAAATGTTGCTATCTGGATGATAGATGCTGATTAGTCATGAAATATTTTAGGTTTACATGATCAGATAATACTATTACTGGTGGTTGTCTATTCATTAAGCAGGGGTTCCCAGGTAGTGAATGCTTTAATGACTGCTAATTGTTTGTGATCATGGCATTGCCATTGATGTTGATTGTCAGAAAACTTTTGTGAATGAAAGGAAACTGAATGCATGTTGCCATTGTTATTGGGTTGTACCGATATGACAGCTAACACATGCCCAAAGCAATCTACTTGTAGAATTCTTGGTTTCTGAAAATGAATATGTTTAATCATAGTAGCATATGAGAATGCTGACTTTGGTTGTTCAAAGGTAAAGAGAGAGAGAGAGAGAGAGAGAGATTTCATGAAATGAAGAGGTTGAGTGGAGATTTTGAAGAATTGATAGTTTAGACAGAAGATAAGAAATCACTTAAGTATTCCTGAAGTGATCTCTTTCCTTGTTGACAGCAATCAAGTTTCTCATCTGTTGTATTGTTGAGCGATGCGTCCGTAACATGAGTAAACAATTTGTCAATAAAGGAATGGACTGATGCTAAACAGGGTCATGGTTCATTCCATTGAGGTCAAATGAGGATGATGATTGGAAACTCACTAAATGATGGCATTTCTGTTGGACTATAGACCACTACTGTTGGTGTAGTAAATAAATAAATATTAATAAGGACTAAAAGGCAGTTCATTTGGAACACTGGGCTAGTGAAGTGTAATGTAGATGAACAGACGATATGATCATAATTTAACAGAATTGAAGAGATGGAGGGAGTGAGGAAGAAGAAGCGAAACGTGGTTGGGAGTGTGCCGGTGGAGAGATGGGCATGGGAATAGCGGGTGGGAGTTTGAATAGCAGCGATAGCAATAGCAATAACAATAGCAATAGCAATAATCTCTTCAACAATAATCTCATCAACAATAGCAATAACAACTTCAACTTCACCAACAACAACCTCATCATCATCAATAACATCAACAACTTCAACTTCACCACCAACAACATCATCATCATCAATAACAACTTCAACTTCAACTTCACCAACAACAACCTCATCATCAACAACATCATCATCATCAACAACCATCCCACCCCAACACCTCCTCGTCCCCCCCCCTCCTATGCCTAATTCCACTCCTTCCCTTCCAAATCTTCCCAACTTCAAATCCCCTTCCCCCTCCCCCTCCACCTCCACCTCCCTTCTCCAGCCCCCTCTCTATTCTCCACGCTCCCCTCTCAATCCCGCCCCAGCCCCTGATAACCTTTTTTTTACTTCTTCCCCTTCCCCTTCCCCTTCCATCAATCCCTCCCTCACTCCCTCCCTCACTCCCGCTCCACTACCCCGTCTGTACCCCCATGCTTCCAGCCAATCTCTCTCCACCGCTACCTTGTCTCATTCTCGTGATATCAATGAACTCATCAAATCTCGCAATAAACTTCTCGATGAAAATCGTCAGGTTTGGGCTCTCGTCAGTAAATCTAAAGCCGAATTGAGGGATCTCAAATTGGAGAACAAAGACTTGCGTACACGTATCTGCGAGCTTGAAGCTAAACTTGGTTTACCTTCTCAACATCTTCCTTCTATTATTAACCTTTCTTCCTCTCAAGCTGTCCCTTCCACCTCTCTCAGTTCTGATCATCTTTTTGATCAATCAAGACCTCACCTTATCAAGAGTCTCAGTGAACATTCTCCTCCTACTTCTCCATTACCTCCATCACCTCCATCACCTACATCACCTCCATCTTCTTTATCTTCTTTATCTTCATCATCTTCATCATCATCATCATCATCATCATCATCTTCTTCTTCTTCTTCTTCTCCTCCTGCTGTTAACCAAACTCAATCCGCCGACCCAAGAAGCCGTCAGGATGGTCAAGATCATCGCTCTTCTTCCATCCGTCATCCTGGGCTGATCCATGATATCCTCCCTGATTTGCCCAACTCAACAACAGGATCCGCCCTTGCAGCTGACTCACAACTTTCTCTCGGTGAAACCCAAGTCCCTCTCTCTTTTGAGGATCATCCCCTTCATAGTCATCATGATCAACCACAACACTTAAACTCACCATTAGACCCTGAGAGCCATTTGTCTGCCGCAACTGCTTCGTTGACTATTCACTCTGACGCCCACCCCACTTCGCAACCAGGAGAAGGCAACAACTCCTCTTCCGTTCAAGCAACGAACCCTCGAATTGAATCCCCCGTGTCATGGGAACATGTTTTGACTTCCTCGGTACCCCCCCACCTCTCAACAAGTACCACCACAATTGAGTCCACTCCTTCTTCTCCTACTCCTACAAAATTCGGTCACAAACCATCCTCTCCGGTTGAAATGAATCGATCTGTCTCTTTTGCACAGTTTGACTCTAATCGTCAGTCAACATTTTCTTTACTTAATCCTTCCCCTTCGCTTCAATTTCGTCGTGTCTCTCCATTAACATCTTTTCCTTGGGTTGAAGAAACTCACTCCACCGATATGCTCTCTCGTGACTCTTTCGATCAACAATCTTCTCCTGTCCATTCTTTGCCGCTGGCCGTCATAGCTGAGTCTTCCTCAACTCACCCCTCGAACCAGTACTCTGGGTCATTCAGAAATTCCATATCCACTATGATTCCTCCCGAGGTACAAAAGTGAGTTTTTTTTTTTTTTTTTTTTTTTTTTTTCTTATTATTATTATTATTATTATTATTATTACTTAAAAATAATAATAATAAAACCCCCTGAAAGCCCAGAAAATAAAAATTAAAAAATTCCCATTTATGTAACCCTTAAATCTCTGTCTGACATTCATAATCGGTTTCTGATGTCTATTTTTATTTGGTTGATTTATAATAAATTTTGCTTGGATAACATAATAAAACTAGATATGTGCTTAATAATGATGCATCTCCCTCACCACTGTTGACATCAATGAGCCTTTCAAAAGGCTCCAAAGGTTCCTCCATCCATCCTTCTCAGTTAGCTCTCATTGATTCATCAAGTGAATCTGCAAACAATCCTTTGGTGGAAGATGATTCTCAACCCCTTCCCAGTGAAGATCTTTTGTTAGACAACAAACTACCCGAAACCCCATCTAGCATCGGGTCTTCTTTAGCTTCATGCTTGCATATGAATGATCGAGCTGCTAGTTCACTCTCCAAGCAATCATCTGATAAAACCCTTGTCAACTCTGTCAACTCCGCATGTTCTTCTTCTTCTTCTTCTAATAATAATCTTTCTTCCAATTCTCAAACACCCCCCACCTCTAAGCATTTAGCCAGCATAGCCTCCTCACGTGCACCCAATCCGGCCTTATCCACTTCAATTTCAACTTCCTTTCAATCGTCGGCTCGTCCTCAGTCCAGTACTTCTTCGATTGTTTCACAAACGTCTGTTTCATCTACTCCTGTCAATCTCCAATCTTCAGTTGCCATCTCTAATCAAGTTCAACAACCTCATAGCCCCGGACTTCCCGCATCCACTTCTACAACCGGCGTAGCACCTCCTCCTCCTCCTCCTCCTACTTCTTCTTCTTCTTCTTCTTCTTCTTCTTCTTCTTCTGCTACTGCTACTGCTACTGCTACTGCTACTGCTACTCATCACGCCACTACTCATACTAATTCTACCCCTACTACTCGGTCCTCTTCCACGCCTACTCTTCCATCACAACCATCTACTCAACGCAACATGCTCACTCCTACTTTCTTGCCATTCACCTATCTTAAAGTCACTAACTCACATATCCGATCAAACGATCGTAGTAAAGAAGTGATTTCGTTTTCGATCGCTATCACCGTCATTGTTCCAGCTGACCATGATCCCGAAAGGAAAGGTGCCAAAGCAGGTTGGGTCGTTGAAAAGTTGTATTCTGACGTTTTAACATTAGATCAGGCTATCAAGTCTAAACATTCTAAAGCACAAAATAAAGCACTTGCTAGTTTACCTGATCGAGCTCTCTTTAAAGATCATGCGCCTAGTAAAGTTGATGCTCGGAAGGTCAGCCACTTTTCTTTCTCTTTTATGTAGTAAATTTATCTTTGTTGTTGATGATGATGATTTAATTTCAGGCTGTTTTGCAAAAATATCTTGAGACTTTATGTCGTGCTTCATTGAAAGAGAAGCAAGATATATGTGATTTTTTCAACTCTAACATTGTCACCAATGAACGAAATTCATCTAGTCATCGTCCGGGATTCATGCAAGGCTATTTAACCAAAAAGGGACGTAACTTTGGGGGTTGGCAGACCAGATTTTACGTTCTTGATGGACCTGTATTGGAATATTTTGATACGGTAAGTTGACTTTCCATGATGATGTTGATGATCATCAAAAACAAAACACTCGTTTCCGTCTTTTCTACATGATGGATAATACAAGAGGATTTTTTTTTTTTTTTTTTTTTTTTTTTTTTTCCTGTCATGATCTTGAAATCTCCATGTATTGACTTATTATGAGCGTCATTGTTTTTAATACTCCATTTTGATGATGATGATGATGATGATGATGATGATAGCCTGGTGGTAATCGATTGGGTTACATTACGATCACGGGGGCCCAAATTGGACGTCAACAGCACCGTGCTCAAGAATCCAATGAAGATTCTTACCGACATGCTTTCTTAATCCGGATGCAAAAGCGTGAAAAAGAAGGCGAAATCGATCATATCTTATGTGCCGAAACTGACGAAGAACGGGATACATGGGTTGATGCTCTAACTTGTTATGTGACGGGGCGTTATGTTTCTTCCGATCCTTCTGTCACTCCACCTGATTCAATGGTTGATGTGGCGACTAGTCGGCATTCTGAAATTAAATCAGTCGTCCGACAGTCTTCTTTAGATGTTTCCCAAGGCGTTGCTAGTAGTAATGGTCATGGTCCTGATCAAGTAGTGTCTAATAATTCTTCACAAGAAAGCGTTCGACCTCTCTCTGCAAAAACGAGCACTTTTTCTCGATCAGAATCGACTGTCACAAACGCATTACCAAATTTACCTAGCCTTAATCCATCACCAATCAAAGAATCATCATCTATTAGTTCTTCATGGAACCTTAGTCCTTCATTGTATCCTGGTTCAGATCCATCTCTTACTGTTAACCAATCCAGTGACGGAGGAGCTGATCTTCCAAGTCGATCATCAAGGCATGAATCTCAACAAGCTATTCGGACTGGTAGTGAAGGTAGTAATCTAAGTAATACTCAAACCAATAAGCCTCAATCGACTAGTACTACTGGTATGGGTCATCAACAAACTCAAGTCAATTCTTCTGATGTCGACTCTGTTGAACGACCCCCTTCACCTGATTCTAATACGAATCAGAGACCCAAGATATCAGGACCTATGAATGGGGCTCCTATTACCGGTGGTTATCGTATTAAACCACCTGAAGAAAAGAAGGCTAAATTTAGATCGGCATTTTGGGGGTTCACAAGTCGAGCTGCAGGGTCTGGTGGGTTATTATTATTCTTGTTGCTTTATAATATATAGTCTGTTGATCATCTGCTTAGCAGATGGGTGAGTGACAGGCTGGTGATGATGAGATTGATATAGATTTGTAATTTTGCAAGCTGATCACTGGTTCTTTAATTTTTTTTGTTTGTTTGTCTGTCTACGGATGGGGGTGGATGGGAATGCATGGGTGTTTTTGAATTGACCTTATATATATATATATATATATATATATATATATATATATATATTTAGATCGTAAGGATTATGCTGGTTCACCAAACAATGGTTCCTCAGTACTGGCACCCGCACCAAGACCAGTTTTTGGAGTCTCCCTTCAAGAAGCTGTTTCGGTTGCTCGGATTCACGACAGCCTAGATTTACCGGCTGTGGTGTTCAGATGCGTCGAGTTTTTAGAGGCTAAAGGTGCTTTAGAAGAAGAAGGAATCTATCGATTGAGTGGGAGTTCGGTTAATATTAAAGCTTATAAAGAACGGTTTAATACGGAAGGAGACTATAATTTACTCGAGTCTTCAAAAGATGAGTATCATGACGTCCATGCTGTGGCTGGACTTTTGAAGCAGTTTTTGAGAGAGTTGGCTACTCCAATTCTTACTAGGGAATTACATTCTGAATTTTTAAAGGTCATTGGTTAGTATTAAGTTGATTCTAAATTTTCATTTTGTCTGTCGTCTTGGTTTATTTACATTACATCATATATTTTACATTTTAAATTTCTTTCAGACTATACACAACGACGCGATAAGGTC